>VXAL01004697.1:103912-154996 GCA_013399475.1 Chauna torquata | reverse complement strand
CCCTCCCCGAAGCCCCTGTGTGGGTTTTGTCACTTAACTGTTTCATCTAATTAGTGGGAGTTTTGTGCCTGGCAGTGCTCGGTGTGAGCTACTCCCCCAGGAGCTCAGCTCCTGGCCTTGAGCCTGTTATTTTGATCCCCCCCTGCTGTAATTGCTGTGGGTAGCTCATTTTGGGTGTGCAGCTGGGTTTTCAAAGAGACTATCTGAAGAAAAAAAAAAAGGGGAAAATTATTGCAGTGGTCTTGGCTGAGGACTGCTACTTCAGTAAGTCCCTGAAGCAACCCCTCCCCGTGTGGGTGTGCAGAGGCACCTTGTGCCGTACAACTTAAAAGTCCCCACCAGATTGACTTTGATGAAAATTCCCTTTAGGATAGCAGATTGGCAGATGACCCTGGGTTTTCTCTAGGATTTGCAAGAAGGCATTTCTAGTTTAGTAAATAAAACCAGAAATCAGGAAAAAAAAAGCCAGGAAGGCACCATATGTACGAAAACAAACAGGACTCATTCCTTGGTCAGCAGCTGTGGGCCTGCCATGTCCTACGTCCTGAGTGTCTCATGATGCCCACCCAACCTGCAGAAGCTAGACCTCACTATCTGGGTGTGGGGATCAGTGCTTTGCCTGTCCTCTCCCAGGCAGAGAAGCCCAGAGCAGAGGGAAGGAGCACACAGTGCTCTGAGCGTGCACTGCACCTTGCTGCACAGACGGGATTTGCACCTAAATGAAAGAGTACTTCAAAATGACAAACATCCCTGAGGACTAAATACTGCCTCTGAGCCAAACTTACGAGACATGCATAACACACACTCATCACTGCAAACCTCTGTCTGCACAGGACACGCACGCACAGCTCAGTCCCATGCCAGGAAACAGCTGATCAATCACAACCTTTTTCTAGTATCTTTTTATTTTCTTATTAAGTTCCAGGAGCAGAATTCAATCTGCTGCTTTGAATCCGTTTGGTACTATAACACCTAAAAAAGGAAGAGAAGAAAAGAAAAAGCACGTTCATAGAAGTTTTTGATTCTTGCACTGGGGAAGGAAGATGGAAAAATGAAAAAGATAAGGAAGGCACAGATATCTAATGGATCAAGTATTTTCTCTCAGTCCCTGTGGCTGGTTTACACAGATGTATTAAAAAGCAATTTGTCCACAGATTTGCAGCTACAGTGGATACACAGGGACCTTAGTTCTAGCACCACTAAAAAGCACCTCCAAAGAGCAAGGAAACCAGAAGACCTGTTCAGTAGAGCTGGTTACACAGTCCTGGTTTAGTTGCAGAGCACCTAGGAGCAATAAACACAAACAGCACTTTGCATTCATCAACGTGTCAAATACTGCACATCGTGTTCTCCCGTACTAATTGACGGAAACCAGCAGCTCCCCTCCACTAATGAGGACACCCATTACATCTAATTATCTGAGGTTCTGTTCCAGGTCCTGTTAACGTTTACACTCAAAACACATCGTCCAGTGAAGAGCCTTTTGGGAGGAAAAAAAGGAAGAGAAACATGAGTCCAATTAAAACCCCAGAAGGGCAGAAACTTGGAGAATGTGGTTCATGTCGAGGAAAATGTTTTTAAGCACTGGGCGCGTAACAGGAGGTCACTCACAGGGTAATATAACTGAGGATGTGCCACTCATTACCAAATGAATGGCAAAGCATGGCGGCTGATCTCAGCACCACAGACTGCCACGGTCTGCTGTTTCTGGCATCCTGTCCTGAAGCACCCAACCAGCCAGGAGCCTTCCCCAGGCTTTGGATTCACGTCATCGCTGTTGGCATGGACCCACGCCCAGCCAAAACGGTGCTTTCCAGGGCCCTCAGGTTCCTTTTGCTCTTTCTGCTGGCATGAGAAGATTTGCTTTGGGTTTCATGTTTATTCAATTTTTCTTTTTTTTTAAATCATGCACAGATTTCTCCAGATGCTTCCTGGTACCAGGGCTTGGAGATAGAGCATTTGAGAAAGGTTTTGCCTCATAATGAATCGTTTCGGTTGGGTGCCCGTGGGACATTTCAGACAAGGGGTGGTGGATGACGACAGGGAATGCATGGGAAGAGGAGAAGGGCACAACAGTGGCTCTAAAACAGCTTCAGTTATCTTGCATTTCCTGGGGACTTGTGGAAGAAGGTGGCATCTTGGCAGACTGCTGGTCTGTCACCATCAAACTGGGCAGCGCAGTGGCAGAGCCCATCTCCGGAGGCTGACAAGCACAGGAATGGTCCAGGGGCTGAGGGGCTTGTAGGGAGTCAGTGCAGGGGTTCAACAGAGGCAGAAGTACAGTTGACCTGGGACAGGAGCGGTACAGGAGGTGCGAGAGGAGGCAGAGCATCGTGGGGGCTCGTGGGTTGCCCTTTCTGAGCCCTTTAGGAGTGGGTTGGACTGGCTGGTGGAGAGCAGGAGTGCAGGTCACTGGGCACCTGAAATGGCATAGGAAAGCAGAAAAACTCTATGGGAGGTAGCTGGAGGCAAAGATCACTGTTCGTATAGGGCCTGGCATGCCTGGGGCACGTGTGCTTGCAGCACAAAAACAGCAATAATCCTTTAAAACCACACAAACACTTTTCAGGGACCCTGTAAACCCTACTGTGCTCTTCAAGGATCTGCAAATGATGGCAAGGGAAAACCAGTTCACACAGGTCACGCTATAACCAATGGCCGTCAAATTTCTAAAGGGGATCGATGTTCAACTGGAAAATCTGTAAGAATCCACATACCAAATCAGACTGAAAAATGGCATGGCCAGCCTACAGGCTTCTCCTTCTGCTTTCCACTGAGATTATCAGCACAGACCGGCATTTGCTTGCCCTTTCCTCCTTTAATCCAGCTTCCAGAGGATGCTCCTTCTAGCACAGACTACCTGGCAGAGCAACTCTTGTGTACAACTCCTCTGCTCTGGTCCCTGGACTAACCACTTGCAACACATAAAAACTATCAAATGCCTCCTCCAGACTGGCAGGTGCCAGCGAGTTGTTCATCCTCTCTTTCAAGGCTGCGGGGATATCTATGGAACTCAGTCTGTGCTCACCGTGACCCTGAACACAGGGAACCAGAGGTCTCGCAGACTTCTGCCACAGCTGAGCAGTGGCAGGAGTCCCCATGCTGGCAGGTGCTTACAGTGACTTTAGACACGCACCTGAACAGTCTTGCTCTTTTGGCTGGAGCTAAGCAGAGGACTGGTGCTTTCAGAAGAGAGGTCCACAGTGACTCAGTTGTTGAGGGGGAAATCTCTATCAATATATAAGCAAATAATGGATTGCTCCATCTGCCCAGATGTCCTTGTTACCCTGAGAAGGAACCAGTCCATCTACTCCATCACTGCACTTTGTGATATCTCTCCCCACAAAGGTCCTTTGGAGGCTGTTGGATTTGGGGTTGTGGTATTAAGTGTTGCTAGAAGAAACCTACCCGGAGTCCCAGGAGAAGAGACCTCAGATACCTCACCCAGTCCACCTAGTCCATCCTATACTTATGTCTTTCCCCATCTTTGCCAAACCAGTTCTTAAGACCTCCAGGAATGGATATGCCACAAAGTCCCCAGACAACCCATTCCAGTGAGTCACTAATCATTACTGTTAGAAATGGTGTCTAACCTGCTGCATTTAAGTGCATTACCTCTTGTCCTAATCATCACTGGATTGCTCTATTCCTTTCTGCAACAGTCTCTTCTGTGTGTGAAGACTGCCCAAGTGTCCCACCACATGCTCTGCAGTGCCGTGTTGATCCACCTGTAGGACCCCAGCCCAGAACAAACACACTGACCTAATATGAGCAGGCAACATGGTCATCTTTTTCTCCATTTGTCTCCAGTCTTCTTCCCCTGTCCATATGCGCTGGTGTTCCTGTGGTGCCACCTCAGCTGGCTCTCTAGTACATTCACCTGGTGGGGATGAAAAAACAGCAGGTCTAAGAGTCTGCACTATTGCACGGATAATTTTTAATTTGTCCCAAATACAAGAAAAAAGTGCTAGCTCAAGTCACTTTCACTGAGTCTTAAACTTGCATTTTACCCTGCAGTTGTAGAGGTCTGAGCTCACAGAGCTCAACTTCATCTCCTCTTCCAGCTCTACCTCTTCTGTACCTGCTGCTAGTTCCCTCTGATCAGATGGTTGCCCGTGGCTCTGGAGGGCACAGAAGCTGCAGAGGCTGACCATAGCAAATAGCTAAATCCTGTTCCTGGGGTGACTCCATGGAAGATGAATACTGGGGCACACAGTTTACCTGTTTCCGTAGGGAAGCAATTGTCTTCTCCAGTTCACCCACAAGGGACTCAAGGTTCTCTCTGGAAGAAGGGCTTGGAGAAGGCACCTCATTTCTGGGGTGAGGGATAAAAAGAGAAAGGAATTACAGAAATGTTGACTTCCTGGATTAAAGAATCATTCTGCCTTCTCCAACATCAGCCTCTAAATAACAAATTGGGCACAGAAGGGCCCAACTACCACTTTTGCCTGCGAAGGGATGTTAGTCAAACAGCCCCTCATCAGTGTCCCTGATTTGCCCAGATATTTACATGGCAGAGGCATGCTCTGTGCTAAAGGAGGACTTTGATCAAGCCCAGCATTTATCTACCGAAACATTCCTGATCGCCAGGCCTCTGTGCAGAATGCCAATGTTAAAGGTCTGAATGGACTCAGTTATTAAAAACTTCTCTTCCACTTTGGAACAGAAATTAAAGAAGCGGCAATACCCTACCTGGGGAAGGCAGGCTTATGCTTGGCAGGGTTTTCTTCTGGGTAGCTGAATCCAGGAGACCTCTTGCTTCGGAACCGTTGAGAAAGAGCCCTGAATTGCCCACGTGTCTGGCAGTCTTGGGAAGGAAGGGAAAGCTTGCTTGAACACTTATGTTTAAAGCAGAACCATTCAGCTTGAAGTGCTGTGTGAACAAGGCAGCACCGCTCTCCCTCACCACCCAGCCTTGATGCATCTCTTACACCAGAGTGAAAGAGACAGCAAAAGTGCATAAAGGGCATGCATCGTGCATGGACCGCCATGTCTCAGCTGGACATTTGTAGCCAGAATATAGCACAAAGGGACCATGGCAGGATCTGCAGTTTAATGGAAGACCTTTACAGACTCTCAAATGCATCTGTTCAGTTACACGTGGCGGGGATCACCAAGCCACATCCTATTTCAGTCGCACCCCCTAATCATGACCTATTGGCTGCTGCCAGAGACAGAAGCGCTGAACTAGGTGGACCTTTGGTGAGATCCAATGCAGATATTGTCCTCCTTGCATTCATTTGCCTAACACATGGTTCTCATGGTGTACCATGAAATCAGCTCCTGGCATTTCAAGATGCCACCCAGGGCCATCCCCACATCAGCTGGTTCTAGAACAGCCTCCTTCCTACCCTCACAACAGTCTTGCCAGAAGCGGAGGTCCACTGTGGGAATCTCCTCGCAGCCAACCATGCCCTGTGGGTACGATGCCACCTGGAAGACATCTCTCTGGAGCTGCCGGATGTGGTCACTGTTGTCACAGATGACACGAGCAAGGGATGTCTGTCTGATCTGAGTCAGCTGCGCTGGCGTGAAGACTCCAGGATTCTCATACCAAAATCTGCAGTGGGTTGTAATCACAGCATGACTCAGGAGTAGAAAAGGAGGACAGGGAGTGAGACTGGGAGAGGGAGAAGAGTTCCTCTACATCTGTGTGGCAGCACCCAGAGCCCTGAAAGGGGCTTTTATTCTGGTGTCAGGCAGCTGTGAACACAGACCACCCCCTTCTGTGAACCCATGAACCCCCATAAGCTGTTGGCCAGAGCTGCAGAGTGCCACCACCTGCACATAAAGCCCTTTGCAAGGGAATTCCAAGGCTCAAACAGCTCTGCTGTAGAGGGCTGGGAGACAACGGGGTGGGCCCGCAACGCTCCTGCCCTAAATGCATCACCAGGCCAAGAAGGGTCTCACTTGCACAAGTACCAAATAGGAAATAGAAGGAAGCTCCTATGGACATTTTCTAGCATTTTGAGGAGACAATGGACACATCCTCAGTGGTGTCCAGTGCCCTGCAGTGAAAATGGAATTGTTAAATCATGAAAGGACACAATGACAGTTCGCAAATTTGCAGGGTGTCCTGCAAATACACTGGGCAGAGAAGACCCTTCCTAGTATCATAAGACAAGGAACAATCAAAAATGACAGGTTCTGTTACTTGCTTGCTCCTCATAGGGAGCAAATCTCCCCAAACAGAATACCAAAGATTTGGGGTTGACTCTGATAATAATACCTATCTCCATCCCTCAGCCTTCTGAACTGTGTCGTTAACAGGCACATCAGTGTTGGTCCAACTCTGGTACCAGGGACAAGATCCTCCACCATCAGTGCTGGAAACAGGTCAATATTTTTGGTAGTTCCATATAAGCTGAATGATAAAAGATATATATGTAAAAAAAAAAAAACATTTACAGACTATCAAAGAGTGGAGACAAAATAAATCCGATCCCATCATAGGAATTTATATGCCAGGAACTCATCTGGACAGTATTTATAATAGCCTTATCTAAAATGGGATAAAGATCTGCCTTGGAAAGAGTAAGCTATGGCAGGCAGTGCAGATAGGATGCAGTTTACTCTCACTGGAAAATAGCTCCAAGGCTCAATCTGCTCCGAGACTATACCACAGCAGTGCCTGATGACATCTCACTCAGAACCAGCCTGATCACTTGGAGAGACCTTATTTATCTTACCCCGTTCTTAAAACCACAGCTTATCCTAATATCTGTGGGTAGCAATATCTGGGAAGGTTATTTGACGGGTGTTCTGGGAGGAACAAACTTTTCAGACTGATCTCCATTGACTTTGACACTTCCAAGTCCAGGCTACAGTACCTCCTGAGCTTTTCCCTGATCTCCAAGTTCTTTATCTCATTTCTGAGGTCCTCAAACTCCTGTGCAGATGAAAGGTTGCAGAAGACCCTGAAGTCGTTGTAAGGTGGGATGCCATGGTCTCGCCCCCTCTGGATGTTGATAGCAGCCAAGTCCAGTGAGACAGAGTGTGCCATGGAGAAAAGTTTCTCTGTCAGCTCCATGTTGAGGAGTTCAGAGGGAACTCGCATTTTCCCAGGTACCCCGAACAGCCCACGGAGGAGGGGGTCAATCCCACCCTCCTGCGTGATCCTGAAAGGGGAGAAGAAGGCCTTGTGCAGGGGGATGTGGCCTTGGCGGATGGGTTGGAAGGTTTCATTCAGCCTGTACAGGATGGGGTTGATCAAGGTGTGCCCAAAGCGGAACGCAGCAGTGGCAAAGGCATTGAGAATCCCTGCATTGATGTTGGGGTTGTAGCCTTTGTACTCACCCAGCATCTTCATCCCAGCTTCCCCAAGGATCTTGGGGAGCCAATGGGCATAGGTGATATGCTGCATTTGGGCACCCACAATCTTCCGTGCCTCGTGATACAGGAGGTCTCCATCCCAGTGGGGATTGAGGGTTGACAGCTCTGTGGCAATGCGGTTGTGCTCCCTGAACCAAAGGGTGTGCATGGACGTGAGACCCAGCTGCTCGTTGGCACGGTGGTCTCCTGCCAGGAAGCACGGCACGGGGCTCTCGTTCTCATCCCTCATGCACTCGGTGGGTGGCCCCACAGCAAAGGGAAGGAGGTGCTTCCCTGAGCTGGACACAATTTGCCCTTGCTTCAGCAACCCATTCTGGCTGCTCAGATCCCGCAGCTCCTCCGATTCCTGCTCTGTGCTGCCGTACACATTGGAGGCATCGATGTAAGAGGTCAAGTGGTTGATCTGCTCCCTGGCGTAGACAGAATTCATCAGCAGGGAGGTCATGCCACTGCCGCACACAGGGCTCGAGCGGACGAAGAACATGCAGCGCCCGTTCCTCACGCGGGGATCATTTGCAGGAATCATGACGGAGAAGCACGGCGGGTCGTTGCTGCACACCTCGCTGCAGGGCGCCCCATCTGAGAAGCGAGACATGCTAATGGCTGCCACCGTCTGGTCCATGTCGTGGTCCAGAAACTGGCCCCACTGCATGAGCATGTGCGTGAACTGGTCATCAGGGGTGATGGTCTCAGTCCCAACCATGGCGGTGGAGACAAGGCGGGGTAAAGGAAGGGGTAGGTCCCTGGCATCTTCTGCCAAGGAAAACCCCCGGGGGAGGTTAAATCCATTCTGGTAAGCGGGTTTGAGGAGCCTCTGGAAGGCTGTGAGAGATGCACCCCACATTGGGTGCTGGAGGTTGTTGCAGGAGCCGTCATGGGTCCTGTACTTCTTGTGGAAGCAGACATCTGAGCAGTTTGGCGTACGGCGGTGAGCAGAGCAGCCCGACAGGTTCGCAATCATGTTCAGGTAGTGAGGAGACACCAAATCATTGTAACGATAACCTAGGAAGGTAAACAAATAGCACCACGTCAGACCACAGCTGCTGTAGCCATCTGCTTCCTCCTGTCCCACGTAAGAGTGCTGTTTGAAACTTGCTTCTGGGATTCTCAGGATAGGCATGGGAAGACCATATCTCTGAGTGTGGTGTTGGTTGCTACATAGTTTACCAAAGGTATGGAAGCATGGGATTATATCAGACCCATAGAGAAGAACAGAAGGGGAAAAGAGTTTAGTGTAAACTGTGCAGAGATGGAAACCAGAAATGCTGTGATATCTGAAGAAAACTGTGGGGGTGGTCTTGGTCTCCATTCTGCAGTCAGCACTGGGTTTATTTCACATCTTTCTGGGTTATTGCTGCAACCTCGAGCATCGCTGATCACCCAAATTATACGTGACGAGCAGCAGGAAAGCCATCAGTGACTGCCGGGGCGCTACGCTAAGCAAAAGCGCTGAATAATGCTGTGCTGTGCGGATGCTGGCAGGGAACAAGGAGGAGAGGCTGGCAGTCCAACGAGCCCAGACTAGACCTGTAGCTTGTAGGGAGACTCCTTGCAGGCTGGAGTAGATCCAGGCAGGAAAAAGTATTTACGGGCCCAAGCATATATGCCTGCTACATGATGACTAACACGTATAGGTAGAAACATGCAGTGTATGGCAGTGGACAGCAGTGTGGTGGAGTTGCATTGCTTTCTTGTTTGCTATCCTTCCTTGACAAAAGGAACTTGAGTGGCTGGGACTCATCCGAGCTTGTAGCTAAGAGGTCAAAGTACTAAAAGACAGACCACAGAGAGGAAAGTCAGAAGGGATAACCTCACCCTCTGTTACCGCACCCAAATACTCCAGAGTTTTCAGTAGTTTTCTCGTTGCCACTTGGAGGGCAGGAAATGCCTCTGCCCATGCTGCCAAGTGACTGAAACTCAAACCCACAAAGGCATGCAAGATGCCTACCCCCTTTTTGGGGCTGAGGGAGTTAGATGGGTAAATATTTTTAAAGATTAGGGTCTTCATAGCCAATAGGGAAATCTTTAGCAAAACAGGGAACTGAACCACGTTCCTAAGCACCAGGATGGTACAGGAACCACAAGAACAGCCCTCTGGCTGTTATGAAAACCATTATATATTAGAAAGAATTGGAACCCAGACAATACATTTCTTGCCATACCCATAATTGATGTAGGCTTTTGGTACGACTTTGCACTTTTTGAACTTTCTGGATATCTATACGTTGTTGTTTTAATTTAATCCTACCCGCAAGGTTAAAAAGGGAAATAAAACCTCTCCTACCTGTGACATTCATATCCACGATTAAGCCTTGTTGCACATGTTCCTGAATCAGCTGCAAGGTCCTTTCAAAGATCTCACCTGCCCTGGCTGTTTCAATGGTGTAAGGGTCCCGGGGGTAACGGAAAAGAGCCAGTAAGTCATTGGGTGTCTTGGGGCGTCTGTTTCATGGAATTAGAAGAGATGCAGGAACATTAAAATAAATACACTGTGTTCAGAGCAATGAGACTGCAGGAATCAGGCTCGAAGCCTGGTTTGGTGCTTGACCTCCAGAACTAGAGCATACGAATGTGGCTTGCTTGCATATTATAGATGATTAAAAAAAATGATATTTTCCCCCAGGACTATACACATTTAATTTCTCAGTATCTCTGTTTTTTTCTGCCAAAATAATTTATTTTTTAATAGCTGAAACCCAGAGGTTTTGGGCTTAATACAAACAGTTTATTGTTTCAACAAAAAACATTTTGGGATGGAAGAGGAAGAAATTGTCATTCTCTCAGAAGTCTTTTTTCATTGAGGAAATGGTAAGAATTATTATATTAGTATTTCTCTTCTCCCTGTACAAAGTCAGTTGCATTTATAAAATGACTATACTGAACTTTTTTTCTGTGTACTGTCTCTGGAGCCAACTCCAACTGACAAAATGCACATAGCAGATGTATGCAACATAAGAGGTGGTATTAGTATATCAGATTCTTCCAGGATCCCAAATACCTTCCCCTTATGAAGTTCTAGCACATCCTTACATCTACATGGTATAGCTTCAACCTCCTATACCTGAAACAATACCGTAACTTTCATTTGCGGGTTGTCAACAACAAAACAAGAATTCAGAAAGCTTCATTCATTGTCTCTTATTTTATTCCTGCTTCACATCTCAGATCTTGGCCCTTCATGCACTTACTTGCTGAACAGCTCAGTGCGTGTCGAATTGATGGCATAGTCCACACTGCTGATAGCTTCCCGTATGGATGTGGCTACAAATGTGTCACCGCTCCGACCGACATCCGTGGCTTTCCAAGGCAGAAAGAGAGAATAAAAAATTCTAAATTTACTTTGATATTAATTTGTCTTCCAAGCTCAAGAAAATCTGCATATCAGTACAGGCATCACAGTGACTCCACTGCATGTCAAACTTCATTTCTATTTGCAACTTAAAAAAAAAAAATTTTTTTTTTTTTTTAATAGATATTCTGAAGAAGAAATTAACTGACTGAAAAAGAAGGTGACTTTTCCAGGATTTGGCTGTGGAACACACATTTGGAATCTGTTTCTGTACAGCTTTGCAAATAAATGCTGGTTTTGGTTGGTGGTTAAACTGGAAAAAGAAAATGTACACAGCAGGTTAACCCAAAATAATGCATTTACTTCCCACAAAGGAAATTTCTAAAATTCATTAAATTCATTGCAAAGCATCGCTTATACGTTCATTTTCCATTTGTGGACCACTTCTAATTCAGTTCAAATTTAGTGTTAGCACACCAACTACATTATTTTAAAAACAAAAATGAAAGCTGTTGTTTGAACACCTTCAGAAGTAAACACAAATTCTTAACAGTTACTACAGAATGCATTTTTTTTGAGCCAGGGTCTTTTTCACAGCAAAACAAACCAGTTCTCATTTGACTATTGGTGTATGCAATAGGCAGCTGGAAAAATGAGTTATGAATCAAGAATAAATCACAGTAATTAGTAATTTCAAGCAACATTTCAGATTATTCTCAGTTCCTTGCATACAGTCCCTGTATAGAAAATAATATTAAATTCACCTAATAAGCTGTTCACTATTCATGATGGTTATTCCTGTGTGCTTGAAAAAAGGTCTCTACTTAAATTTTTAACCTTATTGCTTGCCTTTGATTTTTTTTTCCTTATCAGTTCTTCCTTACCCTCTAAGAAGTACAATAGCCACACTTGACCTCTGGTTTGACTAGCAGAGGAGAGCTGCACTTCTTTATTCATTACAGTCTCCCTAATGCACAGAGCAGTAGCTTGAAAAAAGGAGACCTATTTCCCATCCCTAAGGGACTGAGGAAATGTTTAAAACCCTGTATTTGCAGTGACAGTGTTGTTCCCACTCTCCATCCCCTGGTGCGCGACGTTACGGTCAGACGATGACTTGTGAGTGTGTTGGTACATTTTAATAAGTTTCTCCCCCTCAGCAGAGGCAGGAACTACACGCACGCTGACAGCTCACCATGGTGCGAGACAAAGCCGGCTCGCGGGAGGTGGTTTAGGACAACACCTTTTACTCTGCATTGAGCAACTGCAGCTCAGCTGAGACAACAGAGAGGAGCAGCTGGGAAGTGCATGGGCTTACACTACCGATCATGCCTGTGAGTGGCCTGTCTGGAAAGAAACTAAAGAAATAAGAGTGTTTTCCATTCAAAATGCAGCCATCAACACACCATAGCCCCTGCCTACACGAGGGCAAGAGAAGACTCCAAAAGACCACCAGAAGGAGATACACTACCAGTGATGGTAAGCTGCATAGCGCTGGAGGTGAAGCCAAAGGGGTTTCTTGCTATGCACTCGTATCTGCCCTGGTCAGCCACGCCAAGGTCTTGAATGGAAAGGGTCCCATCTTGGCTTATGTGGAACTTGCCGCTCTCTGTGATCTGAATACCCTCCTGTTGCATGATCAAAAGACAGAAAACACATCAGTGTGTGGAAAGCTTCCCATCATCCCAACCTTCAGCAAACCTGCAGACAGATGCGATGAGCTAATGTGGCCACCAGATGTTAGCATTGCTCTTCCAGGGAAACCAGAAAGCCATCCAAGGACAACTGCTCCTGCCTGGAGCCACTGCAAGGACATCCTTGCTCAACTCCTTCACCCTGGTCTGCCTCCAGGCACTCACTGCAGGGCACAGACACAGCACACACTTCTCTGCACTTTGCACAAACAGGCTGGCACAGAAGTTTCGTGGTACATAAGTCTAAATGTCTGCAGTTTGGAGGCAACCTGAAACTGATGGATTTTTCTTGGCTTTGAACTGCAGATTCCAGTTTTTGCTGGCTCTGGGTAGCATCACTGATCAAAGCACTGCAAGCAGCAATATGCTCAGCCCCACCTCTCAGCCTGGCTGGTGGCAAAAGTCACTTCAGTTTTACTTCTTTATTCTCCTGTTTCTTAACATCTTTCTGCTGTCCTGGCCCTATCTAATGCTTACTGTGCTCCCTCAGACTCTTTCCCTCTGCTCCACTGCTGGCTGGAGCCCAAGGTAAGCTGCAGATCACCTCCCACCAGACCTCTGCAGGGTAAATGAGGTTCAAGATTTTTCCCCCTATAATTTGTTCCATGCCTGACTGTGTTCATAGCCAGGTCAGGTCCCAGTGAAGGTCACAGGTGCTCTGCTATGGCACAGCAGGAAAAAGTCTGAAGAGTTCTATATAATTAATTCTTCAGAAGAGCAGCTAGACTACAGAATGATTGTGAGGGATCATGGCTTTGCCCCATCAAAGCTGGAGCCACCCAGCATCATCCAGTTCCACCAATGGGAATCCTGGAAATAAGGACAAACTACTAAGGAAAAAAATCAGTTTTCAGTTTTCTCCAGGAATAGTCAGTCAAGTGTTTCTAACATCCTGGAAGGTCATCGGCTTCAAGTTACTTGTTTGGAAGGAAGAGCAAGAGAAAACGGGAACGTGCATTGCAAGGCTTTGAGCCTGAGAAAAAGCAACATTTTTTCAAACCATTTAATAACCCAAATCAGTGGAAATGTTGGTCCTTAAAATTTTCATTGAACAGAGTTTCTTCCATGTGCATTGCACAAACTGACTTAACTAGTTCAGCTGGGAGAGGTGCTTAACTAGAGATCTGTTGAGCCCTCCTGCACCATGCCGAGTAGCACCGTCTCTTACTTTGACCCAGGTTATGGTGGGCCGTGGGTCCCCTTGAGCAGCGCAGGTAATCGCAACATCCTGGCCTGTCTCTGCCACCATGTCTTGGGGGGGATGAAGAAACACGGGTATCACTGTGCAACACAGGAAAAAAAAAGTCACAAGCACAATAAATGCACGAAGGAAAACAGAAGTCCGTGTGCAAAAACATCTCGCTATTGAGAAACCAGAGTTGCTGGACTCTTTCTGCTGTTGCAAGGGTTCTTCAAAGGGGTGTCAGTTGATGCACGTTCTCTGTCTCTCCACCAAGTCCTCCATAATTTACATTCATTACTTTCTACTCCTGTCTCTCTCTATTTGGGGCAATTATATTGGAATGTGTTGGGTCCTTTGTCATTTAAAACCTTTCATTAAAAGACATTCTAGAAAAGATGCTCTAGTTGAAACGACAGTTGTGAATTGATTCAGGAATTATTGGATGAGGCTGTCTGGCAAGTCTTAGGTCAGACTAAGTAATTATATTGATCTTGCTGGTCTTAAGATATTCTGTGAATTCTTTTTTTGAAGCATTACTAAATTCATGTTTCTAGTTTCCTTCTATCCAGTCTACCATTAGTAAAATTCTGCCATGTTTGTGAAAGAGCAGGGACATTTGCTTGTTTAGAAGGATTATTTATACAGGAATGAAAAAGAAAATGAAAGCACGACAGCATTCCTGTGTGACTTTATTTAAAAAAAAAAAAAAGGGCTTGATTTTATAATATCTAAATTTAGGTTGAACTTATGTCCTTGTAGCTAATGTTTAAGTTAAATGTATCTGGAGCAGGAGTTAAATCTTGCTGAGACGGAATCCGGCTTTTTTTGCAGAATATTTAATTAAAAAAAAAAATCTGAAAATTCATTCTGTAGGCAAGCCAAAATCAAAAAATAGAAAAAAAATAAGAATTAATACTTTTATTTTTTGTAAATTCTCCAACAAAAATCTTTTGTTTCCTTTCCTTTACCAAAATCATTTCTTAGTAACAACTCCCAAACACATCAAAGGGCCCCATTTTTCACTCAAACTGGTCAGATATCAGAGCTCATCTGATGGGTGTTTAAGTAAAAGGTCACTTCTGATCATAGAACCCTGCCCTAGTGTTTATGTAGCTGATACAATCCCTTCTCCCATTCATTGGTTACCCCAGATGATTTCATTCCCACAGTTATACTCTTTCTAGACAACTAGATACATTTTCAAGCAAGGAAAACTGAAGCAGCTTCTTCCAATTTACAAATCTTGGCACTCTGGAAACCTTTTTAAAATTTCCCACCAACTGATGGAGCTCTCATGGCTAGACTTCTCCCTGGCAAAAGCAAAATCCCATCCCATAGGAATCAGGGCAGGTCCCTGCCCTGTCAGATACTGTGTTATTTACCATAACATTAACTTAATGAGACCCATCTGCCAGCCTTTATTTCCCACAACCTCCAGCTCTCATCAGCTTACCTCGTGGGGTCACCAACAGCTGCACTGGGAGGGTCCTCACTCCGATGGCACTGATAGCATGGCATTCATATTGGCCTTGGTCATGCAGTGCAACCCTCATCACCCGCAGGGTACCCGTGGAGAGGATGCCATGCCTCCGGTCATTTGGCAATGGCCCACCTGGTTAAACAAGCAGTGCAATTTGTTAATTGGCTGTGAGAATTCTCTTCCCATCACTGGAGGTATCTGTGTGAGAGTCAAAAATTTTATTTCCTTCCCAACATGACATCAGCCACCCTGAAACACCATCTTCATCTTGCAACAGGGCAAATGCTGCTCTTCTCACACCCAGGAAGATGACAAAGTTGTCTTGTCTAAGCAATAGAAAGGAAATGGTACCTTTTTTCTTTCCTCAAGCCTTTTCTTAGTGAAAACTGCAGATTTACCGACACCTGATGGAAAGCAAACCTGTGTTCAATTATCCAAACTGTTTAATCAAATACATGGAAATATTTAGCTTCCCCCCCCACCCCCAAATCAGTATTTTGATTTTCTTCAAGTTTGGAAACTATACCATTTCAATATTTCCTCTACACAAGGAGAAAAGTTCAAAATGAAAATGTTTTATTAAACTCCCCCAAAATGTTAGAACTTCTGTTTAGTGCCTTTTTAAAAAAATTATTATTTTAGTATTCTGTTTTCCTCCAAATAAGGGCTCTATTTAATCATTCCAAATACCAAAATGAATCTGAACCCTCCCTCCACTCTGAAAAGCGACTTTGAGAATGAGCCATGCTTCATCACTTCTTCTCTTGTCCTGGTCTTAGCATGCCTTCTGTGAAAGCACTTTAAAGCTTGGTTAATTTTTGCATTGCTGAGTGACCTAGCTATTCTGGTTACAAAACAGTCTTCTTAATCTTACTTCTTGTCACTGTGACCTTTTACATCTCTAAGAGAGATCAGGGCAGTGGAGGAAATCAGGTTAAAGGAGATGGAGAACATGGTGGAGGAGAATTTCAGCTGTTCGTTCTTTACTCTGTGTCTGGGCGACTGCTGTGGAAGCTGGAATACAATAGGCATGAATCCTCCACAGCACTAAACCATTAATTATGGCTTGTGAAGCATAAGGAAAAGTTGGAGGGCCTCTGGGCCAAGCATTATTGGCTTCTGTCCCAGAGAGTGTTAGATGGGATCAGTTCAGTGGAGCCAGCTCTAACAATCATCTGAGACTTTAAAAGTTCACCACCACCTGTTGGCCCAAAGAGTTTTTTCCTAAGCTAAAAGAAATCTCAGAGGTGTGTCGGCAGGGAACCAGCGCTCTCCTGCAACACACTCCCCAAGAGGAGCAAATCAATGACTGACAGCGAGCTGGCACATGGTGATATCCACCAGCCTGGAGTATCCAGACCCTGCCTTTTCAAAGTAGGAAGCCACAGTAGGAGGAAACTCAAGGCTTTCCATGGGTTTCATGCTGATGGAAAATGGCACATTCCTTCCTTCCAACATGATGACATAGCGTATCAAAGACCTGAGAGACTATGTTCCTTCCTCAGTGTTAAACATTATCCTTGGTGATCTACAACATATCTCCTAGTGTGGCTAGACCAGTGCTGCAGCACGTGCTGATTCACCATCTGTCTTGTGTCATCACTGCAATTCATTGCCCTGGACCAGTATCAGTGCCCTGGACCAGTAGCTCAGCTGATCTCATCCACACCCTGTGGATGGTGGCATGGAAGTGGGAGAAAACTCAAGTCAAGTGAAGTAGTACCTGCCCTCGTCCAGGCAATCACAGGTGGAGGGTGACCCTCAGCAGAGCAGGGGAAATCCACGCTTTGTCCCTCAGTTACTGTCTGATCAGTGGGGATGAGGAGAAACCTGGGAGAATCTGGAGGGGAAAGCAATGACTGAGTAGCAGGCAAAAACTCATGCAGCAAGCTCAGAGTAATTCTCAGCTAGTGGGAGCATAAAAATTAACTGGTCACAACACACAGGGATTAAATATGCACACCTGGACTGAGCACTTAATCCCAGAAATGGCATCAGCCTTGGGCTCCTCACCTTGCACTATGATCCTTGCTGTCGCCTGGATGGATCCCTCGGTGTTGCTGGCATTGCAGTTGTACTGTCCCTGGTCCGAGAAGGTGACGTTCTGAATGAAGAGTCCTCCAGAGCTGGTGATAGCAAAACGTGTGTCCTGCGGTAAAGGAGAGCCTGTGCCAAGTGTCCAGCTGATGCGAGGGTGGGGGTGCCCAGAGACCCCACACTCCAAAGTGACGCTTTCCCCAACCAGCACTTCAGTGTTCTGCGGCTGGATCACAAAAGTGGGCTTGGCTGGAAGGAAATGAGTGCTTCAGAAACCAGAAGCCCTGCTGCCTGCTCAATTACGGATGGAAATCACATGAACCCTTCATGCAGCCCAGCCCAGCTAGCACTCATCTAGCTCTTCCCTGATCTCCAAATCCTCCAATCCAGCACCACTTCCTTCACACCACCGCCCCCTCCCTGCCACTTCCCCACTCCTGTGTCCCCTTCACACTTGATACCTCTGTGCTATAGAATTCTTCCCAGCCTCCAAACTCCCTCCCTAACACCAAATTACCTCCAATTTCCAACCCTCCAATTTCTGACTCCCATGAAGGAACCCAGTTCAGACTGCGCTTGCTGTTAGCCACTCTCTTCCCCAGCACAGAAAGAACAACTTGGCACGTATAAAGCAGGGATTGACTCTGCTCAGCTCCACTTCTAGCTCTCTCCATGCTTCTGAGCTGGGCCATCAAGGAGTACACAAAGCTCAATTACATGGAGTGCCAAAATAGCGCAGAACAACTTCTTGTGTCTTGACCTCCCCAGCTATGTTCTTGGCCATGCACTGGTAGATGCCTTTGTCCGACTCCTTGGTATTCTGGATCATCAGTGTACCATCTTGCAACAGGTTCAAGCGGTTGTCATCTTTCATGTCAATCTCGTTACTGAAAAACAGCCACAAACAGGCAAAGTCTGAAGGGGGTAAAGCCCAAGTGTTCTTCCCACGAGCTGCCAGCAGGGCGGGGGGGCTTGCACGCATTACAGTAAATTGGTGTTCTTTGGCACTACTCTGAGACTTCATGAAATTTATAGCAAGAGTTATGATTTAGAGCACTGAACTTCAGCTCCAGCTCTGATTCACTCCCTGGGTGAGCTACTTTCTCTCTCACCACTGATTACAGACGACGTTTACAGCCCATCAGGAGAGCATACTGTTCCCATGCAATAGCATCGTTGCTATTGTCAGGCATCTAGGCCCAGAAAGCTTGTTCTCATTATTTACTATATGCAAATATAATAATGAATGCATATTGTTATCATTTGCAGCCATTTCTATTTGAGTGGGCTCAAAGGCCTCAGGGAGGGGGCAAAAACCTCCGAGTAAGTCACCATGGGACACCACCAAAGCGTGGATTCCAGATCAAGACCTAAAAGCTGTGAAGCATCTTCACTCTTTCTACAATGACCTGCGACTCCTGGAACCCAGCCCATGGCAGAAGGTCCCACCACAGCATCCCATTTGTCCCAGCACGAAGGAATCTTGGATGGCTGCAGATGACTGAAAAGGGATAGGGGACCTCTCTCCCCCTAGGACAAAGGCTGAATCCACTATGCAAACTAATATGCTTGCTGGGCATTTATTTAATTCCCCTGATGTCTCCTCACTGTAGTCATATCTCGTTTGCAGAACATTTATTATCATTACCCCTCTTACAATGCTATCTTTGGGATCCTGCCAGCATTTCCCTATAAAAAAACCTGCCTTCCAGGGGACTTAACTCAGCCATAAACTTTTGCTCTGTGCTGAAACTTTGCCTAGTGGGGAGTTAGCTGAAGAAGCATACATTGATCATTTTTATTAATAACCAGGCCCTATTCAGACTCCCACAGACAAGAAGCTTGTAAAGCAGCTAAGTAACTTCACTTCCTCAGTGGGTAACTGTTCGAGCACAGAATATTTTATTGTGTAGCATTTCCCACAAATGCTTTGGCATCTAGCATAGTCATATATTTTTTCAGCATTGCTGTATAGACCATTAATCTATACACTGCTTTGCAAAGTCTGTCTTTCAGTGGAGCACATTAATTTTCCCTTTGATAGAAAAGTGTTCTCCCAGCACACTAGGCCTTCAGTGAGAAAAACCCCCGATACAAGAAGCATTTCAGCAGTTAATAAACGGCAACCATGGTGGTTTAGAGCAAAACAAAATACCATTTTTTTTTCCCCTATTTCAGTCTGCAGAGTATGTTTACAGGAAAGTTATAAACTCTTGGAATCCACTACAATGAACATGAAACATTTTAAATACAGATGATAACTTGGATTAAATGATCGTCAGAGAATGCTGTTAACAGAAAGGTAAATCTAGCCCATGGAATATCCATTTCTATTTATTTAAATGTTGCATGAAACAGCTTTTGTAACTGCAGGCAGTCACTGAAGAACTCGGTGCTTGGTAAAAACCTTTGCTACCCCAGGGCTCATTCTGTGTGACTTACTTGTTGTGGAGCCAAATAATCGCAGGCTTTGGGTTGCCTTCTGCCCTGCACGTGAAATAAACAGTGTTTCCCAAGAGGACGTCGACATCATGGGGCTCTGAGGTTATGCGAGGCCTCTCTGCAAAAGACCATTTTAACACAACCCAGTCTAGAGTAGCACAAAACCACCACCTCCAGTCCAACCAGAGGAGAGTGGGTGACAACAACCATCCCACAGCCCCCGGGCAAGAGGCACCAGCAGAGCCCTAGGCACATGGGTGTCTACACAGAGCCAGCCCAAGACTCTTGGCCAGCATCTGCAAAACTAAAGATGCCAGGGAGGGAACAGCATCGTTCATCTGAGCCAGACAAGAACCCTGGAGAACAGAGTGGCCATTCTGATTGTTTGCTAGAGAAGATCAGTTCCCTGTACAGCCCAAAGCAGCACCAGGAAAAAGACAGACCTACCTGTACAGCTGCCCCCAGAGCTGGTCCCTGGCTCCCCCAAAACAAGGAAAGAAGTCAGTGGCACCCTCACATAGGTCATTTTCCAGCCCTTGGCAGCCTGCTGTTCTCAGCGACTGCCTGCTCCATCTGAACAGTGCCAGCTCTCTGCAAACCACACTGCTTCCCTTTTGAGAGAATTTCATTCATTATGTCCCTAATTCATCAGCCCAATCCTATTCAGCTGAGCCTTTCACTACGTTCTTCATTTTAAGATGCACTCAAGCACTAAGCAAGCAAGACACACTGAAAGGATGTGCTAAAATAGAAAGGAATTTATGTACATGGCCTGAAGTGCTTGATCTCATTTCAGGAGAATACTCATTTGTGAAACAATCTCTACATGCACCAGTAATCCAGTAAAACCAGCTGGGTTATTCATAAGATTAAGTGAGAACCTGCTGCCTTTTCCAGTGAAAGGCCTGTGTCTTTATTCCTTAGCCTAGAAGTCAATGAGTTGGTAAACAACCTCCAGGATTCCAGTGAGAGACCAAAACCACCGCAGCCACGTGATACAAAATGCTGACCCAGTGCAAATCCATGCTGCTGGCTCACATCTGCTAAAAAGCGGTGGGTTAACTTCATGCCAGCAGGCTCCATACTGACTCAGATATCAGCTGTCTGCATCATTAGAGCTTTACGCTGAATTATGCATCATTTGTCTTTCCCAGCTGGCACAATACCAGCATAAAAGCCTAATGCCAGCAAAATCTTCCCATCAGGTGCTCTGGCTAATTTGACAGATGTTCCACTGCATGTCCATGCCTAAACCAGGACAAATTTCCATTAGTGGCTGTACCGTGGCACCGGGTGCATGGCAGGGACAGCTCGTGGTGCAGAACAGCCAGTTGCAGCAGGTCCCACTCCCTGTGTCCCAGCTGCTGTCTCTAGACTCTTCCTGTTCCTCCCACTCCCTCAAGGTTACACGCCCATTTGTGCCAATTCAACTTTTTGCACAGCTGTGCCCTAAATTAAGCTGTAAAATGGTAAAGGTTAAAAAATTAAATAAAATCGTATGAGAAAAGTGGAATTCAAGGGAATTCAGTTTCTTCAAAATCCAGCTCATGTCACACATCTGGCTCCCAGCATGGCCATGCAAAAAGCTGGACTGGCACGTACCGGAGGGGTGCTGGTATCTGAACACCTCAAAGCGATCTGCCAGTAGTGAAGTATTAGGGAACCTCAGCTGAAGATCTGCCAATGCTTGCACATGACAGTCAGTGTTCTTTTTCTACATGAAACATTCAATTTTGTAATTTTTCAGAACAAAGCCTTTCATTTCAAAATGGATTTTTTTCAGGGAGAAATTATCTAAATTTAAAGAATAACAGATTAACAAATGCAATACATTACCACAGCGAAACAAAGCATTCAGCTATGCATCTACTATGTGCTTACTTAGGTTTTCAGTTGTGTTTAGAGCCACTGAAACTCTCGCAGTGTTCCCATTCCATTCAGCCTAGGGCAGGACAGTTTTCCTAATTTCTGGCTTAGCCCCTGACTCCAGCAGATCCTTTGCTGGCCCTACTCTATCTAAAAACCGAGATGACAACTGCCAGATAAAACAGAGCAGCTTTCAACTTACACGCGACTGTTGTCTTTCCCTGCATTATACTGATAATTCACATGACCACACTGAGACTTTTCGGTTTTGGCAGTAAAAGGAGAGAGAAAGCAGGATCCCAGGATGGAGGAGAGGAAGGGAGAGAGATGCAGGAAGCGATTCCTAGACCACAGCCCAGATCCATGGATGAAGGCGTTTCACACAGCCCACTCACTGCAGTTAAACTCCTGGGCAGTCAAGGTGACGATGGAGCGGCCGTGCAGCTCCTGCGGAGCCTCACAGGTGGCAGCTGTCTGGATGCTGCCCTGCTCAGCATATTTCTTCAGCAGCTCGGCCAGCCAGAGCAAGTCACAGTCACAGAGCAAGGAGTTGGAATCCAGCCGCCTGCAAGAGCGAAGGGAAGGCATTTCAGTCCCCAGTCTCCCGCCCGTGTCCCTCCATGCTGCCTTCTTCTCCAGCACATGGGAGCGGAATAGTCCTGGAGTGAAGGACCACCACTTGGCTGTTCTTCCTTGCATTTGATTATATCCCAAGTGAAAATCAGAGATATTTCATTCCCACAGCATTTAAAAAGGATCCTTAACCAAGTCAGAATGATTTTGTTGAAAAACTATTGTCCATCAGTCGTTCCAGTTTTAAATGAAAATTATTCTGTTAAACCCAATTATGCATTTTTGGCTTAATTTGAGGGAAAGAGACAATGAAACAGAAATTTCCCATAGGATGGGGATTTCAACCTTTATTAACTCTGCAAGAACAGCCGTTAGAGCTTTATGCGCTCCTAGTTCAAATATCACTGCACACTGTGCAGATATTCCTTCTGGCCTGCAACTGTAACACTGTGTACCTAACTGTCCTAGTGCTAAAATCTAATCCCACAGTTTACTTGCAGGAGTACAAAGCAAAACATACATTATATGGTCACTCTTCTTTTCCACCCAGAGAAAGTGCAAAATGCAATGCATTCAAACGAGCACGTGGGAATAACAGCACTGTGATATTCCCCCGGCATAAGCCATTAGCCAGAGTCAGCTGAAAGCAGCAAAAAGACCTCCTTGATTTTAGTGTGCTTGGGATCAATTTTTTTCTTTGACCGGTTTCTAGAGGTTGTAGCACTTCTGCGCAACTGTAAGGACTTTTATTACTGCAACATATGCCTGAACCATATCGAATGGGAGCAATGGTGACCTCCTGGTGCACCCGTGCCTTTCCTTCCACTGACCTCATTACGCTGTGCAGTGCTATGTGCAAGGATAAAGGAGGCTATAGGGAGATTAGCTTATGCCTCCTTCCCCACTGATGGTTTTACAGCATATGGGTCTTAGCCATCTAAAAAGACATGGGAGAAAGGCCTAATGTTTTAATAGGCAAACACGGAGAAGGTGAGATTTCACACAAGGCCATGATACAGCATTTTATAGACACCACACCTCTTTCCTCTGACACATGCAGACAGAATTTCTCAAGTTGTTCTCTGTTAAAGAAATATGAAGCATTATACCTGAATGCAGAAATCACAGAGGGCTGTGGTGAGAAGCACATTATTTTCTTGCAGTTTAAAATCATGGCAGAACTCCCAAATATATATATATATTTTTGCTTTTTCCCCCAAAAAATGCATCATAGAGCTTATTTCCAGAGATCATAAAAGACAAACAAAGCTAAGTACTAGGGGATTTAAGCAAGTAAAAAGTAAGATTAAAAGACAGTCGCTTTACATGGGAATAACACAGCAGGGCATTCCTTCATGGGGTGAGAATCATGCACTGTGGCACCCTTCTGAGCAAAACAGTCTTTTCTTTTACAGCTATGATTTTTCCTTCCATGTTAGGACACTGATCCGAAGACATGACTGAGGTCCTGTCTGCGGCCTGGACTTCCCACATTTTTACAGGATGTTTTATGGGTTCAAAGCATGTAGGACAGTAGAGGGTTGGGATGACTTTCCAGGAATGTTCATTCCTGTGGCATTATTGAGCTGTAAGATTATATTTAGACTCTAATTAGACAGCAGTGTGAAGTAACTAGTAACTGGTTAAATCAGCTCTTGTATCCAACCAAAACAGTTTTATAAACTTAACAGTGGCCTTAGACGTGCAACAACTAAAAGCTTTGCCAACCAGGCACATTCTTCCTCAGGTCCTGGCCGTCTGATCAAAGACAAACAATTGCTCTTTGCAGGCAATGTTTTTTACTTACAGTCGTTTGAGGGATTCCAGTTGAGAGAATGTCCCTGGATGAATCCTGGAAATTTTGTTGTTGTGCAAGAATCTGCAATGGAAGAATCCATGCCAAAACATTATTTGGTGTTTGCACTACACAGATGATAACATCCCAGGTCAAAATTCACCTTAACTACACAAAGGCTGCTCACCAAAATGGAGCTCAGTGTTTAAATTTACTGTGCTCGTTTCCATAAGCTATAGGGATTTTATTCGTTTGCAAGTGCAATGCAATATACCAAAGCAGAGCACGGGTGTGTACTGGAAATGGTGACTCAAGATGTGATGTAACAGATTTAAACTGGAACCTTAAAGTTAATCTGCTTTATGCTCTGCAAAGGGAGGAGAAAGGGCACAAAATCCCTACAGACTGGACCCACCCTGTGTTTTCGGTGCCTGGGTCAGCTCCAGTTTACAAAAGACCTTTTCCCCCTTGCAGAAGATGTGGAAGTTTTACAGGGGCAGCCCTTGAAGTAAGGCTCCAGCAGACAACTCATGCCATAGCTAGACAACTCATGCCCTAGACTCTGTGTAGTTATTAACCTAAATCCATGAGTAAATCCAATTCAGACAACAGTAGCCTAGCCCAGATATACCTCTGAATGGAGCCCAACAACTTCTCACTTCCAGAGTCTTAGCATGCAGATAAGACACCCCAGTTCTCAGAAAAAAACAAATTGCACTGAAATACAGCAGGGGGGACCAGGAGGGAATAATTAACTCTCCATCCCCTAATGGAGGAAATTTAGTTATATCAGTTACATCTAATACTCATAAAAGACCATTGACTGAAGATAAGTAATTTTAGTAGATGGCGGAACAGGAAAGAAATATAAAAGCAGTGTAGCTTGCCTGCAACTGCCTGCATGCATACATGTACCAGTGAGTTCAGCCTAGTTGCACAGCTTGGATGCTGATAAACCTTCTGCTGAAACTTAAATCCAGAATTTTTGTTGGATCAAATACAGAGACTGAGATCAGCCATAGTGTACTGATCCAGGTCTAAATTTTTCTAAGCATGTTTGGATCCCTCAATTTTATTTTCCTAGCATGTATGGGTGTAAGGCATATTTGCATGCAGCATAGAAGAGTCTGTTGGTTTCAATATGGAGTGGGAACCAGCCCCTGAGCTTTTCTCCTGGTGGCTACATTATTACTACAAGCAATACTGGGGAGCAGGAGACACAGGACTCAGTTTCCTAACTACATTCAAGAAGGATGCATGTTTTTCTTGTTAGACACTCTTGTAACTTTGTTCCTTTCCCACCTCATTTTTTTGTATACACTGCCCAACAATGACTACTGTTGACCTTACAGGTGGAATAACACTGACTTTCTACAGATTTACTCCTACCTAGATGAAAACATGAACATAAAACAAGATGGGAAATTCCCTCATAACCCCATTAACCATCCTACTTTTGCTGGGATGGTTAAAATCTGCTTCTTTAAGGATGCTTCTTTCCGTATTACTCTCCATTTTGGAGATCACCACACTTTGCTTCACACTACAGAAACATCACTGTTACACCAAATGAAGGTTTATTTCTCCTTCTCCCCCACTTACTCAAAAGAAAGGTCCCATCTTTACTTACAGCCTTTCAAGTTTAGGCAGGTCACTAAAAGTCTCCGGCTCCAGGGTTTCCAGGTTGTTGAAGTGCAGGTAGCTGTCACACAGAAAATCACAAAGGACAGGGTTACAGATCACAATTTAAAAGACAGGAGATCTTTCCAGGTCAACCCACCAACACTCTGTAATCAGTCACCACGCATCTCAGGACAGATGTTTAGAAGCCAGTATTCGCTTTAGCGTCTCCAATTTTCACATGCAAAAATAGTAGCCAACGCTGGCTTTTCCCTATTCTGTCAGTTATTTACCCTCTCTCTCATTATAAAATATAACGCACACTGGGGAGGTCAGATTTGCTCCTCCATTAAACCAAAGACCACCAGAATCGCTGTGAAACTGCCTGTTGTATTGTTAGGCATCCGGATGAAACTGCTGCCCATGGAGAGCCTGAAGCAGCTGTTCCCCATCCAACCACCACACAGGAATCGTCTGCCTTGCCCCTAGTGCCTTGGTATCCCCCAACAGATCCTTGGATTGTTGTGGAGGAACAACTAGCCGTACCATAAGGCACTTGTCCCCAGCCTAGGAACTGCAACATTTCTGAGAGGGACCATGAGTTTGCTGAGAATGAATTTTTAGAAAAAGGCCCTGAACATCCTGTTAAAGTTTGAAATTGGTCCTGCTGCTGAAGGTTGGGCTAGAGACATCCAGAGGTCTCTTCCAGACTGCGTTTGTCTGTGATGCTTACAGGGGCTCCCAGTAAGGGCATCCACCCAGCAAGAGCAGAACCATCTAGAAACTGCTGTCATCAAGCTATTCTGTTTCTGCAGAGGTAAAACACAGTCTCCGAAGACAGAGATAGTGCAGTCAGCTGGAAGACTGTGATCTAAATGGTACGTTAATGTGAACAGCCCCGTTCTTGCTAATGCAGGTTAATGCTTCTACCACTAAAATCTCAAGCATGACCTGCTGTTCCAGAGGCAGAGGTCTAGGAGACCTCCTGCACTGACCCAGGTTACCCCCTGCCATCAGCAAAGGAAACCTGGGGTCTGCAGGAACACACCAAGATACCTGAGATTCCCTGTTCCCACTAGCTGTGGCATGCACTGGCATAACTGACATGTTCCTGACCTTTACATGCATTTCACTGCAGTTTCAAAGTTGCCCAAACTCTTCCCCCTGATTTTTACACACGCATAAATTTCACAGCAGACACTGACTAATCATGGATCTACAAATACTCATTCTGCTGTTGTAGCTGACTGTGTTGAGAAATAATTGCCTAAGCCTCCACATGGCTGTTTGATTTGTAATGGAAGGATTCACAATAAATGGTTCGCTATCAGAGCACAAACCAAGGCATGGTGACTCAAATTCTGCAGTGGAGGGCAAGAGTGGGGAGAGGGAAATGCGTGTGCTTTAATAAGTTTCAGATGTCTGCTGTCATTGCTTTGGACCTTGAGGAAAGCATCTGATACTGTCCATCAATCGGGTTATACTTTTTCTTGAAAAGCTGGCTTGTGGGGTACAGGAAAATGGGGCAGGATTTGAGCAAAGCTAATTCTTTTGGAACCATGCCTGCCCGAGAGATTGAAAACAGATGGGTCTTTCCAAAGGTTGTTTGTTGTTTTTGTGGTTTTGTGTTTTTTTTCTTTTTTCTTTTCTTCGTGACATCAAGTCTGGAATGCTCATTGTTAAAATATCACTGTGGCCAGCATCATACCTCTAAGCACAGCTGAGCCAGTATCTGCTTCCTATGTTTTCTCCCAGACATCATTGCTGAGCTAGCTGATGAAAAACCATACCATACACAAGGATGGTAGCACACCTATTGTTAAGTTTGCCTGAAACTTCCCTTTATACCCTATCCACTTCTGCTGTCAGCCTGGAGAACAAGCTGGATCCTATTCCTTTTACAGCAAAATTGTTAGTTACATTCTGGTCCTACAAACTCTGTCATTTGGGACAATCCATGAATTAGCGGTTTCACCTTTGCTCCCTGATCTCCAACGATGCAAATAATTCCTGTACTTCAAATACCCATGCTTACATTCTTTCTAGCACACACATATTTACCCACATGCACGTAATATATCATGACACCTGACAAAAAATCCAATCCCAGTTTAGCAAGACCCATTATAAGAGTCAGACCTCAGTCTTCCCATCTCACCTTGAGCACGGAGCACTAACAGTCAAAAAACAAAACTACTTTGACAGAATAAACAGCACAGATTTGCAATACACAGAAGGGGAGCAATTAAGAAATGCAGGAATGTCACTGTGACAGGCTCCAGCTGCCAATAAAACACACAAGGCTCCTTTCATCCCAGAGTGCCACACAGCTTGGAGGCAAGGTCATTACTTTGTTTGTTTGCCTCCATCATCTTCTCCCTGCTGGAATTTCCAGATGCTTTAGCACATGCGAGCACCCACCATCCCAGTGGCTTTCATAAATACCCTATCCCAGCTCTCAGCTTGCACTTCATCCGTTCACTTTCAACAAAGGTTTGGGTAAGAGAGAAACTCAACCAGCACCTTCAGTTCAAGAAAACAGCCAGATACTACTCTCTGCTCCAGGAGTCACAGCAGACAAACACAGCAGGCCAGCTGCCTTCTGTTTCAAGCCATCCTACACGTCCCTGTTTTCCCCCCATCGTAAGGTCCTTGGACGTAAAGGGAATCAGAAGCACAGCTGGTCTCTTCCTATGCTCCAGAGGTTTATGGTCAGGGGAAAACATACAGGATGTCGGCAGGAAGAGTCCTCAGTATTAACTAACTCAAATCAATACTGGGACCAGCTGTTTTCATATGAAGCCAGAGCAGTGTTGCAAAGCTGGATGACAAAACAGTAGAAGCCTCATCTTATTCCTTGCTAAGTGTTTGGTACTCTCCACTACTGGAAACACAGAATTAGGGTTAGATGAGCCAATAACTCAGCTCTTACGCACATCACGTTCCTGAGCAACAAACAGCGCTCCTTTGTACTTACAGCTGCTCCAGGGAGTGAAGCCCATTGAAGGCATGTTGCTGGATACTCTGAATTTCATTTTTATAAAGGTAGCTTTCAAAAGGAGAGAGAGAAAAAAACCATTAGGATAACCGTTCAGCAGTTGTATTCTAAAAGACACAGGAAACAGCTCCGAACCTCAATCCAAAGCAGAGCTTTCTGATTGGATTCAAGGGCAATGTTTTACAGCTGCAACATTAACATTCAGAAATTCCAAGCACAGAAAGTGCATCCTTCACTGGAAAATGTTACAAGTGGGCTGTTCAATTCCAAAGAGGTTAAGAAACTACTGAGGCAGCAACTCACAGGTATTTCAGGTTCTCCAGATCTTCAAAGGATCTTCTCACAATGTGTTTTATCAGATTATTGTTCAGCAGCCTGTTCAGATCAAGAAAGAAAAATACAGCTGGTGAATTCAGCATCAGAGACTTGTGGCATTTGCATTCCTGGATAGCCACTGAAAAATCCTTAATCCATGAGTTTCACAGAATTTAAGATTCACAGGGGTTATCAGACCAAGGCTGGGATGCTCACAACAGTTATGTCAATGCGAATGTTTCTAGCCCAGAGGTGCCAAGTGCTTCTAACACGTACAATGTTCAAAGACATTTCCTCACCTTTTGTTACAGTGGTTTTCACCCCAAAGTTACAATTTTGGCCAGGAAAAAGGATGAGGGAAAGGAAGGCAGACAGCAGGAAGCAGAGGGGAGGGACAAATTAAATCATTGCTGCCATTTTTGTACAATTGCAAAGGTTTTTGGAAGTGTTGTGTTAACATGCGAGCAGCGGCGTGCGGAGCCAGGTTTTAACTGTTAAAACAGTTTAAAACATCACTTCATAGGTTATAAGAGTTACTAAGCACTAAGGAGTTCTTTTAATTTCTTTGTATACAAATATGTACATATGAAAAATACATAGTAGAGATCTGAGTCCCGCAGCTATTCAGAAACAGCCTCTTTCAATCTAGAGAGCCTTGTGCCAGATTTTAATACAAAACCTATGGACAACATCGCATTGGCAGGCAATGTCTGACTTGTATGTGCAGTTGCCATGACTGTGCATGCAAATGACTGTCTGTGCCAACGACCAGAAAGGCAGTTCATCCTTGTAGTAACCACACTGTGCAACAGCACTGACCACACAGCTGAACGCTACAAAAACCTCTTCTGCAGCCACTGTCAAGCCCAACACCAAGAAAACTAAATAAATCCCTTACAAATAGCTCTTTGATGGATGAGGTTTAACTATTCACCATTGCTGCCTAACCGCAGTCCTGTGGGTCTTTCCTCACAGTATCAGATCCGGCAAACCTCACTGCGGCCACTGGCGGATTTTATAGCCCGATGGCTCAGAGTAAGGATTTCACCGGCTACGCTTATTTTTGAAGTTCCTAAATGGAGACGTGGACAAAGAAGAGAGCTGTGACTCCATATTGCAAAGACCTGTCCTGCCATTCCCTCTGTAAGCAGCCAGACCTTACAATATCAGGTCAAATTCAACATAAAAACAGTCCAGCCTGCCCGTGGAGCTTATTTTATAAAAAAGGAAAGAGAATGAACTTGTGATAGCTATGCTCCTCAGAAACGATCTGCCACCTGACAGCGCGAGAAGACAGTTCAGTGGTTTCCCAGCAGAAAGCCCAATTTTCTGCCCCCCTTTAATGGAGAAAATAGAGTAGACAACGCATCAGAGAGCCTCTGACACTATGAGCAAAGGTCCCTTTCCTCAGATGAACAGTTTGTTCAGGTAAAGGATAGAAAGAAAAGGCAAAGAGGTGGGGAGAAATGGAAAAAAAGTATGTGGAAAAAGAAGATGAAGATACAATCAAATGCCCCAGGGATGCAAAGATGAAAGATCTCAAAAACACAGATGTGTTATGGCAGCTTCACAAGTTACCGTCAGCCACCTGAGCCGCACCAGCCCTCCACCAGCTTGTTCTCAGGTGAAGAATTGCATTAAAGGTCCATAAAGCACATATGGCACTAGAGCGCAAAAAAAAACACTTTGGAAGTCAAAGCAGTAAAGATTTGAGAAAAATCTATCTTCTCTTGATTAGCTATTCTGCTGCCATGGACTTGGGTGCCACTTCCAAATTGCACATCACCAGCATTGTGGACAAGCAGCCCGAAGAGGTTAAAGCAGAAAGATGCTGGAAAGTTTCTGCACAGCTGGAAGCAATGGCTCAATACACACGGCTGGGACTAAATAACCCGATTTCACTCATAAGGATGCAAAAATGATGTCAAGCCCTTGGAACACACTATCATGCTTTGACAGCCAGATATGCTGAGTGGAAATACAGCCCCTGAAAACTAACCCAAAGGTTTATTTGATGATTGAACACCCAAGGGCTGGAAATAACTGCTTAAGAGCAGTGCAGGAGAGGGCTTTTGTCTATTTACCCGCAGGACAAAGACAACACAGGCACCAACCGCGCATGCTTCCTTCCCTGCCCTCTATCAGCACGCTTTCATCTTCAGCCAGAGGAGAAAGAAGGCAGCTTGTTCTCTGTTTTCTGATCCTTGGCCCCACTTCTGAGGATGCTAGATGGGCTGATAAATGAGTGCCAGCTCCAACGTCATTCCCAGGGGTGCGAACACCTGTCCCCTGCCATGCAACTGGCATAGACCACTTTTTTCACAGAAGACACGAGAGGACTACCAGCAAGCAGATCCTGGAGGCAAGGGCACACTGACGGCCTGAGCAGCCCCGTGCACCCCTCCAGTCTGGACTCCTTGGCTGACCCTTTAACACAGCGAGTTTGGACCTGGACTGAAATCCAAGGGGATTTCAAATTGCAACATGTTGACTGACGGAATTTTGGTGCTATTCAAAAACGTTAATCAATGTTATTCTGTTGTCTCGGCTATTTAGGATGGTTAAAGGGGACGGAATCAGTGATCCAAGCCAAATAAGAGAAACTCTGAAAGTTCAAATGGCACACACAATACAGGCCTCTTATCTCCTCATCTGATACTTTAAAAATTGTTCATTGCCTGATTAGAGGTTAAAAAGCCTACGAAAGAAGCAATCTCTGTTTCCTGTCTCAGGATTCCCTATTGTAATAGAAGGATATGTCCTGGAATACACTCAAAACTGAGATAATTTATGAAGTCCATCATATTGCACATATTCCAAAGGGCTACTTTCAGGGAAATTCATAGGCAAGACAGTGCATCTGGATGCTAGAAAGACTTTAGATGGCTTGTGGACAGCTGTCTGTTCCTTGACTCCCATGCAGTTCACCCAGGCAAAGAAGCGTGCAAAATCCTGGCCATGATTTGCATGACCTGGATATTGATCCCAGCTGCCATCAATAGCAAAATGTCCAAATGCCTGCTAATGTTACAGAGAATTGAAAGCTAAGTTCTACTACTAACCAGATCTGCTGGGAATAAATGCTCTGGCAGACAGAAGCTGGAAAGATCATTACTGAAGCATGTCTCAAGTATACCCTGTAGCAAAACAAGCTAAATGGAGCTTACCAAAAGATAGCAAAATGATGTGGCACTCCCCTTCAGGACAGGTGGCAATTCTGGCTCAAAATGAACAGGCGGACTCAATCATACAGGTTTTATTCCTGAAAATTCTTCTGGGAGGCTTGAGATACACGAGCACCATGCGATCTGGCCCATATTCTCTAAGAGAACATTTCACATTGAGTCTCTTTTAGGTTCTGTGTTCTGACTGTCCCTCCCTATTCCCACCCCACCCTGCCTCCAGGTTGCCAAGCACAGGCTTAAGTTGCATTCAATGAGGCATTTTTCTATTTTGAAGAATGTATTAAATGATGTGACAGTACAGAGTTCAGACTCAAAACGTACTCTTTCCTCTTTTTGTTTGACAAACTACATGCTACAGTCATTGTGACATAACAGCTACTTTTTTCCTCACACCATTAATAGAAATCATCATGTACTGCACTTAAAGGGGGAGAAAAAGTTGGTTTGATGTTCAGCCATACATTCTTCTCCCTTGTTGACAGAATGATTTGGAATAGCCATTTCCCATATTTGAAAGAGAAACTTTTATTCTAAGATCCAGCAGGCTCCAACATCCCCTCCTGCTCACAGGGACATGTTCTCTTAAGAGCTACCAGAAGATTCAAGACAGAGCTTTCATGTTATTCCTGTCATTCAGCCTGAAACACTTCACAAGCAGCATCTAGAGGAGAGTTGCAGAGCTCAACAGAAGTGCTTTTTGTTCTCACATAATGCTTCCTAAATAGTTTTCAAAGCACTTACAGAGACAGACAAGTGTGAAAACAGGTAACTTAAGGCAGAAACAGAAGCATGATGCGAGCAAGGTCATGTACAGAGCAAAGGCACAGGCAGAAGCCTGTGAAGATGTGGTCTCTCCAGAGTCCCTGTTCTCTAGGGTGCCCATGCCACAGACAGGATGACAAAATACCTGCTGGGGAAGTTAAGAAATACTGCTTTGGTCTCAGGGCTGGACGTTTTTTATAGACAATGCTGGAGGGACAAATAGCAGCAACCATTTGGCTGTGATGGCATTAGTTTGAAAATACAGCAATCGATCAGTTGTCAACATCGCAGGGTGCTGACCTCCTGCGGGAACACAGAAGAGGACAGTAATGCAGGGGTGTTGTCATCCATCCCCACCCAAAGACGACCTAAAAGAGCAAAGACTGGAAAGCAATGAGACACTGTGCCTCACCATGGGCTCGTAATGTGTTTGCTCTCTTCCACAGTCCAGCACCTGCTGTGAGCTAATGCTGGGTTAAGTGATACAGCTGGTGTTGGCAAACTCGAGCAAAACAGCTGTCGAGAAGCTGCTGGTACGTCGTGGATGGCATATGAGAATTTTTTTCCTCCTTCTCCCTGCTGCTCTACTCTTTTTTTTTTTTTTTAAATACTATCATGACTTATTAACAGTTTAAAAATACACAGAGGAGATCCTGACACCAGCATCTACATGGGAACTGAGAAGAAGCAATAGGAAGAGATGAGGAAACCTTACAGCTCTAAGACCTGTGGCTCAAGAGAATTTCTCCGGTGCACACAACATTGCAGACAGCCGACGAGTAAGCTCTCAGTGGTGCAGCGTTTAGGATAACTGCTTATTACCTGTGGTGCTGTACCAGGAGTCCCCAGCCAGAAGCATATAATGACTGCAGTTCCTCCACAGGCAAACAGGGCTCCTGTTTTTAACTTTAAAGTAGTGCTCTGTAATTTATCCTATCTCCTGCACCAGGTAGAGGAAAAAAGAGAGCAGAGCCAGTGGAAGGTTTGAACTTTATCAGGATGTTTAAAAGCCCTGCTGGGCATTCAGGGCAGGCTCCTCTTCTCTCAGCCCACGTCCCTGCATCACTCTCCCTCCAACACAGGGTACAAAGGTTTCCTTATCAGGGTGGTTTATAAACTGTCAAACATGGATATTCTACAGCCATCCTGCCCCAAAGGAGATAACAAAACAGAAACCGCACCAGACTCTGCTGCGCTTCCTCTGCCAGGCCAAAGTATTGCAGGAAAGGGCTCTTTTAAAAGCATTTATTTTTGTAAGGAACATTTCTTTCTGTAAATCTCATGGCCGATAGCGGCAATTTCAGAGCTCCTGCATATAGAACCTGACCTACTCTGTCCTCTAAACCATATGCTGCAAATATTCTGGCCAAAGTTCTCCAACACATCTCTTAGGATTTTTAAGGATTTATTCTCTTTATCACTTGAAAACCTATACAAGTCCCAAGGCAAAAGGTTACCATCTAAAAAACATGAGCAAATTCTTCAGCTCTTGTCAGTTTTGACATGGGAATTGGACAAACCAAAGTTCCTGGACAGAACCTGGCATTGGAGTGCAAGGTCTGACTTCTCTCATTCAGTTAACTCCCACGTATGGTGAACTTGATAACTACTGCGAGTGTGAGAATAACTGATTTTTCCAGTTTGCTGGCCAAACCAGGAAATAAAATGAAGCAAAGGAACTAGTATCTAAATGGAAAGGCTTCATTTGTAAAAACAGTTGATTTTCAGAATTGAAATATAAAAATGCTGCATTTTGTTAGAGCAGCACGTTTTAGCTAATTCAGTGTTCCAGATCTGGTGATGGCCAGGACACTATTTAGGGAAAGCATGAGAGACTGCCCACCATCTGTGCAAAATGTGTCCATCTTACTGCCCTGGCATCCATAATCATGAGATTAGGGCTGCTGGGGGTACATTCATGCCTATTTCCTTCAGTATCTCTTCATGGAATTCCTGTCCTTGAGGTTTGGACCCAGGAGTGTGTGGAGGCAGTAAGCAAAAAAGATTGGACAAATTCATGGAGAATAAATAGATATTATTGAGAGAGAGGTCTTTCCCTGTCAGTTAGGCTGCATATCCACATCTATCAGACTGGCAGGAGTCAAAAAGAAAGAAGAAGTCTTGCATGTGTCAGGGACCTGACTACACCTAAGCACTGTGAGGACGGGACCTGGAATCTCTTACAAAACTCTGCAGGTTGGGTGGAGCATCTCTTCAATGCAAGCCTGCCAGCTTCCTCAGTTTCCCCAGCACTCAGCTGAAACTAGCCTGGCAGTCCTGCCCTGCTCCCTGCCAAACATCTGTCTGCATCACACACAGATGACATCATTTGGAAGGGTTTGTTTTCTTGACTCAGGAGAGCTTCAGTGGTGGAAGAGCAGGTTGGGAGATCAAGATGCCTCAGTAGAACTTTGTGATAAGGTAAAACCCTACAGACTCTGGCTCTGTTTTCTCACTAGATATTTTAGGGTCAGATAAGGTAAGAAATATGGTTATCTATCTTCATTGACAGAAATCCATCAATATTAATCTTCTGGATCTTTTCTATTATTTTTTATAATTAAGTACCACATGGTGCTGTTTTAGACACTAACAAAGGCTGTCGATATGCTCTGGCTGAACAGCATCATCGGAAATAAAATTTTCTACTAGTTGACCATCTGTGCTATGAGCAGGGGTCTGGGCATCCTGCAGTCATGCTGCATGGTTTGGCCAACCAGTCCCTCACACACAGTGGAACAAACTTTAGCAAATGCTGATTTTTAAAATATAGCTATTAAACAGGTCTCTGTGACAAAAGTACTCCTGTATTCTTGCTCTTTCTACAACTTCTTACAACTGACTGAACTTTTTATTGCCCAGGTATTGCTTCCTTCAGCACTGTCATCTTCACTGGGTCAGGGACTTCACATCCCTCAAAATCAGACAGAAAAAATAATCTGGACTTTCTCTTCCTGTTTGAGACCATGAATGTCTGAACCCAGGAAATATGAACGTGTCTGTCATGCCGTGCAGACTCCCAGACTAGCTGGTTTGCCTCACAAAAAGATTTGAGTTTGAACCTGGAAATCTTATAGCTGTTAGCACCATGTTACAGCTTGAATAATCAGCTCTGAGTCTCAACAGGCCAATTACATCCAGCACAGTGCTGTGCTGACACAGCTTCTGTTTCTGATTTGGGAGCTGGTTTGTTTTCAACTTCTTGGCTACACAGAGCAGATGTACTCATATCTATCTTCAAACCCCCAGCCTTACGGCAGCAAGAAGCAGCAAAGGCTCCCATTACTTCCTTCGAACAGAGTGAGAAACTTGTTAGTAAAGTAGTGTATCACACCAACTTGAGTATGCCTGCTCTGGCTGGGATTCAGGACTAAAGGAACTGCCTTCTACTCCCATTCCTATCTGCAATAGTGTAGGTGTAGGTATTTATTCTAAGGCAAAGCATAGTGACAAATTGGCATTTGGGAGGATGCACTCTCACTTCAGCAAACATCATGCAGAGCAGCTAATGTGGTTTATGCATTTGAGGCAGCCATGGAAAGGAAGACGCTTTTAATGCATCCCTCTGCTATCCAGACCAGAACTGCTTTTACAGGCTACTCTAAAGCCATACCTGCTGAAACATCCTCAGGAATGTTTAAGAGTACTCTTTAAGAGTAAGAATGTTTAATGTGTAAGAGTACGCACCTAGAATTATTATTATTTTTTTTTTAAAGACAGGTTAACTGCCAAAATGAAAGTTATTAAATTGTACATTTAATTAAAAAGGGTAAGAAGCATCGTCCAGGGTAGAATAGAGAGAATTTTAAAGCTTTAGCTGGATACTTGCAAATTGGCTGAAATAACTAAGACCAAGGCCATCTTTAAGCCATTACAGTGGTTAGCACTAATGTAAGTAATAAATAGATAACCTCACTGCAGGATCAGTGAGTGGAACTTACAGTGTGTTGAGGTTCTTCAGTCTCCTGAAGGCTCCAGGTTGTATCTCCTTGATGTGGTTGAAACGTAAATCTCTGAAAGCAGAAAATACAATCAGCACACTCATAATATAAATGACCAATAGCAATCAGCATCAAAGGGAAGAGGGCTGCTGGGAGAGTCTATTACACCAGGCCTACAGGAACAGGAGAAATGGAGACAACCATCAGGGATGGGGAGGAGGAGTGGGGATCATGGCTGGGGGGCTACCATTGCCTGCAAAGTCTGCCAAAAGCCTGCACAACCCTACGTTTACAAAACGTATTTTTATTTCATAAAAAACTAAAGGCTGAAAGGACTCAAGTGATCATTTCCATGAACACCTGACAAGGTCTGCTGCTCCGCACCCCAAGTTCACGTGCAATTACGCTTGCATCTCATGCTGGTTTGTAGAAGAATGCACATAATCACGTGGACCACTTTTTAGGTCCCTAGTAAAATTATCTTTGTCCTAAAATGGTTAAATCTGACCAAATAACCTCATATAATAAGCATTTCACATTCTGCTCCACAGTGCTCCAAGACTCAGAACAGCTTATCGCTGCCCGCATTTCAAATTTGTGCCAACTTCAATTAGAATTAGTGGAGTCCAGGGGATTCTGGCAAATTTCAAGGGCTGTCCATGCATCTACATTGATTTGGAACCCTAAAACATGTTTTTTGATGGCTAATGAGATAATAAAATAAGAGCTAAGTGGTTTAACCTCGTTAACCAAGCAGAAACACTTCTATAGGGAATGCGCATCGATTTGGCACCTTGCATTGTCCAGCACATTATAACAAATTGCAGAAGACTGACAACTGTTTTTTGCTGTTAGTTTCTATCCAAAACACATTTTTTTTTCCCCTCTAACGCTGTCTGATCTATCACCTTTAGAGAACACACAGCTATTTCTCTGTTTAAGAAAGCCTTTTAAGGGCACTTGCTTTAAGGGGAAAAACACATGAATGCGTTGAAATGCCTGTCAGTAATGCTGGTAAGTTACAGAGCATTGGGAGTCACAGTTTAAAACAACAATTCTACACATTGCTAAATGTTCAACACATTTTTAGAATGGGCTTCAACAAGAATTGTGGCCTTTATAAAATTAAGATTAGAAAGATACGCATTCACTGCAGCTAGCTGTAAACTTGAGTTGAGAGTGAGTATCCAAGGGGGCTGAAAGACCTTTGAGCAAGTATTCAACAGGAGGATACACAGTAAGTAAAGCTGATTTTAACTTAAGATGTAATGTTTCTTCGGCTTAACAGTTTGCAAAACAGGTCATTTCATGTTAAAAAAAAATCCCACTAAGCTTTCTTAACTTTTGGCAGAAAATGTACAGTATTTTTTATTTAACTCAAGCTGAAATATTAAATCTCCGCCTTGTCACCCCTTTTTATCACTGAATGCAATACAATGACAGTGGAAGTTGTCTCTTCTGTTGTTTTTTCCTGTTTCAGCTTTGAACAAAGGAATGAGAAGACTAATTTAGAGAACTTTCTCCCCTTTCTTAGTGGTCAGTATTGCACACTGAAGAGCTAGAGGGCAGGAAGGAACACAGCTTCAGCAGTTCAAAAAGAGTATTTCAAATGTGACTTGCAAGTAACGTTTGTACACTGCAAACTCTGCAGTCCAGAAGGATCTCCCTTTGGAATTACAACTTCTAAACAGAAATTTTACCTTTGACATTTTCTGGTGAATTTAGCTTTACTTTCATTGCTTCAAACACATGTTTCTTGCTAGTCTTGTTGGAAGGTGTTACTTATCCCTCTTCCTTGAGGATGTGAATTTCATGACACCTGCACAGAGCTTTCGAGGCCATGGCTGACACCATAAAGCCAAATACAATTAAATACTGGCAAAGGTGATAGCACAATGCGCTATTCTCCACAGTCTCATTAAAAGCAAATGAGGGAAAAACTAGACCATGAAAAAAGGTGAAGAAATGCAAACTTGATTTATACACTGTAACACAGACACCAGCTCTGCCTCCCCATGGAGCTGTAAGGACAGTGTAATTAGTAATTAGCCAGGCAGCTGGCAACAGGTAACAGAGAAGGGAACAAACAAATGGAGGAAATACACAAGGGTCAAGGCTGAGGCTGCCGATGCTCATGAAAGGCAGCAGGAAGCAGATAGTGAGGTGTGCTTTGGGTCACAGACTGCTGATGGAAAAAAATCCAACTATTTCAATGAACAAAGACAACTGCAATCCTTCACACCCCAACATTCACACATAAGAGTGCAATTTCCCCAGCTGAAACTAAAAGCAAACCCCCAGAACTACACGTGACTGAAAACACCTCTGAAAACCAAGCAAAATAAAACACAAGCTCTCCCACTCCCAGGACTGCTTTCACTTTTGGTCACTTGCCGAAAACAACTCCATGGAAATGGTGCTGTGGAAGTCTGCACCTGGCCCCCAGCTCCCTAAGCAAGTCTGACCTCCTGGACAGTGGGTTTCTTCACCTGCAAGAGCAATAAAGCAAATCTGGGCTGCAGAGCCTGGCAAGAGCAATTACATGGAGGAGAGGTCCCACGAGTGCAGCTTGGCTGCACCTTCTATCAGCAGTGCTCCTGCTGGCGAGAAGCGCACGGACGGAGATGCCTCCTGATGGTTCCCATTGCTGAGTGAGGAATGGGGTCTGGTTTCATGCACTGCAAACTTGCAGGAACTTCTCCCCTCCACCACCCCCAAGGAGCACCTAAAACTTAGCTTGTTATTTTAATGAAATATCTTGATTTTTTTTTTTCCCCTTTTCCATTCCAGATAAGATCTTCAAATGAGTCCCTGGACGCCAAATTCTGAAATCAGCTGTTTTGCACTCCTTTGGAAAGGTCACTCTCTGGGTTTGAAAGGTTTGTTCTCCATCACACAAAGGCAACAGCTTTCGCCACAGACAAAAAAGGGAACTGAAACAGCAAGTGTCTACTCTGAGCACTTCACTTCAAGAAGTGATGTGAATTAACTGGAGAGAATCCAGAGGAAAGCAATGAGAATGATCTGAAGTCTAGAAAACATGGCAACAAAAAACTGAAATGGCTTATTTAGCCACAGATACAAAAACTATGTCAGAACATTGCTGCAAAAAGAAAAGGGCAAACAGTCATTGACTAAAGCTAATGAAAGATTCAGATTTTTTAAAAATATCTTAAACAGCAAGGGTAATAAAACACTCAGGTGGACTGCCGGTGAGACAGATATTAGCCACATATGGTTTAGGTAGTGTTGATCCTCCCCTGAGGTAGAAGGGTGGACTAGATGACTTCTTCGGTCTGTTCTGCTCCCTGTATCCAAGAGAGCAGCGTAAAAAAAGTTTGTGTCAATACACAGCAAAGAATGCCCCTGGAGTCTGAGAGGAACTCACATCTTCATCCTTACCAATGCATTAAAAAAAAAAAAAAAAAAGGAATTAACTTTGGCACATCTGCAGTGTTTTCCTCCAGACTTTGCCTTAGCCTGGAGCTTAGCTGGTGAAAGAACACCATGTAGGGCTGCACTGGGAAATTCCTGGCTTGCGTGTAGTGACTGAGAGCATTCCCTGCAGAGTTTGTCCCTTCTTACACAGAAACGCTTGTTTCTCCCTATTCCCAGGGTACTCTGGAAACTTCATGTTTCTTTTAACAAACAAGTATGCTTTTTACTGGGACCCACCACACAGCTGTTCCTGTGCCAGCCCGTCCCAGCTGCTGTGTATGTGAGCAGCTGGGCTCCCTCACTCCCTTCTGCTTCCCTCCACCTTGGAATTTGCAAAAAAAAAAAAAAAAAAAAGGAGGGGGGGGGGGGTGCGGAATTCCCTTGTGATTTAACTCTCCCATGCTTTCAAGGCTGACAGTCCAGGAGTGAAAGATACCTTTCCAGATGGAACAAAGGGGCTATCTGCTGCTAGAGGATCCCAGATCCTTTTCTACCCTCACACACCCAGTGATGCACCTGGTGGTCTGGGACAGTGGCTGTACTGCACCACTCAGCACCGATCCCTCCAGACAACAGCAGCTTGACTAGCTCTCAAGAAAACCTCAACAAATCCTTGTGCCAAAGCACCACAGCTCCAGCAGGAAACTCGGCTGGAACACATGGATAATCTCAGACCTGCTATTGAAGTAACTCACCTCTTCTGACTCTGGGAACTCCCAGACCCATTCCTGAGGCTTACCAAGGATGAGAGAATGTGCAAATGGATTGGGGACACAGGTATTTTCAGAATGACAGTCGAATATCTCCGACACTCTCAGCTGTTATCAGAACAATTGTTCCTGAAATCATTGTGTTAAATAATTAACAATGATTAGCATATAAAGCAAACTACAGCTTTTACATGAAACTTCCATTTCTGTTTCATCTATTTCGGTTTTTAAAGAACCATATATTACTATGTTACCTAACCAGTTAATTAGCTACAAGAGGTCTTTATTTTACTGCAGTTCTGTAGAAATTACTGGGTTTGCTTTATTGAAGCATCTTTTGTGTTCAAAACGTTGTGCACAGCAATGATTCTGGCAGTTCAGGACCATTTAACTCAGAAGTGGTTGAGTAAGTGGCAGCACCCAGTCATTACCAACAAAGACACAGAGTAAAGGTTGTTTTACAAACAGAGATAAGACATTGAGGTTCTTTCCGTTTTTCCTGGGGAAGGGAGGGTATGAAAGACATCCTAAACATGATTTTTAAGTTTCCCACTTATAAGAAGAGCCAGAACACTTGTCAGAAAGATGCTCGTTTATCTAACTTATCCCCAGAACATCGGAGTCAGGTTCCCCCATCCCAACTCTGCAGGTTCCCCCATCCCGCCAAACAACTACAGTCCTGGCAGGAAGGGAAAACAGCCTTGCTAAGATGGGAATGAAGTCTTCCAGACTCATTGTCATCAGCTCCCCAGCTTAGGAACAGCCCTCTCACACACAAGTCCCCAAATGGCTCCAATAAATGACAGACTTCATCTCTGAATCCCTACATGGACAGCTGAGCATCGTCATCTCTGCTAGAGAGACGAGGAGACCACAGGGGAGCTCAGAGCTGGGGGGGCTCCAAGTGCCTGCTATTTTGGGGTGTACCAGTTTAAGACATCAAGATTTGACTGTTCAAGCAGTGAACAGGAAGGAAAATATGTTCAGCATGGAAATACTGATAAAGAAGATAAGATCATGGATGAAATAAAGAAAAGCAAGCAAATGCAGAGAGCCTCATGCTGCAGAACAGGCTGTTATTCCCTTTTGTACACTGCTTATGTATAGAAGTTAGAGGGATGGGCACACTGGATTTCAATTAAGAAATTACCACAGGCATTCCTGAAAACAGCTTTTTAAAATTTCAGCACCCACAAATGGGTCAGATTTTCAAAAGAGCTCCCTCTCTGTCTGCTAGAGCAAGAACTTGACAGCAATTCAGCAGTCAGCATACCAAGCTGTTTTGATCCCACTTTTTCTGTGCGTACAAGCCAGCGTGCACTCACAGGCCCGCATTCAACTGTGGGTCTCTGTGTGAGACTATGGCACTCATTTATACAAAAAGAAGTGGTTATAGGCAGTTCTGGGTGGTTTTGGGCCACCGCAGGCACTCCTCACAACCCTCCTAGAAGCCCAGTTACCAAAGATGCAATTCTGGTCAGGGTTTGGAGGAAGTCAGGCTGTTCAGTGTGTCTGGAAGAGTTGCAGCCACCACTGCAAAGCTCCACGGAGCACTCCTTAACTCACCTCAGAGAGGACCCCCTCACTTAGCACTGCTAACCCTGCGTTCCACACCCTGCCCTGAAGGCAGCGCCAGGGCACAAGGCATCTGCTGGTGCTTTGTCCCTGCTGGAATCATTTCACCACCTGCCACCAAGCATCTCTTTAGCTCTCACCAGTAAAGGCAGGCGCAATGAATACCTCCAAAACATAGTTTTGGCCCAGGACACATATTAAAGTAGGAAGATCACACAGCAAACCTCTGACCTCATCAATCTCATTATCAATGAGATAATTTGAGCTATTATATATTAACAGCTGGTATGTAGATTAGGGTCTGACCCTAATCAAATGAGCTAAATCTATTCTTGGATATTCATGTCAGCAAGGAGCAGAAGTCTCTTAACCTATTTCCTTTCCACTATCTATTCAAGATATTGCCCACATCAAATAAAGACAACTTTCCCTCCTCCTGAACTGTATTCTGACCCTGATTAAGAAGCAGTGAAAGAAAGTTTCAGACTGTAAAGATATACTAACCTTTTTCAGGAAACCCAAAAAGCAGTAGCACCATGTCAGCTCAAATGAATTGCTATGGTATTCTTAAGTGCGAAGTCTCTTGTAGCATAGGTGTCAGCTTTTTTCTTTCTTAAGAGCATGACCATTTAAGTCTTTACCCAGAATACAAACACATTCACCAAAAAAATACTGACTTCGCCAATCTACTGCTGTAGCCCACTCTGAGAAAGCTGCCTTAAAGAGCACAGGAAAAGTCCTGGTACAAGTAGGGGGAGAAGGATGTGGTGAGGCCAAGGCAGTCAGTGAAAGTGCAAACATTCAAGTGAGAACCAGATGATGGGGCACTACAGTTCAGTGAAGACAGGATTTCTAAACACTTGAGGTAACTACAATCCCAAGAGTTAGGATGATTTCACCAAAAGATGCTGGAATGCTTCTAGGAAGATTAAAAAAAAAAAAACTAAATACCTTCCCTCCCCACTTTCCTTCTGATGAAGTGACTTCTACAAACAGAACATACAGAAGACTTTGGTCACCTCTAAAAGGTTTAATGAGGATTAAACACTACAGCAAAAAAAGTCGGAAAGAGATCACACCTGGAACATCCAGAATGTGTGGGTGCACATTTAATGACTGCATATAAGACTATCACATGCAGAGGAAATGACTAATCCACTCTTTGTCTGAAAGACTGAAAGCGCATGACGAAGACCACAAAGGGAGCAGCATTTCCAAGAACTCATTTGCTCGGTAAACCCTCCCTTCAAAAATGTATATGGTTCTTTCTTGCAACTGTGCTTCTTAAGATTCAATGAGAATGCTGCACCTTGTCCTAGAACAGCCTTCCCTTCTGCTGCATAACAACCTTCGGGAGGAAGAGAGGAGCTGAGCAGCCACCGAACATGCAGCACACTGCACAGCGACAGGAAACAAAACTTGTCAAACTGGCCATGCCTGCTCTGCCCAATTAGCAACCAGGTCTGTGAACAACTGGGTCACCTTCAGTTCATGCTAGCAATGTGTTCAGATCCCAGATACTGCGCCGTGTTTGCTGGTGCCCTCAGCTATGTTTCTCTAGAAGTACTCATTCATTATGTGCTATGCATAATGCAAAAAGGAGAATAACCCATGGATAATTGGATTGCAATCCATTAGCTGCCAGCCAGAGGGGAACTTCTTTCCATGGATTTCTTCTACTCATGCCCACATGTTTCAAAGTTTATTGTTTTAAATGTCACTCTGTAGAACAAATGAATTCAAAGGTTAAAGAGCTATTGAAATTTTCTGAGTGTATGTTTCACAGCTGTTCTCTTCTTTGGGCTGCTGGCTAAACAAACTGCTTGAATCCCAGCGGTAACCAGCAGATCACATCTGGATAATCATGTTCCAGTTGAACAGACAGCAGCCAAAATACGTTTGCAGTTAAACACCATGAATTTTTATAGCTTACTTATCTGTACACGTATAGCCATTCCTGCCATCCTCTTCTCTGCTCGGAATAAAACGAACGGACTTCATTACCAAAGACAAATAGTCTATTGCTAAAACCAGACATTGGGCCAGATCCTCGGCTGCACCCAGCTGGGACTGGGAAGGGAGGAGGGAAACGGCGACCAAAGAGGAGCCAGTAACAGCTCATCAATCCCGGAGCTGGTTCCATGCCAGTCCCAGCATCACTCAGAGACGGCCATGGGCTGCTCAAAGCTACGCCAGCTGGCTACCACCCCGAGGGGGCCATCTGCCAGCAGGGCTTGTTGAAGCACAGCGTGTGCCGGCTAGAAGACTTCCCCGCTCTTTAGGGATTGTTCGAGAGAAGGTGGCACAGAGTCACGGAAGTCAGAAAGTCCCAAACTCCCAACTTCAAAGCAAAGCCCATCTGGAAGCTGCAGCTGTTCTGCGAGGGAACAGAGCTGGAGCCTAGAATCAGTGTTTGAAACTACAGTCACAGACTTGGTCTGATTCATACCAAAGGGCAAACATGGAAAATATCACAATCCCACATTTTCTACTCAGAGTAACTCCACGATCAGACTATTCTTGCTATAATTCTGAGTGTTCACACTGAGCAGTAACAGTTCTCCTCCCAAGAGAAGGATTAACATACCAAAAAGTTGGAGTAGTCAGGGGCTTGGTTAAGAAGTATTCTTTGATCTTTCAGAATTTTTTTTAAAAAAAAGTGTAATTAGTCAAATGGTATTTATAACAGATACTGGATGCTGGATGGCAAATGCATTTACATACATTAAATCTTCAAGATAGCCAGAAAGTCAGTATCTTTACTTGCTGCACACCATACAAAGGCACATGATCTGCCAACAGAATTTACCAGGCTCATATTACTCTATATCTATGGGGATCACTACTTATCAGTATAGGTTTTACTTATAATTATGCAGACAGTGTTAGAAGAGAATATGCTAGATAAATCTCCCTCAAAAATACCAGTGTCTAAAGACAGTCATCTTATCTTGAAATATTACTGCTTTCATATCTCACACCTACACCATTTAGCTGATGCTTAAAACCATGGTTTCCCATTCAAGGCCATGGCTATCACATTAAACTAAATACACCAGCTTTCCAAATGATTAAGCATGCAAACTATGGACCATTTACAAACACTGCACATGCAAACTAGTCAGTAAGCTAGACACAGCAGGGGAGAGAGAAGTATGGTGACTGCATACATTGCACAGGAAAATCTGGCCAGCCGTCTAGGTTGAGTTTTTACAAACAACTCGATGCCACTTAAATTGCAACAAGATACTACCAGCACTGTTACTAAAGCTGCAAGGACAAGCCATGGAGCAGAGTTACATTTTACACCCTGCAGCACAGAAAGAATGAAGTGTGTTGTTGCCTGAGGACATTTAGAAATACACCATTCCTGTACTGAAAAAAAGTTGGTGACTCCAGTAAATTTCCCACCCTCTGCAGTCAAGGAATCTTTACAGGAAGCATGCTCAGGATATTCATTGCAACAGCAAATGATGTCTTGTTTTGACTAGAGAATAAAAATTAAGCTTTACTGAGCTCAGAAATATCCCAGTCTAGCAAAAAAAGCAAAACTCAATTTTTCCCCCAATAAAATTTATGTTTAAACAAGAAACAGAAAACTATGTTGTTAAAATCAAACGGAGTAGGTGTATTTTAAATATTTAAACATTTAAAGATGCAGTAAAATCTGTAAGGAGTTAAAAAGTTTGGTGACAATTTGGAAAGTCAGACTCTGCAAGTTACTGTAGAGCAGATTACTACTACTACCCAGATAGTGTGCAACAAACCATACAGTAGACAGCATCACTCTGTACAGTAACTACAGCGTTACTAGCCTAGAGAGAAAGCAAGTCCAGATTCCGGTCTCTCCCATGTCAGGGTGAGTCCCAAGTAACCCAGCTGCAGTCAGTTTCCCCACCAGCTTCGGCAGCTGCAGCAAGAGTAAACATTTTCCTGTCTGCCACTACTTCTAGAACCTCTGTGTTTTCTATCCACCCAAGCAGATCTGGATGGCAGCAATTAAAATGCCAGCATCTTGCCTGCATTATGCTCCTTAGGCTGCCAGCAGATAAACCACATTAGTAGTATTAGTGAAATGTTTACAGGAGACACACTAGTATAGATGTTCTGGCTGAGACTAAATTTGGTTTGTTATGGGCACAGAGACAGGCTTCTCAACCCACTAGTGTTGAAGAAGTTTTACAATCAGCAGTGGTTTAACGGAGATGAGCATAAACATAAACATAAATGTTTGACAAGTCTTTCCTGCTATTTACAAAAAAGGTCTTCCAACCCAAGAGATGAGCTAAGAGTAGCACAAAGAGAAAAATTTTGTCACATGCCACTGCATCTTAAAAACACCTTTAAGCATAGTATTTACTACCACAGAATGACAGGAAAGCGCTCTTCTGGACCTGTCAGTAAGAGCTGTTCAAAAGTCTCCAAGTGTTACATGCCCTTTTCCTCCACCTTTTCCATTTGAATGGACACAGCCAGCAGCTCCCTCTCCAAAGCGAACAGCCAACTCAACAGGTTTATTTTATTTCTCAAGGAGTCTGTGAGATGCCCCAATCATTCCTTTCCTAATAAACCTTACGTGTGGTTTGTGTAGTTCAGATAGAAACTGGAAAGCCAAAACTTAAAGCCTAGGAAAGAAGTGGGGTTGTATTTCTGAAAAATGAGGTGTGTGTTTTTTTCTGTAGAGACAAAAGCCCAAACTGCTGTACTTCCTCTCTCTCTCCTACACCCGTACACAAAGCCTTCTCAAATGTAAACTGTGTACCTTTCGATAAGCCCAGTTTAATATTTGTGACCTTTGATTCTCCAAAACTGTCTTCCAGTGATTTCACAGCATTCTTCTTACGCGTTTTTTCAATTCTCTTGGTTGTCCTGTTAACAATTAACTGATGCCAAAAGAAGCAGTTTCTTTTTTATGTTCTAAAAGCATGAAACAGTTTGCAGTGCAGACAATTTTGCATCAAAAAAAAAAAATGGATAAAAAGCATGCCTTTAGCCTTGGCTTTTTCTTTCTTCTTCCTAAAGACCAAGCAGGTAAGAAAGGCAGTAAAATGAAATGGTTACTCACAGTACGTTTGTCTGGGGTGGGATATCAGGGATGGTTTCCAACATCAGATGCATGCATCTTACTGTAGTCCTGAAGCACAGGCAGCGACTAGGACAGGAGCAGGAGAAACTAGGCAAGAGGAAAAAACACAAAAAGCCTACAAGAGCTGAAGATTTGATCAGCATGGTGTTTGCCTGACTGTATTTTCCTCAATTCTGAGCTGCAGGGAGCTGACAAAAAAGTTTCCCAGCCCTGAGGTCCAGGAGGAGGGGACTCATCAGCATGTGTTTGCAATTAAATTAAGGCAGTTTGACAGTCCAGCCGCCCACCCTCTCTGCCATTATGTACATCATTGAAGATCAGACTGTTCCCACCCCTCTTTAATTGTGGTGTTGAAGTACTAAGTCTTAATTTTGATTTATTCTTGCCTTCTTTCTTGTTTTGAATAGCAGGTTAACTCCTTAGCCATTTATCTAAAAGCATACAGAATGCACCTTTGTGGACAATGAAAAAAATGCTAGGACTCAAACAGCCTGGCATCGTGCTTTTACGTTAAAATTTTTGCCTTAGCACATACTCTGCAAACTAAGAATGGCATCTTAGCTAACAGCCTCGGTCAAATGTATCAGATAGTATCACTTTTAGGATAGTTATTACATGTATGTATAACATCTGGTAAAACACATCTCCCACCATTTGTGGGAACGTGGGAGTGCTACAGATAAGGAATTTTAAAAGGGAGACCACTAACAAAGATAAATAACCTGCAAATAAAGACAAAAAAATTACTGTATGCACTCTGTCATGTTATACAAACAGAGTAAAATCTGAATAATTTCAAAAGCTCTTTAGCTAATATGGTTTTGTACTACAAAAATGCCATTCAGAAAAATGTTGGGGCTTTCGTAAAAACCGAGGGCAACTGAGGGGTGAAGAGGGAAAGAAACAACGAAAACAACCGTGTTTGAATTGCACTAACTCCCGCGGGAAATGCAGACCTCAACCTGTTTATTCCATTGGGGGATAAAAAAATTAAGATGCAAAAAGGAGTACCTGTTCCCAGCTGAATTAATCACTTTTACCATTATAAAGAAGCTTAGAGTGAAAACAGCTTGTCTTTAAGTTTTCAGCTATTACTATACAAGATCCTAAATGTGTTGTTCTAACCCAATCGTGAAGCATTAAGGCTCATTAGGACATAAAGCTACCTCAGGAATTGCAAACATGGCATCATTTCATATTACCTGGAGGACCAACCCAAAGTTTCCCACGAACGTGCAAGTCTGCTTTATGCAGTAAACTGCAAAACAATTAACATGACAAAACGGTACTTAACCAGAGTGACATCACCTCCCCAGTTCACTTTCCCCCTCACTTTGTCACTTAAGCATTTGGGGTGAAAGTGTTATTTTTTGTATTTTCTTTAAGTAGTTATTTTTGCTGGTCTCCCTCTCTCAATGACCCTGTAAATCAAGGTTTAGATAATATATTCTGGAATATATTAATAAGATTATCATCCTCCTCCTCACCCAGAAATCTTCCAGGTATTTAGTTTCTGTTGACATCTGTGACATTGGACAAATTACCATTATGCAATAGCTGATGTCTTATACCCAATCATTTACAAATTTAAGCAGCAGTCATGTAATACATGGTAAAAACTATTTTTTTTTCTAGCCAGCAAAAGGACATTATGCAGCAGGTTTCCTGCCTCTAACATTCGAGCAGTCTGTTGTTTGCACTGACACCACTTTGAAAACCAGGCAAGTTTGCTGAACTCCTCCCCATTCCCCCTGTGGACCCAACTCATGGTTTTGAGCATAGTGTCCTCTAGTGGCCACCCAACCCTTTCTTACCAAAACAGGTTGTAAAAGACTTGGTATCTGCTTCAGCCTTTAAATAACACACTGATTGCTCCAGGCAATGGATAGCTTTTAATTCCAATTTGAGAAGTTAAGTGCAGCTCCCTCCTGCATGCGCATTAAAAAAAGATGACACAGGTTATGTCATTGAAGTCTGCGAGACTTAAGTCATGTGTTCTTCCACTCTGTTCCCCGTACCATCTGTTTCCAAAACATGATGAACACTGTTAGTACAGGTTAACATAACTACTTAGGAGCTGCTCTGTAAGGAAGTATTTCTAGGAAAACAAAAAAACAAACAAACAAAAAAACCCCAACCCTCTCTTCTAACCACGCTTCAGCATTTAGGAAATTCACCACCATCTTCCATGGGACATCTGGACACTTCACAAATACAACATTCTTGCCCTCTGTCTCCAGTTAGGTCCTGCTGCATAAATTATGAGCTCTAAACCAACCACGTGCAAAAAAACCCACTCCCTTCCAGGTTTATTTATATTGCTAACAGGAGAGCTGGGCCACACATCAGTCATGGCTCTATACACACTCTTAGCAATCTTAGTTCAGGGCCTGGTTGTGCAGTTGGTGGCAGCTCCTGGAAGAATTGATGGGTATTTATTATTTTGTGGAATATGGATAATCAGCAAAGTCAGCAGATTTAACAATGGCCATACAACAGGGGATAATTTGAGTGCAAAAAGGCAAGTTCTGCAACCTAAATCTACTTAGAAGCAGATCTTCACCTGAAGCATACCTTTTCTACCTTATCTCCCCTTCATGACAAATGGGATGTTTGTGAGATGTTATGGAACACCAGCAATCACAGTTCCCTTACACTTATATTAATTCATTTTATTTTCCAACAACATTGTTTAAATTGTTTAAAAAGGGGTATGCAGCTCTAAACAAGAACCAAAAGTTAACCCTTAAGGGACAGGAATGGAAGTTAATGCTTGTATCCCATGCTTAAGCCTTTGCAGCCTGTGCTAGAAAGACTTTTTCCATACTGGTAGAATGCAACACCCACACAAGCGAAAAAAAAACCACACCAAAAATCACTTTTTTTTTTTAAACCACACTTCTTTGCTTTGATTTTAACTATCACTTCTGTCCCAGTAGAAAGATTTCACTGGACTACACCCCCTGAAGAGTTCATCACTACTTCCCAGGGAACTGGGAAGCAGTATATTTTACTATGAAGTGAACATAAACATCAAATTTCATCTACCTCATACCATTGACATGACACATCCATAGCTTTACAAAGCAGGAAAGCATTTTTTTTGTTCTAGCAAGCATCATGTGAAGGAAAGCATTAACACTACTAGTCTCATTTTACAGCTTGTAAAAGGACATCTACCATACACACAGGCAACAGGGAGAAATACAATCTACAAATAACTATCATGTGGAATAAAGGTTAACAGATATTTTTAATTAGCAACAGCTGGATTTGCTATTATGAGCAGTTTCCTATCACAGCTGAAGTCGAAGTATTATTCTCAATACTAGTGAGAAGGAAACCTTGAAACTAGCTCCTAAAATCTGCATTAATTAAGCACTGAAACAGAGCATAGCAGACAAGGGGAACTGCAAAAGTGGTGGTAGTTCAGAATGTTCAGAACATTAAACAAGCTACTGTCATGCTTGGTTTAGGCGATCCTGTCTTGAAATAGAGGAGCAGAATAAATGACCTCTTGATGTCTCTGTTGTCTACAAGCCTATGAGCCAGGTAAGTGAACCCACTCTTTAAACGTTCTATTAAAAATCAAGATCAGTGCTGCGTATGCTAATTCCAAAATACATCTTGCACAACTCCATTACAGAAGGGTTTGGAAATCATCAGATGGGCAGGTTTCTTTTGATTATATTCTGAGGAGTTCATCTAAACTATGCACCTGCACCATATTATTAAGTGCTTTTTCTAGTGTTCTAGGGTCTTAACC
>VXAL01004697.1:87690-103796 GCA_013399475.1 Chauna torquata | reverse complement strand
CAGAAACACACTCATTACTGAAAGTTTTTAAGTTGTGTAACACTTTTGCATGCCTCAGGCCAATTTAAATCATTTCTGTACACAGATTTTTCAACTTACACACTAATGATTAAAGCAGTTTGAAGTTCATTTCTTTTTGCAAATTTACTGCACTATAAAAACCTAAAAGGAGTCACATACAATTAAAGTGAAGACTACTTAAAATAAAAAGAAACAGTCAAAAGCAGGTAAAACGCCTAGAGAGCTTACAGGCTATACAAAAAAAACAGTTACGGTACAATTACTCTACTAAAAATGCATACAAAACTACAGTGCAAGTGCTTGTGCACAGGGAAAAATGCATTTATGGTTCCCCTTCATTTATACACTATAAGCAATACTATTTCACAATTATATTACACAGAAAACTTCTACTATGGGTTTGTGGGTTTTTTTCCCCTCAACAGGGGACAATCCGACAACCTAGAACATACATTTCCTGTATATATATTTACTCAACGTTATCCAGGAAAAATAGCAGTATTTTATGCATCTTATAGAATACTACAAAAATCTAGCAAATGTAATAAAAAGGCAAATCTGGTGAAAACTCTGATAAAATATCTTCTACAACTGGGGGATGGGGTGTGGTTAAAAATCAAACAGTGCTAAACGAAAGATATTCTCCCTCAACAGGTCAGCTTTATCACTATCGTGGCAAGGTTTACTAGCATAAACATCACTTTTTAAGTAAATTCTTTATGACATCATGAAAAGTTCTGCTGTTAATAAACTGAAGGATAACCTGCTAGCTAAAAGTAAAAAACATCCTGTACTATGCAGAGGCATGGAAATTGTGCCACAGTACAGAAAGGTGCACACCTGGTATGACAGCTATTAAGCAGAAATGCCTAACAAATACAGAGATGACAGCCTCTGGGGAAGCACAGAGAAAAACTATATGTAGATTCTATTATGCCTCCATTTATCACCATATTCAGGATTTTCATCTGTAGAAAGAAATTTGTTGTGGTTGCCAGATTTACGAGATGGGTACTTGCAAGTTTACAGAAAACCATCAGCTCAGGGGTCACATAACTGCCCCATTCAAAATGCACAAACAAAAACCTGAGGGAGCAAGATAGCTTGGGGGAACCGTTTAGAACAGAAGTGAAGACTTAGGAAACTACAGGCAAAATACAGCCTACAACTGCTTTGTATCACATGGCCATCAGCCACATGACACTGATCAGATAATATTCTCAAAGACAAAAAAAGCCTATTAAGCAAGGAAGAGTTCTCCAGCTTGGGCTTAGACGTATAAGAGTTATCTGTGTATTTTCAAAGCTGCACAGAACTTTGAAACACTATTTATCATTAAACAAGTTGTGCAACTCAGTACCATTAACTGAATACCCAGCGTATTTTTGGCAAGACAGTCTTCATTCACTCCTGCTCAGAAAGCAAGGAGACAGCTTAAAAATAGATATCAAAGTGATACCAACTTAACTACTTCTGACGGGGCAACACCTTTCCTAACATAGCTTCATTACCTGCTGAGAGGTTTTTGTTTTGTTTTGTTTTTTACACCCCCAGCTTTAGGAGTACTACACATCAATACAAACTTAAGGGTTTCTTTCCAGCGTATGCTGGTTTCAGCAGATTTTTGAAACAGGCCGAACCAAGTCAACTTCCCCTTCCAAACATGGTATCTCCTTCCATCAGCATTACAGGAAGACTGGGGAATAAAAATTAAAAGTCTACACCCACAAAAGTGCAGAGTGTAAAGTCCTTCTATGCAAGTCTGTTAAAGTAACTATTTCATTGTTGCGGGAATAAAAAACTACCGAGACAATCAACCTCATTCCACCTACTGTATGTGGACTAGATGTATACAAGCTGTATTCTAGCCACCTTGCTATGGCAGGGGGGCAGACAGAACATCTAAGAACTGCATCAGGTTGGCTTTCTAGACAGGTTCCATACACCCTCCACAAAACTTTGGCTGATTTCCCAGGACATAAGCCACTCTGCCCAGGCTAGAGCTCTGCACTCTGCTCTGTTCAGCCCAGCAGATTTAAGTTCTCACACAACTGCAAAATCTGCAAATTCTGCTTTCACAGTCAGTATTCACAAACTCTCTGCTACACATCTCCTCTCTACCCTCATCCCCATTCAGAATTACTCTGTAAACATTTCCAGAGATGACAGTAACAACCCTGACTACCCGAGCATCCTGTCAAAGCTAATCAGCTTCACAACTCTTCACCTGACTCCATTGCTTTAAAAAAAAACTTTACATCTCATTTGACTGTAATTCACTAAAACAGGCATTTCCCATTAAGAAAATCAATATTCTGTAAAACATTTCTACCTTTTACTAAAAATTGATATATAGTTTAAAAGCAAAACTGAGATCAATGAAAGGGGAGCTGATGCTTTCCTTCTACATTCAAAACCTGGATGCCTCAAGAGTAACACCAAAAACTCTTTTCTTATCTGTAAAAGTTGTGCTTTTTCACATTTCTGGAAGAAAAAGATTCGCCAGGTCACCTTTTACTAATAATCTTCATCCTCCATTAAACACACACCATGGTAAACACATGGCAGGTAGAGTGGGAGAGCGCACAGACAGCAGAGGTCTTCGGGGAACTGCTTAAGAATATTTTAAAACTGCAATTCGGTACAGCAGCCATGAGATTTTAGAACATCTCTGTGCAGTTAGTTTCAGGGAATTAAATCCTCCTTTCTGTAAGCAGCCAAGGATTTCACCAACTTGCTTCCTAATGGATCCCTGCTGCAGAATAAAACTATAGCACACAACCAAGAAGAAAGAGGAAACTTAAAAAAGCTATAATGTTTAAGTATACAGCAGCCACATTCCCCAGCCGGCCTACTGCCTTGGGTGGTCATATTAGCAGGCAAGCAAGTGGTATACATTTGTCAAGCCCTAAGTAGTACTTTATTTTCTGCCTAATTCCCACTTTCTAAAAGAAAATTACTTTTCCCTGTAATAAAGCAGGTAATATTTCAAGGGATCAGGCAAAGGCAAACTCAAGACCTTTTCTCTCAAAAAGTTTACAGGGGGATCTGGCTTTAGTTCAGAGGGTTTAGTTTCCTCCTCTTCTCGTCTCTCATCCTCGATCTCCTCACAGTTGTTATCATCTGATGGGTTGGAGATACGACTAGCGAAGACCTCTTTGTCCAAGAAAACAATAGTTTCCATGCGACGGCGACGCACACGTCTTCGTTTAAATCTTGGGGGGTTCTTCAGCCCGTTTCCATTTTTGCTCATTGTTTCTTGATGTATAATTTTTTTAATGGTTCCTCGGATGGCTATGCGAGCCAGATCCTGGAGGCTGCGAACAGCCACTGGGGCTAAAACAAAATGAAAACCATGAACAGATATGGAGAAACTCCCCTCAAGAGCACTTACAGGAAAAGCTGCATTTGCTCAAATTAAATCAGGCCACTTGAATTCCCTGCTGTGATTACAAAAACAGCTCTATTCAACTCCTGTCAACTCCGATAAACTGTATTGTAACTTTCCAAACAAAATTTAATTACGCATTTCTCTCATTAACTGGAGAGAAAGAATGGGATGAAAGAAGAGTTTCATATTTTGATGTCAAGTCTTCACAATTATTTTAAGACACACATCTTAAAGATTATAAGAATGCAGACTTAGTGACTGATACTGTGACTGTTTAATAACCTATATACTTTCCTATTGTAGCTAACTAGACCTGAAGCCTATTTAACTCTTCCACGCAATGATTTTCCTATTGTGAAGTTATTTCAGCTTTGCCAAGTTCTTCATTTATAAAACATGAGTACTATTTATGCTCTTCATAAACTGCTTTAGACTTAGCGGGTGAAGACTGGCTGGCAATCAATTGGTAAAAGTAATTTTAAAAGCATACATTAAGTTATCGTATTAAAAAAATAGCTCCCATGCTAATGGCATGGAAGACTTCTGTCTTCTGCACTAATTTGCTGCCAGTATATAAACACACAGTATAACACAACTCATGCAGCATAAAGAAATATACTGACGCACACACGCATGTACTAAAAAAGAATCAAAATCGTCTTCTACTGCAAAGCAAGCATTCCTATGATCTGAATGAAGGAATCAGGAAGAAATAGCATGTAATAAATGCAGGTGTCCCTACAAAGACACCATACAAAGTATGCTCAAATGCAGACTTAGTGGGCTCTATGATACCGTACGGACTGCTTACTGAGATGGTTTTTTTTAATCACACAAAGACACCCTTCCAGAATAAGAACAAAGCCTGACTAATCTCTTTATGAGTAACTCTGTCTTCATGCATTCTTAAGAGGCCTCTCTACACCAAAGTCTTAATCTGAAGATTGAGGCCACTGCATATGACTGCATTTCAAACAGCTGACCAAAAACTGCACAACTTAGTTCCCTCAAGTGTTCTGGGCTCAGGGTAATTCTGAATTGCTGGACAGTGAAAGCCTTTGGATAGATAATGTTTGTTCACAGGTACTGCCCGTGTATCTTCCATCACCATGGCACAGTGCCTGAGAACTGTGACAGTAGGACTGGAACATTCAGGACTGGAACAGATGTCTGAACATGCAAAAACAATGACCAAACATCCCACAAAACTTAGGTACGATTTCACAACAGATCATTTATATTTAGAATCTATTTTATGCAATTCTGATTCTAGCAGCTGATAGACTGGGATTCAACACAGGAGTCTTAAATGGACAACTTATCAAAGGAGGAAGCAGCTGAAGTAATTTTTATGGCTAGGATTCATAGCGACGTTATGAACAAGGAAGCAAGGTGCATCTTACAATCAAATAGCAGACAATCTCCCCCATACCCAATAATGTTTGTACTCACGCAAGTGAACAAGCCTTGATTTTCCAGAATCTGCGTGGTTGGGCTGAATCAAAGGAGCAAAAGAAACAGCAAGAATCTTCTTGGTTTCCCAGGCAGAAGGACCAGTACGAGTTATCTTAGTTAACTAAACCAAAACAAGGAGATTATTTTCCTTTGCGTGAACTACAGTAAGATTTTTAAACAGAAAATGAACAAGCAACTCCTCTACCTGGATAAGCTGTTAAAGTGCCAGAAACTACAATAGTAGAAAGTTAGATAATAAGAGGAATCACTTTTTTTTTTTCCTCCAATTCAGGACTCCTGATGGGATTTAGCCCCAGGTAACTTCTTCCATTGCAACAGAATATGTGCACTGGTAGTTTGGGTCACCCGGCTTTCCCAGTTCTTCCCCAGCTCTGAACCAAAACAGCCATGAATGACCACTGAGAAAAAGTCCCAGTCACTGATGAACATTCACTCTTGAAGGAAGTCTGCAACTCACTAAATTTCTTTTACAGTCTAAATCTTACACTTCCTCATCACACAGCATCTTACTGGGAAGAAACTCTGCACTCTGCTAATCTCAGCTAGCTTGTTAGAGGTAAAAAGCCAGATATCTCCACCTTGGCCACTCAAGTCCATTAGGACAACACACCATTCCACCAAAACAATCATCTGAAGTACAATCTTGAGTTCACACACATGAGTTACCCACTTTTTACTAAAAACTAATCCACTAACACTTGTAAATAGCAACAGCTCGTAAGCTCTTTTATAAGCCATTTAGGGTGCAAAGCCTTCTAAAAACAATTTTGTACTCTGTCATAAGTACAACACTAGATTATATAACTTGAACAAAGCCTTCTTACATTTTCCTGCAGCATAGAAATAAATTTGCAATTAACAACAAAAAATCATCAGACACGAAAGACTGTTACAACTATGAATATTACTGTAGAACTTGAATCTTATGAAGCATGCAGAGTTCAGCTACCACGCTGAGTGAAAATTGGCACACTTTAAGCTTTCTCCAATTTGCCAAATCACTGTCGGTATAAGAAGGGCAAACTAAAGGAAGAGCTATTGACTATGCTGAGATCGGAATTAAAAATAACTGGAAGAGAAACATGGGTAGAAAGGCACTCAACCTTCTCTTCTAGAGGCATGACAAGAATTCCCCCAACTTTCAACAGGTTCTTCATGTAGTCTTCATGTTCCTTCTGTACTCCAGCACCACAGTAAACGCGGTCATATTGAGTACAGTCCGGGGAAATCTCTAAACAATTTCCGGTAACAAAGGATGGCTCACAAAATTCAAATCTGAAAATTAAGAAGATGTGTATCATACAGGAATATTACAATTTATCCAATCAATTACTTTCAGATTCTGTAAAAATTGAGACAATGACGAATACTTGAAAAATGTTTCATGTCATTTCTCCTCCCAAGCCCCTGTATTCTAGAGATTATCAGAACAGACCACAGCTGGAAGCCTCAAAACCACAAAACCCCTGAGGTGAGAACTCAGATGAAAGTTTCGAAAGGGTATCTGATTTGCATCTGATTTGCATATAACTTCGAAACTAGCTATTTTTAGTTAGCTAATGCTGACTCAGTTATAATAGCCAAATATAAACATTTGGCCTGCAATTCTAAATGTAAGAGTCTCAAGGACTACTGCACCAGGTTTTTTGGTGTTTTCAAAAGCTTTTAAATGGTTTTCAGATGTTCTGGGAAAGCCTGATGCTTCAGAAATACGAGTGCTGAAGCCAACTGCAGTTTTGCCATTAGCGTCAAAAGAAGCTTGATTTCACCCTTCATAAAAAGAATTTTTGTCTATTGTATTTCTGATTTAGTTTGGAAGAAAAATGAGTAATTTTATGGTGCTTCTGTTTTTCTTACATGCTGCAAATCTACGTAAGATTTAAGCCCTCTATTTAAGGGCTGACCTTGATAGAAATTGTACAACATATCCATTTCTCTACTGCTATCTTGAGAGGCACCTCAGTATAGTACCTACTTATTCCTAAACACTTCCAGAAGCTTTTTTGCTTTTGCAAAGTGTGCTAGACATTCATAGCAGCTGGCTAACAGTTCCTACACGTGATGTGTCAACAGCATAACAACCCAGCAGCCATTTCTCTCAGCAATGCCAATTTTCAGTCATGTTGATTTCCGAATTCAGCTGACTTTTGCTTTATAGCTACTTGTCTGGAGAGAGAAGAAAAGCCTCCCTTAAAACACCTGTTCAAACAATAGCAATGTGACTCTTTGGAGTCATCTATGTGCAAGCACCTTCCACGCAGAAATATTTCAGTTCGCTGCCAACATCAAGAAAATACAGCCCTTTCATCAGCAGCTTTCCAGTATTGCAGTAACAGCACAAAACTCAGTAGTTTAAATTCCAGCATTTAAAGACTTTAATTTTCTTCCTCCCACAACAGCATGACTTTCAGGTAGCCAGAGATATTTTACTTCCATGTTTGAACAAACTGTGAGAGATCTAAAAATATGACAGCTACAACTTTCATTGCAGAGGTTGCTTTTGGCAATGGTTATCTTGCTAGAAAGTCATTACTTTTGACAGCAGCAGAACAGACAGTGTAAGAAAGAACATAAATCAAACTCCAAGCAGCTTCAGTACTAACTTAATCATTATTAAAATACCTTCACATTTTAAAATACCATTTTTCTTCTTCTCAGGTAAAACATATTACATCACCACAGAAATCAGTTCATATTCTTCTGATAACCATGCACGGTCTCAGATCACAAGCATAACTATTACTGTCATCTGTGGGTTTCAAGGTGTTACCTGCAGTTGCATTTTAAAATAAGCAACCATTTTCAGCTTCTTCTAAGCTCTGCAACATTAGAACTGCTGTTAAAAACACTACAACAATTTCTGGAACTCCCCTCCAACACACATCAGCTTAGAATGTCACACATTGAAGCTCAACAAGCCTAAGGAGCCAGAATCCTCAGATTACCCTGAATCCAGAGCTGCCACACGGGAGCAAAAACTGCCACGACTGAAGCCAACCACACAAAATGAAACTAAAGGGGCATTCCGCATTCTTACTTGTCAAAGCTGTCACTTGTTTTGATGAAGAAGTCCAATTTCTGCTTTGCATATTCAATCACATCGGAATGAAGCTCCACACCATGGTTAACACCAAAAGGACCTGAAAATTTAGAAGGAGCAGGCAACAGGTAATGCTAACAGGCAACAACACAAAATCCAGCAGAACAGAACACAGTTTTGGTTACTTTATGTATCAGATTACTCCTTGATTGTCAAGTCAGTGCGTGTTTGTATAGGGTCAGATGTCTTACTACTACAACGGGAAGCGCAACCCTACACTTGCGATTTCAGGCAGCAAATAAGGGTGTTTTGCACCATCAATTTTGAATCATTTGCTCTTAACTACGCAGGAAATTCCTCTGTAGGAGGGAAAATCTGATAATGAAGAAATACTATTCCTGTAAAACTGACTACCTGGAAAAACTTGCACATGTAGAATAATAACCTACATGTTTAAATAAATCCCTCAGAAATCTTTATATTATATTATTTTATACCCCCTTGCTGATATGTCTTCAAAGAAATCAGGAACAGTGACTATATAATGTACCTCAATTAACAGCAAAAATAAATTAAAAAAAAAAACAGATGCTATTCAGCACTCATACTTTTTATTCAGAACTGACTTGATAACTTTTCCAGGAGAAAGAATTAAAAAACCCTGGAATTACATATTGACATCCTAAGTAAACTCAACAAACCTAGCCGAAAACCACACGTGATTCCAGGAAAAGCCATGGGACGTGGAAGTGGGGCTCTATCCTGACAACAAACATTCCAGCAGCTAAAATTCTTGACACCCACTCAAGAGGATAATATGTACCCTATAGTCACTTGCTATCTATCTTGGCAGCCAGAAGCAGCACAAGTCGTACTTTGTACAATCCTACAATTGTACTTTGCTTTGTGCCTACTGTAGACATGGTCATGAAGCCAGTTCTGATGTACTAATTGCTCTTCCACAGACTCTGTTCCCACCTATACGTTGATAAGAACCAAAACTGGATCTCAGACACTTTTCAATCTAGACAGGACAGCATAAAAACAAAACAGCACAGAGCAGCTATAGTCAGAGGTTTCTTTGGGCATGCTCAATCCTAGTTTAACGTAGCACTCCTACTCCTGAAATCTCAAGCTGGGCTCTTGCTCAAGTGGCAACAAGCCCAAGTTTGTGCCCAGTCCTGCAGGAATCCACTACAGCCACCTGTGGAACTGCATTGGTGCCTGTTCCAACTTGCCACAGAAGTCTGGACACCATCCATTTCCAGAAAAAAGGCTGCAAGAATCCTAATACACTGACCAGCTGGACTGACACAGTTTACTTTTCTAGCTATCATTTAGTTTCATTAATTGAAAAATGCTTCCTTCCTAATGTCAAGACTTTTTTATTTTTAAAACTAATGAAAGTAGTTAACATAATTGAAAAGGTATTTACCCAAGATGAGTCCAACCATAGAACTCAGATAGCCAGTGCCACTGCCAAGATTCAAAAATGACAGCCCTGGTTGCAGATCCAAAGCTTCCATCACCTCAGAGTAAATGCAGGGTGCTGAAAGATGAATATTTCCATGCTTCCACGCCAAGTCCTTGTAGGCATTGTCTTTGAACTCTTCTAGGTAGTAGTCTGCTCGATCAATGGCACGGAATGCCTGCTCTACCAGTTCTGTCCGGATATATTGTGCCTCCTTCAGGTTATCAATTAACTCATCATTGTCTTCTCCTGCACTCACTGCACCTCCCATCTTCAAGTTTTCTGTAAGCACTAAAACTAAAGAATAAAGGCAAGTGAGGTACAGAGCATGCATTTGATTGCTAAGCTATGTTGCTGCATATGAAGTACTTGAGAGAAACCTTTAGGTACTTGAAGGACAACAAGCAGCAGAAAAACATTACTACCACCACCCGCCCAGTCAAGCAACGAAGAACAAAATGCAGCAGATCTGGCATCTAGTACCTGTCTATTATGATTTTCCCTGCTACTGTCAATTTAGATGTGCAATGCCTGTCCTGAAACAATGCCAACATATTACCAGTATGTCAGCTGTTTCACTGAACCCTTTATATAACAGATTATTCTAGCTCTTCTGCTTATAGGTCATTCTTCATTACAAATCCAAGCAATATGTCTGGATTCCCTGTCAGAATTCTTGCCACATGTAGACTTTATTTCTAATAGTATCAAGGGGGAAATTAAGAGACAGACAAGGAGAATCGGAAAATCTCAGACTGCATCTTCAAAGAAAACATCAGGATTCTGGGTTCACAGAGGTTAAAAACTCTGGCCTAGACATAAGTACAAGCTTATTTTCTTTAGCAAATATACTTCCACACAGCTCATCTTTAGAGCTGGGACCATCATCATCAGTAACAGACAGTGACATGGACAGCAACTGCAGAGAGAATTTTCACTGAAGCCAGTGGAATTTCCTAGCTACTCCTAAGCCCTAAATGAGCTAACCCCCATTTGAAAATACTTCAGTGACATAGATTTAAGAGTTACAAACACTTCTGATTTCACTATCATCTCCAGCAACAAATCCAGACCCCTTGGTGTGGGGGACAGAAAAGTGAGCACCCTCCCTGACTATGCAAAATACTATGTATGGATATTTACTTCATGCAGTAAAATATCTGTAGGATTTGACGAAAATATAGGGAGAGAACATAGAACAAATTATTACTCCACATTATTCTAGCTTTCCTTCCCCTGCCCCCACGTCCAAAAAAAAAAAAAGACCTTTCAGAAAACACAACCTTTTTTTTTTTAAATGCATTTATTTACAATGCCTTTCTCTGCTCACAATAACAACCACAGAAGCAGCAGCTTTAGAATTCATTCTTGCGATCAGAAGATCTGCCTACAGCTAAACTGTTGGGGTTTATTTGTTACATTCAGCAAAGAGCAAATTACACACTTTCATTTTCAGAGGAAACAAAGAAAAACTGCAGGAGTCTGAGAAAGTTTCACAGTTACTCAAATAACATACCATCCAGATTACCTGTAGAGAGACACAAAATAAGACTTATTTAGGTGCGGAACTCAAGCCAGTTTTTAATATCTTCTCATCTCAAACACATCAATCCAGTTTCAAACTATTAACAAAACTTCAAAAAAAAAAAAAGCCACCTTTTTCATTTCTATAGTAACTCCGTCAGTTTCTCTATAAAAAACTATCGTGCTTTATTACTTAACAGTGGAAACACAGCAAATTTAAGGCTTAGGTGGGTTCATCACCCAATCTGATTCTTCTTTCTTTTCTCCTCTTATATACACATCAATTCACTGCAACTACACATAAAGGGTTGCTTTTGTCTTTGGTACACTTTCTATAACACTCTGCATTAAAATACTCCCTTCCCTGAAGGTGTAAATTCCCTTGACTTTCTTTTGTACATTCAATTCTTACACTTGCTTTTTTCCGCTACTAAAATCTGCATTTTCAGATCTAAAGTATAAACCCAAAGTCTTTAATAGTGCTCTACTTTGGATCCCAAACAAATTCTTCCCAATGTATGCAATCCCCACTGGGACAACTGGTCCGTCCTGGTTTTAGCTCAGCTTTGTGATCAACAACTGTTCTTCCATGTTTTAAAAGCAGCAGACATTTTGTAATGAGATCAAGAAATATCCAAGTAACAGGTGTCAGTTATTTCTGAAATGACTACTCTGACTGAATAGTAACTTAATTCTGATAAAATGTATGTTTTATATGCATAACATAGAACTCATTCACTTAAATTCCTCTTCAGATAATTCCACATTTTTAACTTTGTTGCCTTCCTCAAATTAGAAGGGGGAACATAGACTAGGAATAGGACTTACTTCTAACAAACCTTTTAAAACAAGATCCTCTCCATCCAGAATTAGCACAGTTGTGCTTTTCACACTTCTTAAGTAAGACACAGAATTCCACAACTCTGAGCAGGCACGAAGTTCAAATGCAAAAATTGTGATTGTTAGCAGATCACAATACAGGTATCAAATCAAGCAGCCTTTTCGTGCTGAAACATCCCTTCAACTGCACGTTGCCATCTTCCTCTTTAAGAACAAAGAGGAAAAAAAAGTCTGACATGAGAAATTGCATTCAGACGCCTGAAACAAAACAACGAAATTAAAGCAATTTGTTACAAAGCAAACATCAGCAGATGCACAGCAGCAGACTCAAAAACAATACACAAGGCACAAAAATGCAATTCTTCACCCCAACAGATTTCCAGGGTAGCCCTTGCTCTGACATCACACATTCCAAAAGGAGTAACAAAGGACGCTTACCAACAAAAAACGAGTTACGATTGGCACAGCTTTCAATCCGACCCCCTCTAACTCCCTCAAACAACAAATTAAAAAGCCCCACACCACTTCGCTCCGTCCCCGGTTCACTACTGGCTTTAGCAGGCTGCTACCGAGGAAACTGATGGAGGTGAGAGGGCCGGGAAAGCCCGGTGACGATCTCTCCTTTAGTTACTCCCGTGTGACCACGCTCTCCCCACAGCCCCCGTGCCCCGGGGGGCACCGAGGCGCAGGGGGTGCCCAGGCCGCCCTGACGTGCAGGCGGTGCCGGGGCGGGGGGGTAAAGCGACAAAAAGGGCCAAGCTCCCCCGCCCAGCCCCTCGGGGCACCGCCGGCAGGAGCGGGAGCCCCGCTCCGGAGGAAGGCCGCCGGCTGGGCTGAGGCGGGCAGAGGCCTGCGGGGCTGAGGGGGCGGCGCGGCTCCGGCCGGGGCTGAGGTGAACGGGAGGGAGATGGGTGGGGGCTGCAGCGGCTTGGCGAGATCGGGTCGAGCCCGGAGCGGCCGCACCTCAGTGGACGGGGCCTCCTCGCCCCCCCGGCCGTACCTGAGCGACGGCGCGGCGCGACCCGGCCCGGCCCGGCCCGGCCCGCTCCCGCCCGGCCCAGCCGTGCCGCCGCGCTCCGCAGCTGTAAACACAGCCCAGCTGAGCGCCCGCCGCACACTGCGCATGCGCGGCGCGCACCACCGCGGCGGAGAGAGGGGCGTGGAGCGTACCACTGAGTCCCGACGACGGGGGGTGGAGCGTCTGGGCTGTACCATTGTGGCCCGCCGCGGGGGAAGGACTGTACCACTGCGGGGAGGGGGCAGCGCTGGTTCCCACTGCGGCCTGAGTACAGGCTGGGCCTGTGTGTGGCACCCACGTGTGGGGCCTACACGTGGGGCCTACGTGTGAGGCGTGCGTGTACGGGGCCTGCCTGTGGGGCCTACATCCAGGGCCCCCAGACCAGGCCTTAACTCGCACCAGGCCAACAGACGTGGCCTACAGCTCACGGCTAAATGCAGACCTGGCCTCGGCACGCACTGGGTCTCAGTACAGATGAGGTCAACAGGCTGAGCCTGTAGCCGGGGCCACAGAATGGACCGGAGCTACGGGCGGGGGCTAAGTGCAGGGGGGGCCGGCAGACCTGCCTGACGTGTGGCCTGGGCCAGCGGACTGGGGATACCGGCCAGGCCTAAATGTAGACCAGGTCTAAACAGACGCTGGGCCAACAGCCTGGACCCACAGATCTGGCCTAAATATGGACCAGGTCTAAATACAGACCAGGACTCTCTTTTTCCCAGTCTGTCCCTTTACGCAGCCCCTGTGCGCATCTCCCCATCCCGGCGTGGCTGCCTTCCCCCCCAGCCCCATACCCTGCCCTAAATTCTGGCTCAGCTGCTTTTCTACACCTGCCCTTTCAGCTCAGCACCCAGTCCTCACGCCCTGCCAGGCATCTCAGACCTCAGCGCACCCCGCTGCGACAACACATTGCCCCAGCTCCCGGCGGGACGGGGGCTCCCCGGGGTGCAGGAGCAGATGCACCGAGCGGCCCAGCGGTGGGAGCGGCGGCGCTGGGGAGATGCCAGGCTCCGGCTGGCACACGCAGTCTTCATGCTGTAGCTGAGCCTCCCGCGTGAAGCATGGCCAACACCAGATGTTCTGATATCATTAGTCAGGCGTGGAAAAAAATCATGGGAACTTGGAAAAAGCATTACTCTAGGGTCTAATTGATATTCTGCATTTTGAGCCTATGAACATCCAACATGCTAGGATTTTTTTTTTTTTCAGCACCCATAAATATGAAAAAGAAATTCACTGAGAAGTAAATGAGATGCTTATTAACCTGACTTCAGGGGCTGGGGCTTGAAGAAAACGTGGGGAGTTATCAAGAGAGTGCCACAATATCTGACTCACCTTTTGTGCAACAGAGAGATCCTTGTCCCCTGACATTATCTGTCTGAGCGTTAGAGACGTAATTTGGATGATACCTAACCACTTAGGCTCCGTCACTGGTTGTAACCAACCTGTCAGGGTCTCTCAAGACAGGCGGCAAAGGTGGTTGCTCTCACCCATCTCAGGATAAGAGAAATTATCCTCTAACAGTCTCTTCATCCATAAGCGACCCACACAGTGTCAGCTGAGGCTATGGGATCTGTGTGACCTCTAAGGCTGCAGATTGGACAAAACTGTCTGGACTAGCCTTGGATCCGGGACTTGGTACTGTGTATGGCTGCAAAATGAGAAAAAGTAACCACATCTAGACAAGAGGCTTCTTGATTTAAGTTGTCTGATTTGTGGAAAAAAAACAGCCATCCTTCCAGACACAATAAGCCCGTGGTGGGGAAAAAAAAAAGAAATACCCTGGTAAATTAGACTCAAATAGGAGAAAGTGAATCAGCATCTGAGATGTATTTATACGTTAAGGTGATTATCTCAGCTCCCTTCATTAACATGATAACAGCAGACTCCGTGCAAACAGGCACTGGGTAATACTGTAGATGTCTGCACTTTCATTTTGCAGAAGACAGCTGCCTCGGAGAATGGGATTATTTGTGGAGAGTGAGCACTGAGACTCCTCCTTGCTGATTCAACCAAAAGAGGACATGTTGATTGTGCTTGCCTCGTCTTGTTTAGTAAGAAAAGCACTCAAGCATAATGGCAATGCAGTTGAAATCTGCAAATGCAGAACAGACAAACTCCTTACACATATGATTCCTGGGCTTCCATTCAGCAGCTCCACCTCTTTCCATTAGAGCTGCTTGAAAAATAGCTGCTTGTTTATTTTTTTGCACAAAAATTGTTAAAATAAAAGCTGGGTAAAAATTTCCCATTATCACTAGATCAGCTGTGATGCAGGCTGAGAGCAGCAGGGGTAGCAGGGGGCACCGCTGTACCTCCCAGCAAACTGTTACTAAGGGAGAGAGGAAGATTCAGTGCCCGCAGCTGTCCTTGCAGCAAGACTCTAAGAAGACCAGAAAGAGCTCAAGGCATGTTTTAAGGATTCCCAAATACGCCGTGCCCTCTCAGGTGTATTCGTGATTCCTTCCAGAGTTTCACATCCAGGATTTGTGAGATGTGGCCCGTCTGCTTCCAGAGAGTTCCAGGAATTAGCCACGAGAAGCACCCAGTGAAGACACACACCAGAAGTCCCCATCTTGTTGCCTGCACCCCGGATGTGTCAGGGGACACAGCCTTAGGGAGGGACTGGCTAAAGGAAGATGAGCACCCCCAAGGGACAGGTTATTTTCCGCAGCTCTAACTCATACATGTCTGCAGAACGTGGCCCAAGTCATGGGCCAGGCAGAATGAGTAACAGAAGAGTCAGACAAAGCTGTGACCGAACAGGCACGCTTTTGCTGCTGCATGGGTTCACCCTCAGCTTCCCACTGGCACCTGCTTGTTTTGCTCCCTTGGGAGCTTTTTCTCCTCTGGGTTCTTTGACAACGTAGCTCTCCACGTAGGTCATAGCACCGGGCTCAGGCTCTGCAGTAAAGGCAAAGTGGTCTGATACCGTTGCAGCAATACCCACATTTAGAATAACAGAATGCTTGGGTCCTTCATCACTTCGTGGGTCTGCAATCGCTGGTTCCTTGCTCTGCTTCCTTCCTTGCACTTTACAAAGACCTTCCCTCCACGCATACGGCTCACCCGGGGCTTTGTTATCCCCAAGTTAAAGTCAGCACCAAACCGGGGGGTAACTCCTGCACCTGCCCTGTCCGCAGATGCGTGTGGGCAGCTCCCCGCACTTGCAGAGCCCCAGCCGCTTCTGAGAGCGGAAAAAGCCGAGCGGGCCGGGGAAAGCAGGGCCAGGCGGCGCGGGGAGGCACCGCGGCTGTGCCGGCCGCACCACCAGGGGTCCCCAGCGGCACGGGCAGCGCCGCGGGCTGGGCGCTCGCAGCTCGGCCCC
>VXAL01004697.1:61080-87681 GCA_013399475.1 Chauna torquata | reverse complement strand
CAGGCGCAAGTGCAAGTGCAAGTGCAAGTGCAAGTGCAAGTGCAAGTGCAAGCGCAAGTGCAAGCCCTGCCCTCCCCGCAGCAACCCCCAGCTCCAAATCTCGCCACTTCATTAGCCAAGATCCGTAACTGCTGAGAACAAGCAATGTGCATCAGGGTGAGCTGACCGCGGTGCACAGGTTTTTCTTGATTTCCTTCTATTTCCCTGTTTTACACTGTTTCTTCCTTCCTGTTTTTAAAACACCAGTCAACACGAATTACCTTTCTGATTCCGCCTTGGTGATGGTCACTTAAAATGGGATTTTTTTTTCATTTGAAAGAGCAAATAGTAACAACTAATTTTAGCACCCAAGCCAGGGCCAGCAGGCTGGGCTGGCGAGCACCAGCTGTGCTGCTGCTGCAGCCAGGCAGCCTGACCTGCAGCCTTTCAATACGGATGGCTATTTAAGTCAACAGGGTAATTTGTGGGTGACAGGATGACTCACATAAATTAAGAGTTGGAGGAGTATTAAACCATAGGGTTATATTTTCACCTTTTTTTTTTTTTTTAAATTGTGCAAAATATGTCTGTTGCCTTTTCTGGTCACCTTGGCACTATACCACTTTCAGAAGATTATACATATAAATGCATACACACACATGCATACAGGTAAATACACACAAGCACATATGCATTTACACTAGTATTACTATGAACACACTGGCAGCAGATGACCTTAAATCCTCCTGCTCGCGCAGAGGGTGTATATGTGTGTACGTGTCTCCTAAAGCTTTCCTCTTGTCTCACCTCATCAAAGGGCAGGGCTCTGTGAGTAATTGCTGAACTAAGAGGAAGCACATATGTCTTGATTTCCACTGTATTGCCCCATGCATAACCACTGCCACTTGGAAAAAGGACCCTCGAAGGCCTGGATTCATCTCACTTAGCTGAAATATCTGAGTTGAAAGGAGCAGAGCTGCTGTGTAGTCCTGCATGGTCAAAGGAAAGGAAGCAGCCAGCAGAAGGTGCAGTCTCCCGGCTGCACCATTTTCTTTGGCAATGAGGAAGCATTACCAAAAGTCCCTGCAGTTGGGGATGCAGAGCAGCAAGGTGCTTGGTCTCTTCTTGGTATTGATGGGAGCACCAGAGAGCCCCATTCTGTGTCCTGTCTCTGTCCAGTCTTTTGTTATGGCCATCATTTAGGAGAGAGATACCAAATAAAAACAGCAAATAATACTAAATAAAAATAAAATTTTTCATATTTATGGGGAAAAAATGATTCCTGGATCTTTCAGGTGATTCGTGGATTGAAATGTGTAAATAATAAAAATGCAACAAGACCGCAGCCATCACATTTTCCTCCTGTTCCTTTAACTTTGGTACTCTTAAAAGTTCCACCTGCAGACTCGCCCTGCAGACTGCACCAGCCACGACTTTTGTTTGTCTCCCCTTGAAAACCATGGGGGCTTGCTGCCCAGCCGTCAGGCCTTCCCCAAACCTCCTTCCTCCAGCAATAGGAAAACATCTTCACATTTCCAATGGGAATTTATTCCTGGCCAAGGTGCACCTTATTTGATCTCCCACCAGCATTATCCTCTAGCTCAAATCATTCCCCTTCCTCCCACCCTGAATGTATTTATGCAGAGTAATCATATCCCCTCTTAACCTTTGTTTTTCTAGGCTAAACAAGCCAAGCTCTTTTAATCTCGTCTCCAAAGATAGGTTCTCTGTTTTGCTAATCACCCCGCTAGTCCTTCTCTGCACCTGTTCAAGGATAAATTCATCTTTTGTTTTCCCAAAGAGTGGTCCCAGAACTACCCACAATATCCCACACAAGATCTTACTGGCACCGCGTACGCTGGTACTAATAGGTGTCTGTGTCTTCTGAACAAACGGTTTGAAAGTTGCATGAGCCTTATGGCACAGCACATGGAAAATAGTTACAAATCCACAAACCCATAACCATAACGCAGTCTTACTCAAGGCGATTACTGTTTTGCTTGGAAGGGCATTGTGCTCCTTTACATTTGTGGGTCCCAGTGCTTAGCAAGCCTTAATCAGCACTTTTCTGTTTTTCATTTTCACTGGATGAGCATCAAGTCTTTCACTCAGCCTTTGCTCCAATGAAACTCTCTTTGAAATCATGAGTGAGGGTCTGAACTACGAAGATGCAGAGTCAAATGATGAAAAACATTTTGCTTTCGTCTCTTCTCTTTTCAGAATGATTTTCCAGTTTTACTTGGGGTTTAATTAAATTTCTGTGACCCAGGCAGGGAGTTCAGCCTTTCTAGATTAATGCTCTTTTAGGTGGCTCTGATAAGAATTTAGCATCAACAATTGAGCTACCAAGCCCCAGTGAACAGTTTATAGCAGAGGACTAATTCTATTAACACTTTGCAGTGTCAGGACTCCACTTTGAGCTAGAAGCAGAGAGGAGGGATGGGGAGCAAATGTAAAATTTGGCAACTAAATCACAAAGATGCAGCTTCTTTATGGGCAGAGCTCATCTGGAAACTATTTTAGCTGACAACATCAGAATTTCACCTGGTCTTTTTTCCTCCTGGCTGAAGCTCTGCACTTTCTTGGCTCATTGTGATAACGGCTGGGAATAAGGAGCGGAACTGAATGGTGGTGTTGATAAGAGAAATGAAAGGATGATGTGATGACATGATACTGGGGTAGGGCCTCTGCATTAGTCCTGCCCGTGTTGGATGTGGATCGGAATACAGGACGGCCAGGACAAAGATGCTTATGCTGACACTTGCAAATTAGTCTGTTGTGAGGGGAAAATTGAGGTTACCACTCTGCAGACGTGTTTCTGTTACTTTTTTGGTGACAAAGGAAATATCTTGCAGGTCTGTCATGCTGTCTTGCACTAAAGAAGCCCGTCTGATGTGCAAGCATTGTCCCTCTCTCTTTCCCCCTCCCCTCCTGCTTCAGGTACCACTAAACTCCCACTCTGTCTACGCTAAAACACAGCCTGATGTCACTAAGCCATAGCGTAGCGTCTTGGCCAAGATGTTGCAGTTGATCCACCTGTCTGGAGCTTCTCGTCTCCAGTACCTGGAGACCCAGTTTGGGACCTGCCTGCTCTGAGCTGCCCACAAACCTCACACAAGTATCTCCTCTGTGGAGAACCAGAGCATTATTTCAGGGACATTGTTCTGCTTTCTCCCCAGGGCAGTCATCAAGGATAAATTGCCTCAAAGAGGTTACCTGGAAATTACCTGAAATCAAGGTTACTTGGTGTTCACTGCATTCCTAGCAGAAAGACGGTCACACCAAATGGTACAAGTTGAAAATCAGCATCCATCGCTGCTGGTCTGCAGACGCTTGTTGCTTTGGAGCACACAGGTGCCTTTCCCGTTGCTGCCCTTCAGCACTGGCCACCATCCCTCCTGTCGACATCTTGTTCTTCCTCAAGACGCTCACTTAGGGCTCCCACTTGTTTCAGCTTGCTGGGCATGGCTCCGTGTGGCTCTGCTGCCCTCCAAGGCTTTAGGAGAGCCAGGGATGCCCGTGGACAAAGGGGCTCCTCCGAGGTCAGGTTGGGCAAGGAGTGCAGGCAGTGCCAGGGACCTGCGGCTCCCCCAGGACGGAGCTGGCTAGGAGCCCTGCAGCACCCTGTCTTGCCCTGTGGCTTCTGCCTCCCATAGGGACAGGGACAGGGATGTGAGCCAAGTGCTGCTGGAGCCGATCCTCCCGAAGATGCTGCAGCTGGAGGCTGCTCTGGCAGGGCTGGATGCCTGCATCCACATATTTGTGTGCACAGCTGCCGGTCTGCATCCCACGCCCACAGAACATGCCTGTTTGTATTTTATTTATTTTCCAAAGCAGGCTAATGATTCAATTAAGTTATTTAGGCAATTCGGTTACCTCCGCAGTCAGTGCAGGAGGATTAGCAGAGTCTCAGTCCCTCGCCAACAGGAGCTGGCGGGAGTGTGCATTCCTGCATCGCACCCTGTCTGCCCCCCGGGCACTTTGTTGGGATGAAAACTCTTCGCTGTCCCCAGATGAAACAATGACAAAATCTGCCAAGGACACACAGACAGGCACCCTCCCTCACCCCCCTCACCTGACTTTTGCTGTAGCATTGCCGCGAATTGTAGTTGTCAGCAGGGGAGCACACTCATCAGAAGGCTCCATCCATAATCACGCTAAAAAGGATGCTGATATGTAAGTCCTGGAAGCTCCCCAATATCAGATCACAGCAGGGACCGAAATAATGCCCATGTTCCTTCTCCTCAAAATGTGAAGACCCACTGAGAAATCGCAGAGGAGGGAGGTGCTGACAATGCTCCCGACACCGCAGGACCAGAGGCAGCAAAACATCGGTGCTTGAAGGCATCAGCAACCAGCGAGCGCCAAGGTCTTCCTGCCTTCATCTCTACAGCTGTTGGAAATGGCCCCGCACACAAAGGGCAGTGTCCTCATTAAATTTCGTGGAGGGTTGCCATGTGGCCAGCAGAAATTTGGTTTTGTTTTATTTTGCTAAGCGGCACGGTAATGTATTCACCACCTCCGAACGTAAAGGGGTGACAGATGGGAGCTGGGCTCGGGCTTTCATGGGAAAGGCTCCTCTCGGCGGGGAGGCAGTGAGTTTCCCACCTAATCTTCTGTAACCTCCAGACAGCTAACAACTGTAAGAAGAAAGCAATGGGTAGTTATTAAATTAATGATTTCATCCCCAAGCCAGTAATAAATATTTTACAGTTTTATCTCTCCACCCTGTAGACTGCTCTAGACAGACTAGACTGTTTATTAATCTAGCTTCTAGATTTATGTTATTTAATTGCTAAACAGCCTCAGCATGGTTGGGCTGGATTATTAGATGCTGAAGCCTTAGAAAGAATCCTCCGGCAAATGGCAAAACCTGAGAATCTGATTCTTGACATTGGGCTTGATGAGCTTCAGGCAAAACAAAGTCCCCTGAGGCCAGTGCCATTAGACTGGTGCAAAGTCCAGGTTAGCCCCTCTTTGAGTCCGGACTAGTTGGTCATTTCCTCTTGCCAGTTTAGGCGGACTCTGGGACTCACTGGGAGTAGGAAGATGCAGGGAAAAGCTTTGGCACATCCTGGCTTTGATAAGGGCATGCTGGAGTTAACCATGGCCGTGTCTGACTGAATCTGTCCCCACGTGGCCCCTGATGCTGCGGGGTCAGACATCAAACCTGAGCGTGACCGAGCTCCTCCTGGCGCGGTCTGACCCTTGGTGCTAGTCCTGGAGCTTGAACAGATTACGTGTCCTTGCTCTATCCCTTCATGGCTCATGGTTCTTCAGATCATCACAGACAGTCACTGACATTCAAACAAAAGAGCACGGCAGTTATACAAATGAATGCAGGCTTTAATGTTTGTTACGCTTTCTTGTTCACAGGGATGAAAATGTCTTCAAATCTCATACTACCATGTTTACAACAATGGGTGATGTATTCGTCCCACAGAAAGAAGTGGGTGAAGGCATCTGGAATAACGAGAACTATTTGTCTGAAGAATGCATCATCTGTATGCTTTCCTACAGCCTCAGTCCCACGAGCCCTTCTGTGTAAAGCGGAAGGTCATTTCAGGATATATCTTCTCATAAAAGCGTAGGAGTGTGTTAGCAAGTGCATGCCAGAGCCCTTCATCCAGCCCCGCTGGGCTCAGTGGTGGTCAGGAAGGCTGCAGGGGCCTCCCCAGCACATCTGGTCCCTCCCCAGCCTCAGCATCATCTTCTCGGGGCCCCAGGAGATGAGGTCAATGCCAAAAGGCAGCTCTGGAGAGCACAGTTGTCTTCTCTCCCCAGTGCAGAACCTGATGGAGAAGGAGGCAACCCCATCCCGACCACCCGGCGGTGTGTCTTTTAGGACCCCTTGGTGTGACCATACCTGGCCTTTCTGCAGGCCACCATGCATGATCACCCCGTGTCCCCGTGCGGCTTGTGGTGCCCAGAACCACCAAGGATCACCAAGGGACTTGGGTGTTACAGGTAAGCCTGGTGGCCAGGAGGCAGATGAAAAGGAGGATGTGCATCATGTGGGATCAGGGTAAGAGGGACCAAGCCTTGAGACATCACCCAGAGGAGCTCTAGGGGAGAGAAGAAAACCAGGAAAAATGCACGAGGCTGGGAAAGAAACCCTTTTCTGCTCCCACTGGAAAGCTCTCTCCAGGAGAGGCTGGGTAAATGTTGGCAAGTGGAAGGTACCACTTGAGCAGAAGAATGGAGGGATGGGTCTTTAGCAGCTTTTAACAATTAAAAATGGCATCAGTGAGGCCAAATGATGCTCTCCTTGGTCAATGATTTATCAGCATGTTTAGAAATGACCATACACTGACAAGTACCTTTTCCCTTGTATCCTTCAAGCAAAAGACCCGCTCTCCTCTGCCGTTCAGCTCTCACCCTCTGCTTGTTGGAGGAGGCTTAAGAGCCCTCCTAAGCACACCTATAAACTTACAGTGTACCATCTTAAACCAATTCAATTCCCTTCCCTGCGATAAAGGACGCCAGTTCAGGGAAGATAACATCTCACAGTGATGGCTCCCAAAGCTGCAATTTAACACAAATCTAACCGCTCTATTATGCAGCACAGCCAATTCGTTAAGAAAGGACAAGCGAGTGTGCCTATTAGCTCTATCATCATAATCAAATGTTGGCACAATGAACTGCTTGGGGGTGCAAAGTCTATCAACACCCTCCCAAAACAATCATGTGCCCTTCAGAAAAAAAACCTTGCCAGCCAATTTAGATGAACCATTACACGAGTCTGCCCACTTTTCCCCATTTAAGATGTGCAGCTCTTTGTGGAGGGGACAGGACCCCACAAACCCTGTGAGGTGTCCAGCAAAGCCTCAAAGAGACCTTGCCATCGGGGATCCTGCTCCACAGTGCAGGTGGAGCTGTGAGAGAGGGGAGCCCCAGGTCTTTGAGATGAGATCTTTTTGGTTTCATCTTTAGAGTGGCTTTCACACCCTGAAACCTTGACAGCTTCATTTTTTTCTGGAGCGATGCTGGTGACTCTGGTCGCACAGTGAGCGCAGCCACTGCTGGGCAGGCACGGGGCCGCATGTGTGGAGCCCAGTGCCTGAGACACCGTTGTGTTGCAGGCTTGGAGCTCCAGAAGCATCCGCACTTGGCTCCTGGGTCTTGGTGTCCAGCAGTCCTTGCTCCCAAGGGTGTTTCTGCTCAGACATTTTAGACTCCGTGGCTCTAATCAGCCCCTGCCTTTCACTTCTAATTGCAGTTAACCCACAAGGTCTGTTCCACGCCCCGCAAAGGGAGAGGGCAGAGCTGGCAGCAGAACTGGCAGCTCACGTGTCTGCCGTGGCAGCCCTAGAAACCCACCAGCGTGAAGCAAGAGCAGGCACTGCAGCTCCCGGAGGGAGGTCCTCTCCTCCAGCATCCCCATGAGCCCGTCCCAAGCTCTGCCAGTTGTCCTGCCGCAGGAAGGGCTCTCCAGAGTCTGCAGCTTACGGACACCCAACAGAGAGAAAAAACTTGAACACCTGTGGCTGTGTATGTGTTTGAGGAAAGGCTTTAAGGAATCTTCCTTCTATCCAAAAACTTTGCTCCAACTTTTTCTGGCTACAGTTCTTACCCTTTGCCTCCATTTCACTCTGCCTTTCACATTCGTGTCGTTGCAGCCCAGCCACCAGCTCTGGCCGTGACCCAGCAGCGCTCGTGCCTCTGCGCGGGGACAGCCAGGAAGGTTCAGCTCAGTTAATAAGAGAAATGAATTTCTCAGTGACAGACCTGCCTGAAATTCCCATTTGACCCGACTCACTCAGCTGCAAATGGCCTTAATATGATTTACCTTATTTCACCTTGGAAGCTACAGCTCCAGCAAAAGCTAAACTGAATTTCGTTGACTTCAGAAATGCCGCCTCCAACATAGCGAGCGGTGATGAATTCCCGTCATTGCCGCAGCTTCAAAACAGAAACTCTTTCTCCAGTGAAGAAGCTCTGCTTTTTGAGGAGGACAACCTGTGGACATCATGGCCAGGCAAATAAAAGTGAGGAAAATAAAAGTGAGGAAATCTTGTCGAGAAAAGCAACTGCCTCCCAGCATTTTAAGCTAAACCTCAAAGATCAATTTTGTGGGATTTCTTAGTAAATCCAGAGGGCGAAAGCGTTCATCCCATGCCCTGTCCGTGGGCCCGCCGCCCATCCTCCTGCTGGCATCTCCTTCGCTCACGCAGTGCTGGTGGGAGCGCAGAGCCCAGCAGAGTGCTGGGGGGGGACACGGTGGGGACTTGTCAGGGACATTGGCAGCAGCTCGAAGAAAGACGATAGGAACTAAAGTCACAAACAGAACTGGGTTTTATTACGAAATAACCCTGCCAGTACATAAGGAAGTTCTGTCTGCAAAATACATTTCCTGAGGAAAGTAGATCACAGTATTCATTTTCACAGAATAACATGTAGCCTGCTATAACTTTCAATGTGACTCTTTATTATTTAAATATTAACAGTATTCCTTCACATAAACAAGTACTCAGTCATCACATAACCGACACACAAACGACAAAATAAATATACAACAAGAGCACAGTTCATTTTTTTCGACTTAAATATTAAATAAATAATAAATACAGAATTTTCATTTCCTGTTATCAGTGCCTGAAACAATATGAATGAAAAAGAAAAGAAAAACTGAAAAAGTCTCTCTTCCCCCAGTGCCCCCGTCCCCGCAAAAAAACAAACCAAAAAATTATCAAAATGTCTCAGTTATAAAATATCTTTAAAAAAATTCCCATTGTTAAAAGAATAAATAACAAAATATATAAAAAATAACTTGGTTGCATCAAAATTACAAGTAGGAGTTGTAGATAGGGGTTTTTCTTTTTTTGGGGGGAATAACATTTTTTATGGTCAAAAGTTTTCATTTTTAACTTTTTTTGCTTCTTTTATCTTCTTTTCTATGGTGCGGTGTCCAGTTTAAAGTAAGTATAAAATTAATAAATAAAAAAGTTAAATAAATAGAAAAAGTTAACATAAGGTGTTGTAAATATAAATTACATACATCTTGCCAAAATTAAATAATTTACAGGATAATTAAACTAACTACTTTTTTTTTCCTCTCTTTCTTCCAGGAAGTGCAATTTCTCTACTTTTAAATACTAACTGAATTGCAGTCACAATCAATTTGGACTCTATTTACATGTTAAGAGCGTTGTGTTTTTAACACCTCAAATTACTATTACTTTTTTCCCCTTTCTTTTGTATTTTTGCACTTGGAATGGGTTCTAAAATAAGTGAACTCATGGAGTCTGCTCCTGCGAACGCTCCAGCGTGGCAGTACGCCCACACACCAGGGGAACCCACCTGGGCCGAGCTGCTCCTGACCCGCTGGCTGCTGCAGGCGATGGGAAGCTCCCCACTGACTTCTCCAAACCACGGATTACTCCCTCCGTACCTGCAGGGCTGGGCTCCAAACGACACCACAGCCTTGCCTTTAGCATCGGTCACCAAAGCCCTCCCCACCTCTGCTCTCTGCCCCGCTGCCTCCAGGAGCCGTGCAGGGGGCCAATGCACCCGTGCGGGGACCCCGAAGGGCTTCCACCCCTTCCACTCCCACGCCGTTTGCGCCAGGCGGCGGCGAGCTCCGGGCGAGAGCGGGGCTCCCTCGCCTTTTCTTGGAAAGGTGCAGAAGTCGCCCGCCCAGCCCCACCATGCTCAGCTGGCGGCTGCAGCGGGTGCTGGAGCACCGCAGCGACATTCGCGGAGTTGTTCTTTAAGTGCACAGCGGGCTGCGCGCACCGAGCTGCTTACAAAACGCTTCTTTGGAAGAATACCCAATACCTGAATGCTTTTCTTCTTTTTTTTTCCTCCAGAATGGCGTTTGTGCTGTGACTTTGCACAAAATGTAGAACACCAAACCAAGAAAAACCCATTGCCCTGTGGATATCTGCAAGAAATCAACTACTGATTCACGTTAGGTAAGCACTTTGCTGGCCATCAATTAACATCTCTCTCTTTGTTGTTTTTGTTTGTTTTTGTTCATCGCAATCTCAAACGTTCTCTGGCATTGATGTATGATCTCTGGACTGGCAGTACTGCGCCACTGTAAGGATGATCACAATAATGAAAAGAACCAGAACTGTCATTAAACAGACTTCCAAAAAATCATATACACCGGACCATGACACATCAAGAATTCTTCTGTATGAAATATCTGGTATTGGCCTATTCATAATAGCTATTCTCATATTTAAGACAGACAAAGGAATACTGTAGTTGCAAACTCCAAAAGCTTCCCTGAGAACCTTGTTTCCATTGCGCTTTCCACTGGAGATCCAGAACTGCTTTTCAGATTTCTTTCAGAAAATAAAAATAAGCTACTTTATAATACTTAAGAGTTCCCATGCCCAGTGGATATCTGAACACCTGGGGTTGGGAGGCCCAGCACAGGTTCAGATTTACAGGTAGCTTGCAGCTCCAGCACTTATAGCAACATATAACGTAATTCATGGGTGAGTAGGTGATCTGGACATACGATCATAGACAACATGAGGGTTTAAGCCAGTCATACGCTAGTCTTGGATCAAACAAAACCCTGTTCTTGAGCATTTTAACCCTTGGATCAGCTCTGTAAAAGCATGGCAACTCATGAAAGACACCTGCTTTTCACCAGCTACCAAGCCCCACAGCCTGCTGGAGAATTTAACCTTCCATCCTGGTCTACCTCGTGGTCCAGGCAGAAAAATCCCACTTTTTTTTTAAGAAGGTCCAAAGTTAAGTAAACGAGAACATTGAGTTCGATCAGTTCGACGTCTCAGAAATGGCCTCTTGGTTACGTTTTGGTCCTTGTGTGTTTTTGTATTTTTCATTCATTAAACAAGTTTTATAACTTGTAAACCTGAATACTTGGAGGGAAAGTTCCATCTTACAGTCCGTTTGCTTGCCCATCTCCATCCCATGGCACTAAACTTGGATGCCCTTGACAGCTTGCTTGATGCTCTCCAGCAGGTCCTTGTTCTCTGGGTTCTGGTAGCATTCCTGGTTGGTGTACATATCGGTCAGTGTGTTCACATACGCATCGAAGTTCTGCTCACTGATGGGCTCCTGCAGCCAAAAAAGCCAAATAAAAGTGTTAGTAGTAGAGCAAGAAGAGGCTGAGATGTTTCTTTGCAATTAATTGTACCAACAGCTAAAGGTCTTGACATCAGAGAGTCTTTGTGCACGGTGCTGTATGTACGGGAATCTCATTGGGCAACCCCTGATCTTACAAAATCTTCACTGGTTGCTTAATTTTATGCATTGGCCATGAGGAACGATTAACAGCATCGGGTTAAGTGTGTGCAGGCAGTTTGACAGGCTTGAGGCTGAATTAAGGCATGGAAATGAAAGGTTGGAGGATGAGAGGGGGCAGGGACTGCTGAAGCATCACAGAGGGAATCAAAGGCAAAGTTAGGGCAGGAGCCGGTCACCTTGGGCTGGTGTCTGCCCACACCAGCACGCTGCTGCTGCCATACAGCTTTTGCTTTTGAGGGGCATTGTGGAAACCTTGCGTACATCTATCTCGGAGTTAACAGGGAAAAAAGAAGCAAGGAGGAGGAAGAAAAAGAACGGGAATGAAATAAGTATACAAGTCTCATGGGCCTTATTTAATTGGAGTTGCCTGAAACCTTGAAAAAATATTTGCTGAACAGTTTATTGACCTTTACGTGGCAAATAATTTACAAAAAAGCACTCAGTGAGTGGTTTTCTGCCAGTTAGGCAGCTGGGTGAATACTGTCCAAAACTGCTCTGCTGGAGGATGGCGTGTCTCCAACCAGCCTGAATTTAAATACAAACCCCAATGAAAAGGATTCCCAAAAAAATGATAGCAGAAAAAATAAATCAAAAGCTCATTCCTCTGATCATCGTGATGGTCGTTATTATTTGTAAGAGGACAGCTTCCCCGCCAGCGTGCAGCCCCCCTGCACACACCTGTTTTTGACAACAGTAATTACATTCCTGGGAATAGAGAGAAGGTAATTAATAGCCTTTTGTGGCTTTACTATTTTAATGCAGTCTTTTCTTTTTGCAGTAACTCTATGGTAACATGCTGTGGGCTGTTAGACCTTGTTAAATTAAACAAAATACACTCTCTTCAAGAATGCTATTCTTTGGCTGCCAGCTATTCAAACTGAATTGAAACTACCTGCATTATAATGGGAGCTGTAAGATCTTTCTGACGTTGAAATCCAATCCCTCCTGATCTCTGCTTGTGCTATCTTAGCCTAAAAGGCGCTGGGTGCCCTTGATAAAGTTTCCTATTTTGTGATAATACTCCCACATGTAATGAGACAGAACAATAGATACAAAAGGAGATCAGCAGAAAATGACAACAAAAGGGAGATATAACGCGAGCTTCAGAGATAAGGCAAAAGCACTGATCTTATAAAGGACAAGGAGGTGTATATAGAGAAATTCTCCTGCTCTTTAATTGTACATAAGCCGTATCGTGAGCCGGATCTCGCTCTGCTCCCTCGATCACGCCGATTAGGGCCCAGCGCTGTCAAAGTTTCTTACCATGTGCGGAAGGCGGATATTGGCAAGACTTTGGATTAGAGCCTGGCTCAACCCTGAGAGCTCCAGGAACAGGGCTTCGTTTTGCTCCTCTATGATTTTGTTTTCCTCCTCAATGTTCTTCAGGTTCTTCTCCATGGTGGAGATCTGCAGAGCGAGGAGCACGCAGGGTTAGCAGCCCTCCTACGAGGGCACCTGGCACCGCCCTGCGGGGAGCTCGGGCGCGCGTCCAAGCGCACAAACCTGCGACTGCAGCTTCACCATGGCTGCTTCCATCTCCGAGTTGGACTCGTTCAGCTCGCTGATCTCCTTGTTCAGCTGCTTGATCTCTTCATCGTTCTCCAGAACTGCGGGAGGGGAAGTCGCAGGCAGTCAGTCCCTTTGTTTGGGTTGGCATCGCAACTCACAAAGTCTTCGCCTTTGCTTTCACACCCTCAACACACAATGCACATCTCGCCTTTTTTTTTTTTTTTTAAGTGAGGTTTTTAGCAGCATGGTTCAATGATACGTTATAGGTCGATATGTAAATGCAAAAGCAAATTAGAGCATAGCAGCTGAAGCCCAGCCCATCCACACACCCTGCAAGGTTGATTGCCCTGATAACTCAGTTCACTCTGTCCGGTCCTAAGTTGGGAAGACATCATTTGAAAAATGAATGTGTCTTGATTAGAAATTAAAAGGCTAGTAAAATGAGAAAACATTTCTAGAAGAGTGCAGGCATTTATATCTTCCAAACTATATAAGTATTCAAGTAAAAGATCTGAACCTTGTCAAATACCAAAACTCCTCAGTGATAGCACCAGAAACGCAAAGTGCCGTCACTAACAAAACTTCAGATCCAGAAATATCTGTGGGATTAAAGGTCTTGAATAAGTGAAAATAGCTGAATAACTGAAAGGGACTTGTGAAAATGCCAGAGAATACTTGAAAAAAACCCTCAATTTCAGCACTACTTCACTATGGAATCTCCTGTGCCGTTTCACCTGTGTCACTCAGGGAGCAGCACCAGTGCCACACCACCCCCAATACCCAGGCAACCCAGAAAATGAATGTTCATAGCATAGGATTAGCTAGTAAATCGGGGGCCAGGTTTCAGCCTGCGAAGAACATGCCATACAGGCTCAATGCCTGGCACACTTGCCACATAAAATGAGTGAAAATCCTTACCATCGCTGGTCTTGAACTTTGTGTTGAGAATTTCATCCCCTGAGAGTTTTCCTTTCTTCCCAGCAAAAGTAGCTCTTGGGCACCCTGACAAACTGAAAAGCAAGTAAAAATGAGTTTCATAAACTCTCCGTATTTATAGGTGCTTATGTTCCCAACAAGAGAGCATACCATTTGGTGGAGTTCATGCTGTGAGACCGTTCTTCTAAAAGCTTTTTATGGTGCAGAGGAAATTGCTTTATGAATAATGCCACAAAGGTCTTCATTTATAAAGCAAGAGCAATTTTCTCTGAGCAAAGATTTAAAAAATGTGTTGTTTCCTAAAAGAGAGGGCATGGCACACAAGGAAGGTGGAATGAGTCTGGATAGACTGGGCATCAAACCCCCATTTTGGCTGCGAAAGCCCTGATCTGGCATGCTAATGGAAGGACATTATGTTACTGCTTTTCATGATTTTGGCCAATTCACGCCTCACCTTTGAAAAGTTAAAACAACTAAGCGTTTTTATCCCATGCAGAAAACACAGCCCTTAGAGCAACTTGACAGAGGTCAGCATCAAAAGCAGCAGTTACTGATCCTTTCATCAAGAGCTGAGTGATGCTCAAGCAGCATCCACAGGCAGGTAGGTTAGTCCCAAAACTGCCACACTGCCATGGCAATGATGCCACACTCGGGGTGGCCTCAAGCCCGTTATTTACCTCCTGTGAGTGAGGAAGCTCCCGTTGGCATGGCCAGAGCCATCGCAGCCTGGGGTAGGGCAGGTTGGGCCTTCGTTCTTCAATGATTTCCAGGAAAATGAGGAGCCATTGAGGGATCCTTCTTTCTGCCTGCGGGCTGCGAGAGGGCACCCCGATGCGCTCCGGTGAGAGGCGTATTTGCCACTGATGTGTCCAAGCCCAACGCAGCCAGGAACCGGACACCTGGGCACAGGGAAAAAAATACAGCATAGGAATGAAGAGAGATGGAAGGAAATTAGGGATGAGCAGGAAAGAAGAAGCACGGGAAGTGAGTGTTCACGCTTGGGGACCTCATCTGGACTTTACGTGGTTGATGCTTCATTGATGGAGAAGCACACACCGCTTCGCATCAGCTGCGATGTCTCTTCCCAGAGGTTTTAAGCGTCTGCGAGACTCTCTGGGCTCTACGTGTTATTCTCGTGGCTAGAGATTATGAACGGCAAAGAGACCAAGCTGAGAGCTTTTGCCGTTGCTGGGGTTCATCCCTGAGCTGAGCGTGGGGACGGAGGGCAGCAGAGCAGGACCGTGCCGTAGGCAACCTTCCCCACCAGCGCACTGGTGCTGCGGAGCAGAAGCTACATGGCATGGGAGGAGAGGTGCTTTTTAAGTCAAAAACCAGGAGGCAGGGACAGAAATATTCAGTTACTTCTACCACATACATAATAGAAAATCGCCTTCGGGGAATATAAGCGCTGTTTTTACAGCAATGGATATGGGAGGCAGATGGGAAATTAAGAGCTACGCTGTCTCCCTAAAAAGAGCCAAAGACAACCAGTGGACGTCACAGCACTGCCACACTTGCAGCAAAACAACTGAAAAGCAGCTGCCGGGGTGTCCCAAACCATAACGCAGCAGGTAAGTAACTGTGTTTTGTGGGCTCATCGAGGGCACAGGCGGCAGGCTGGGCTGGCTTTGGATCCTGACGTCACCCCAAAGACGACACGCCTGCACCCAACACATTTACAGTGAGTTGTGCACTCGCAGCTGGATAGCAGCAGGAATTACTGTCCATCCCAGCATGAGCCCTCCCTCCTGCTCTTCCACCTCCGATTAGGGCCAGCTAAATCATGCTGGGGGTGCGGTGGCAGTGCTGACACGACCGGCGTTAATTGGCAAGGGCAGATGCCGCTGTAAAAGGAGCTGCTTTCCCCCTGCTCCCCCACTCCCTGCCTAATGGCACACTGACTAAATTCAGCCGTTCAGCAGAGCCCTGTCTGTCTATTAAGGTTTCTGCTGTGGCTTGCACTTGTTTAAAGATGCTAGTCAATTATAAATACAGTTAAAAGTTTATTACTCAAGGGAGGTTACCCTATAAAAGGAGAGGGAAAAAAATAGGCAAAAATGGTGAAAATAACCTCTTGTCTTCAGTTTGAAAGCAATTAGGGACTTCCAGTTTTCCCAGCAAAATATCCATTGAGCTGCTCCTGAAAATCGCAAGCTATATTTCGCCACAGAAATGATTCCCGTTATTGTTTATGTTTCGTACAAAAGGGAGCTGACAGCAGAAGGGGGAGCTGCACACCCATTATTTTCCCAAGATAATTTGAAAAATGCTGATTTCAATTTTAATCAGCTGCAAGTGCAGCACAATTCACTTATAATATCCCTGCCAGCAGGATCCTCAGTAAATTCATAACATCATTGCTTTTATATGATCACAAGCAAATTACTGAATCCTCAGGAGGAAAAGGAGAGGGGAAAAAAAAAAAGAGAGACAGAGAGAGAGAGAAACAAACCCCAGCATTCAGCATGCTGCTGTTATGGCCCAACCATTACATATTTTACACTGTTAATTTAACTTTCATTACACTTTCATTTTTAAAAAATAAACCAGAGCCTTATTGTGCAAAACAGCTGGCTTGGATATTTTAATTTTTTTTATGATTATTATTATTTAATGGAAGCAACGACAGTGCTTGATCAATTAGGCAGCCGCGCATGCTTCCGCTTTATGCCAGGGCTGGGCTGAAGGTGGAGGTGATCTGTTCTATCACATCTGTAGCAAATTACTTGAAGAATGAGCAGCGAAACAACAGGGACTAAATGACATTCTCCTCGGTGGCAATGTGCAAAACTCGGACAGGTTCCAAGTGGCACTCGGTGCAGGCAGAGGAATGGATTTAGAGGCAAAGCTCCTTATTGCAACCCTCTGGGGGTGTGCACCAGGTGCACCTTGCTGCCGGAGAAAAACACCAGCTTGCCAAGGACTGAGGGAAGCCAGCAGCAAAGGCACCGTTGCACCATGTCATTCTGCACATTTCAGAGGAGCTGATGCTCATTCTGGGAATATCAGAGGACTGGGGGTTGCTGCTTGTACTGCAGCACATCAGGGGATGCTTTCACACCTTCCTGCACCCCACCATCCCACTGCAAACAGGGGAGCAGAGCCACAGCAAGGCCTCTGAGGCCAGTCTGGGGATGGATGGCATCAGTTCTCTGGGATCCAGAAAATCCCATCCCTAGCGATGCTCCAGCACGTTTCTTTTCCCCATTAGCTTCCAGTGTTCATACCCTAGGGTGCCAAGGACAGCCCCAACTGCCAGGAAGCAGCGCTGGTTCTGCAGGAGATGCACCAACAGCTCCTCCTGCATCCCTCTACAAGCACCAGCTGCACCATAATAAACTAACCCTATAAGAGCCCTTTTAGCCTTTGCACTGGGGAGTGATCTCTTGCAAAGAAGCCGTGCTGGGGGAGCCGCTTGGTGCACCCTCGACCAGCAGATGCCCAATGGCCGCCAGTGGTCACACAACTGCGCTTGCTGCTTTCCTGCCCTTTGCCGTGTCACTGGTTAATGGAGCAGCATTGCAACACCGCCAGCAATTTAGGATAGTTGAGTCCAAAAGGCTTTTTTTCCTGCAGATTCTTGAGTAGGTTGCTTAATTTTTAATAAACTCTGCTTAACTCCTGCTAATTATCACACAGTTCATTTAACTCGGAGGCTTTCCTTCCTGGATACAGAGGAGTGAGAACAGAGCAGATGGCTCAAATATCATCTGCTTCTTAAAGCTCCTTTCTCCAGCTCGCACACCCCGGCTTCCCACAGCCCTGGCAGAGCGCGGGGGCCAGGAGCAGCCAGCTCAGCCTCTGCTCCGCAGCACAGCCGGGCATCCGGGGTGGCCCCTCCACAGTTCTGCAAGGGCAACGGCTGCCCTGGGAAGGGAATGGCTAAAATGGGAAAAAAAGTGTATTTGGGGACAGTCTGCTGAGCCAAAGGGGTTTGACCAGAAGTGCCAGTGCTCTTGGGCTGCTCCAGCAGCATCCAGAAACTCTTGGAAGGGGTTGATCTGGTTTTCCATGTTTCTTTTTGCCCCCCTCCATCTGCACATGCTGGGTTAGTGGACGGGCTCCAGAAAGGCTGGGGATGTTCTGGGATGGCCAAAAATAGGATCCTGGAGTCAGTGCTGGCCCCATCCTACCGTAAAGGTTTCAATGTCCCGGAGCTGTACAAGGGGTCGAGGTGCAGACCCTGAACCCCTGGACACCCAGCCCGTGGTGCTCCATCACGCTAAGAGCCAGGAGAAGTGGATTTGAAGTGGACTAAGGGATTTGAAATCCCTCTTCCCAGTAGGAATATTCCCCCTGGGATGTTTTGAGAAATTCACCCCAAGGCAGTAGGGAAGGGCTTTTTCAGTTCACTTTGAATATTCAGGGGTGGCAAAGACTCTACAAAACACTTCTTACTCAGGGCTACCAGGTCCTGACCCTACTCAGTGCTGGAGAGCTAAGTGAGCCCGCTAGCAGCCCTCGCCTGCCCATCACCACACTGAAAACCTCCGTTTCACTCGACTACAGGTTTTTATGCTCATTTACAATGCCAGTGATTTTCTCAGGAATTATATAAAGCACAGGAAGGAGAGGAACCATTGATGCCCTGCCAGCCTACCTTTCACAACTGCAAAAAACAATGAGAAAAAAAATACAGTTACCTCCCCCACCTCCCAATTTTCCCATCCAGTTTCAAAATTGCAACAACATTTCTGGCATCAGGGAAAAATTCACAGGAATAATGTGGAAGAGCTTTGATGGTGCCAGAGCCCTAGCCCCAGGCAGGCGATGCTCTGAGCAGTGTGCGCGATGGGGATGCAGGGTGGTTTTATCCAGACTTACTTCATCAGCTCCGGGTCTTCTTTATCATCCTTTGTCGGGGTTATCTTGATCCCACTTTTCTTGGCACGAGGGCAGCCTGACAGACTGTGTTTGAAAAGAGAAGAAAGGCCTGTCTGACTGGCAGGGCCCCCGCACACTCTATTCCCCCGCTTCAGTCAGCTTCCCCCTGAATTTCACACACTGTTTTGATCTCTCTCGATTTGCAGCTTCACTTCATGAGAAGTCAGGAGAAAAAATATATATATATTTGAGGGAGATGGACAGTAATTAACACTGTCTAGATAAGAAGATATCTGCTAACAGCCTGCGATGTTTAATGGAATTGTTGAAACAGAAGGCTCAGATCTCCGCTATTAATGCTCTAAAGTGATAATAGAAGTCATAAATAGGTAGCATTATTAACAGGAACATTGCATCAGCTAAAATCTGACCCTTTGTCTTTTATTCTATTGAAGGGAGCTTCTAATCAGATGCTGGAAACATCAAAAAAAAAAAAAAAGTCAGATTAAAGAGATGAAAATAGGCTTCAGTTGGCAGTAACATTAATGTTTTATTCAGAACTTTACAACTCTGCCCACTGCAGGGAAAAAAAAAAAAAAAAGAAAGAGGCTAAAGAGAAAACAATTTCAGAGAAGATCTTACCTTCTATGCGATGCATAATTTCCTGTTATGTGACCAGAGCCGTCACAACCAGGAGTAGGGCACCTGTGGAGAAAAGGGAGGCTCAGATTAGCCAGGGGACACGCACAGGGCTGGAGGCTTTGCTCATGTCAAAGACAAATCTGGGTGGCACTGAAGCAGAATTTTCTCCCTGCCCCTTCTCCCTCCACAAGAACAATGTCTGGTCCGTGATATCCGCGGCACCGAAGCCCCTGTGCTGCCAGGCATGGGCATCAGAGAGGAAGGTCAGTGGGAAGGGACAGGGACATCAGAAGGGATGCAGGTCCTGGCCTCATCCCCTCCTTCTCGAAAAAGACAGCTCAGGTGATGATAACAAAGGAGGCAAGAAAAGACCTCCAGGACAGTGTCTGTCTTCTTGAGGGATATGTAAGGAGACGCCTGATACCATCCTGGACCGTTGGGCTGGATGCGAGCATAGATGAGAAACCAGGAAAATACCCTTCAGCCGTGGACGACTCGGCCATCAAGCTTTCTCGTCCTGGACCAAGGCCAAGAGGAAGCCCATCAGAAGGTTTTAGTCTGGGTGATGGCGGGGGGGTCTGAGCTCACTGCAGGCAGACACCCCACCGGGGGAGGGTCCTCAGACTCCAAAACCGACCAATGCCTCTGATGGAAAATAATGAAGAAGGAAGGAGAGGAAAAGGTGAGCTTAACCTTGGGTCTCCTCCCTTGGGTGAGGGACAGGGACTCTGCAGGGGACCTCAGGTGGGGTCAGCAGCAGCTTCTGGTGCCCCCTCCCCACCTCTGCCTGTTGCATAGGGCTCTTTGAAGACGCAACCACGATCACGGGTTTGAAGGTAAGCATCCAGCACTCGGGCACATGATTGAAAGCAAAGCCTGGAGGAACGCTTCTGTGATCACACAGACTTGCACAAATGCTAGCACGGGCTCCGCGCACTGCCAAGCAGGAGCAAAGATAATGGTGCGAGTTTGAGCACCACATCATTAAGGCCACAGAAGCGAGGAAGGTGAGGGGCTCTGAAGTGCCATGAGCACAAAGACCCGCTCCAAATGCTGTAGGTGAGACATAAAAGTTGTCATGGGGACCAGCAAGAGAGGTGAGGAGTCCTCGCCGAGGATGTGCGTGCCAGCCTGCCAATTAGCCAGCGCTGCTCGAGTCAAGTGAATGGAGGTGGGGGGGACCCACGGGGGGAGGCTGAGCCGCTGGCTGCTGAGCTGGAGCAAGCAGAGCGCATGGCACGGCACGGCCGCAAGCTTGCAAAGGGCCTTTGCTCTCGGGGAGGGGATGTTTTCGTTCCCCCACTTTCTCGATCCCCATTTTTAAAGCTTCTGGTGCCTGGTTTGGTGCCACTGGTTGGTGCCCCACAGAAGAGCAGGGACTGACGTGCAGATGCTCGGTGTCCCCAGGACATAAGTGAACTGATGGGCGGTGGGGTAGCTGCATGGCAGCCTGCGAGGCCAGTGCCTCTGGGAAAGGTGACATGCTCGTGCCTGGCCCAGGTAATGGCACAGCTGGGTGCTCTGGCCCCTGAGAGTCAATGGGGCAGCGATTTCCAACCATGCCTTTAGTTCTGCAGCTTGGAAGATGGACCTTGTAAAAGTTCCTTTTTTTAAATCAGAAAATACCAAAACTCTCCTCTTTGTGTCAGCTCACAGGAAGGGTTTGGGGTTTGCAGGTCCATGGGAGTCTCCATGGGAGAAAAATATTGGCACGTTGGCTGGGTGGGAGAGCAGGGTCCTGTCCTGGTCCCTGGAGGGTGGCAGGCAGGCTGAGTAAGGGCACGGCTCAGCCTGCTCAGACCCAGGAAAACACCTGGTCCAGTGCAGAAGGAGGGCCCACGTCCAGCAGGACCTGATGAGGGTGCAAATCCTCTAGCTCATCGGAAAGGTAGAGGTTTAGGAGATGACTGTGTGTTCGTGACATTTGCCTATTATACTCTGGTAGAGTAGGAAGCAAAACTATTTCCTTGTTCTAGCTTCAGGCTGGGATGAAATTATGAACACACTAACACCGAACTCCTCTCGCCTTTCAGGACTTTTAAAGAGGTTGAAAGAAGCGATTTGATTTTTATTTTTAATTATCTGGAGACAAATCATTCCGACAGAGACCTTTTATTGCGTGTTCCAGCCTGGAGCTATTTTTTTTATATCAGGGATATTAACCCCCTGAAATAGAATTTATAATAGAAATGCTGACATGGCCTTATCTGAAGTTGTGAAAAAGCTATGACTGCAGTATCTGCAATATCTCCGAATCCTCTTCCCTTCCTCCAGCTCTCTGCCTCCATCCTCACCAGGATACAGAAACAGAACGATACTTGGGAAATACCATTGAAAAGCTTTGTTTTGGCCAGGAGTTACCTGTTTTGTATAGCATTTTGATAAAAAAGCACTAACATCAGATGCCTGAGGGGTGCAGGGGAAAGCATCATTCTGAACACTGTGCAGCAGCGCTCGGCACGATGCTCAGTCTCAGGGACAACTCTGGTCCATTTTTCTCCATGTCCATACTGAGAATGGGCACTGTTCCTGAGAGCTCTTAACATCTTAACACTAATTGCATGATCACCAGGCTATTCTATAAGGCTGTTGGAGAAACACCAGTTCAGCAAAGCTCTCTTACGAGCTTCTTTCAAAATGTATATCGTCTATAACGCATGATTAAGTGTACTTAGCACTAATCATGTGAGCCCTTTCCATCCACTGGCATATTCTATTAATATCAACTAATCCAGCCACTTTTTCCGCCTCTCTGGTACAGAGCAGGAGGTTAGCAAATGGTTTTCCTGGCACCAGAACCCACAGCGGGGTGCAGAGCAGTCCCAGACCCACGCTACCCTTGGGGCCACTATAAGGGGATTTGAGGCTTTGCTGATCACCTTTACTGAGCAAAGAGGCTCCCACCTGACTATTATTTATTTTTAGTCACCAGTTGCATACAAGACACAGGACTTAGTTTTTCTATGATGAGCTTCTGTGATGTGAAGCCCCCTACGAGGCCGCTACTCTCAGCAGAGGCCTCCTCGGTTATGGTTATGATATCTCACTGTCAAAATAATCCTAAAATTGGATTCAGCAAAGCAGGAAGCTAAGAGGAGAATCAGCCTGCACAGATAGGCTGGCTCCATGGCAGAGATGTTGGAATAACATTCGCAATTAGTTTTTGCCCAAAGGTGTGTGTTGGGTGGAGGAGGGCTCGGGTCCCCCCAAGGTCTCCATTGATTTTAAATACAATTTCTAATAAACCTTTCTTTAAGGGAGGCAAACTAAGGGAGCAGTTGGAAAAAAACCCTGTGAAGCAGCAGCTCCTCCTGAAAATGAGGAGCCTTGGGAAGACAGGAGCAAAGCTGAAAACAGGATTCAGAGGAACATATTTGAATGGAAACATTGAGGCTGGATCCCTCCCTTCAGGAGTGCAGTAGGGAACAAAGAAATTTGGGTGCCCGTGAGCCCTGTGCCACTGGTTAATAGACAAGCAGTCAGATCTGCCCCTTTGCAGCTACTCAGGAGCTGGCCTCACCCCGCACTGTTTGCCTGTTCCCGTTGTCATTCCCCCACCAATCAAACACCCATGGAAATGAATAGAAATCTCTGCCACCGCATCCCCAGCCGCCCCTAAAATTTAGCATAAAATTAGCATACTAAGTTCTCCGAAGGAGTTGGCTTCTTTTTGTTATCTCCTGGCAGTATTTTCCCAGCTGTGACTCTACCTAATACTGAAGCGTGTGCTTTTATCCTGGCTTTGGATTATTCGAGAGCCATACAAAAATGATGAATAAAAAGGGTGATGGCACAAGCTAGGGAACAAGAGCTTGGGAAAAGATGCCAAACGAAAAAGAAATTAGATTATTTCTATGTTGTCCAGAGGAAACCTGCCAGGGGTTCGGGTTATTTCTGAATATCTCTGTGATCCCCCTCTCCCCAAAATACACCTTCCTGCGTGCTGCTGTCTTCCCAACATGACAGCAGGAGGCTGGGCTTCACCAGAGCTCCTTGCAGGTGGACTCTGATTGATTTTTGAAAGGAGAAGGGAAGGGATAAAAAAAGCAAAAGCAGAGCACGAAGAGGGGGCAGGGAGAGAAGAGAGAGAAAAAAGAGGAGAAAAAAGAAAAAAAAAGGAGATCCAAGTTGAGCGCAAACATACTTGAGGTCAGCAGAGTGGGCAGCCATGAGGTTTCTGAGGCTCTTGTCAGCAAGAGGACAACCAGAAAGGCTGAAAGAGAAGAGATGGAATATCTGGATAAGCAAAAAAAAAAAAAAAAAAAAAAAAAAGGAAAAAAAAAAAGGGTGGGGGGGGGGGGGGNNNNGGGAGTGGGGAGGGAGAGGGGCAACAGAAGGTCGGGAGGAAACAGAACCAAATTGTCCACATGGTCAAAAAATATACTGAAAAATAAAGTTGTATTTAGAGTCTGAACCATGGAAAAAAGGTGAACCCACCTGCGGTGAGAGGCATAGTTTCCCGTGATGTGTCCACTGCCGTCACAGCCTGGGGTAGGGCAACTGGTGACAACAAGACCACAAGTATAAGTGCTGGAAAGGAATGAATTCACCCGAGAAAGCACGTGCGCAGCCAGTCGAGCCCTCCTCAGGGTCTGCCTGCGGGGTGTCCCTGCCATCATCCCTGCTCGCATTCAAATACACTAGCTCTTTCCCTCCCACTCCCTTTTCATTACTTTTTTGTTCCCAAAAGATCACAAAAAAAAAAAAATTATTTTGAAAAAATTGTGATAAATGTGAAGAATGTTTAAAATACTTGGTTGCTTGGTTTGCTCGGTGATGTTCAAGCAGCAGCGATGTATTGCCATGTGGTACCCACTCGTGTGCCAACAGGAGGGCTACGAGATGGCAGAGGTGAGCAGCACCTTCACATCTCCATCGGTGCCTGGAGACGGCCCAAGGACTACACCCAGACACGGAGCATCAAATAGACACAGCCGGCTCCTGGCTTAACTACAGCTAATTCATTACAGCCTTTGGGCCAGAAAGGAACAAGGATGCTAAATGGGGAGAGATGGCTCAGGGCTGGCCATGACACCATTTATTTATTGCAGGGCTGTTTCCATTTAGGAAATTTCTCTACCTTCATAACACAACTAAAGCACATGAGAGCTTCAGGGTTCTACCTCAAAAATTGCTATTCACATCACTGCTGGGTTTTAAAAAAGCCTTGAGAGCTTTGCACAGGGCAGTTGGTGCGTGCTTTGCTCTTTTAGGGAAGCTGCTGCTGCTGCTTTGTCCCTGTGGACCTCTTCCTTGCCTGTGCATACAGCTCCCTCAGCCTCCTGCTTGTGTAGCCAAATAACGAGCAGCGTTGCATATGGTCAGCAAAATGAGGCTCGCCAGCCCTTCCCTGTTTAGCATATAGGAAGGTCGGACGCGCAGGAAAGAGGCCCAGGCACAGCAGATCCGCAGGGAGGTCTGGGAGGGGAGACCTCAGCATCATGACCTCCCTCCTGGAGGAAAATACCAGGGAGAACAGGCCCTGCAAGGGGGTGTCCACAGCCACATCCACGTATCGTGAGAGCACAGAGCTCCCTACAACCTTCCCTCCAGCACTGCAGAGTTCCAAGGCCATACGGGAATGTGTTTTGTCTCATTGATCACAAGTTGTATGAGGGTAGGGTTTCTCTTCGAGCTTTCATGTGAAACACTAAGATGAAATAAGACCAATCACAGTAAAAAAGGGGGCTACACTTCTAACTTTTAAAATGTATTTGCTAACAAATTTTGTCTCCTACCAGCCTGGCTGTCCTGAGTATGTGTTTTGTACACATTGGAGAAAGAGAAAAGAAGGCTGGACTTACGTGAGCAGCTCTTTCTTGATGTCCTTGGAGAGGAATTTAAGCTTGAAGTTGGTTAAAGTAACTTCCCCTGGGTATTTTCGTTCTTCAAAGTTTTCCTCCGACACTTCTTGCTCATCAGCTTCCGAGGAGGCAAAAGAGTGGGCTGCAGGCTCTGACTGCAAGAGAACAGCCAGGAGAAGTGGTTGCAGTGGAGCCCATTGCTGCTGAGCTGCGGTGGGAAAGGATCCCAGGTTCATCCCAGCTAAGAGTTCATGCGGCACCGGCAACCCTCCTGAGCCCTGTAAGCAATTCAGGCCCCCAAACCAAATGGTCTGCAATTTCCCCTTTTTATAGGAGAAATTTGTAAAACACGTCTGTACGGGGACAGAGGGAGAGCCCTGCCTCCTGCCCCATAGCCCACAGCTGATGCCTGGTAGCACTGACAAAGCTAGTAATACTTCTCTAGGCTCAAAGGGCAGACTAGGAGTTCCGGGGGGAAAACAGGACAACTGTGCAAGCTAACGTGGCATTCAACCCCCCCACGAGGTGTTACTTAAACATCCAGAGCCACTGCTCACCTCTTCTGGCTCCTCTTCCCGCTGACGGTTTGGTTTAGTGTAGTCAATGGGCCCATCCCATTCATCCTGGCGGGAGGTCTGGCTGGACTGGGGGGAGGTCATGGTGCTGCTCGTGGCACTGGTGCTGTTTTGGCGCTGGGACACATCCGGGGACTTCACGCTGGGACTACTGCTGCAGCTGCTGCTGCTGGGAAAGGTGCTCTCCCGTTTGCGGTGCTTGTTCATACTCAAGTCCAGAGTCCCATTTTCGTCCACCTCAATGTCCATGGACTGAAAAGTTGGAAATACGCCCACGATTAGCAGCTGCCAGAAGTTCCCTAGGGGGATCTTGCCCCCATTTGTCATGGGGGGGTTGGGAAGCATGTTATTCATGTTCCATACCCCCTTTCAGTTTAAAGCCGTTACCCCTTCTCCTATCACTACATGCTATTGTAAAACGTCCCTCTCCCGCTTTCCTGTGCTTTAGGTAGGGGAAGGCCATTATAAGGTCTCCCCAGCACCTTCTCTTCTCCAGAATTCTCCAGGCTGAACAACCCCAGCTCTCCCAGCCTGTCTTCGCAGAAGAGGTGCTCCAGCCCTCTGATCATCCTCATGGCCCTCCCCTGGACCCAAACCAACAGGTCCATGTCCTGTTAGAAGGAACTGAATGGGAAGGGATGTTCTTTCATAAAGACTTTCAGAAACATGCCATGCAAATGCACCCGTCTACTAAAAGCAATGTGACATTTTGCCTCGGTTGCCTGAACACAGACTTCTAGTGCCATTTAAGATGTCCCATGGAATCCAAGACATCTGCCCAAGGCTGTGCGTGCAACACAGGACCTCTGGAAAATCCGTGTTCCTCTGAAAAGCAGCTGGAGATCAGGCTGGATGCAACTGGGAAATCTCAAATGGCACCAGATACTGAACAGCTAGCAACTGAAACCAGCCCAGGACATCTGCTTGGGAGATTCTCACCTCAGATGGGTAATTTGAACTACGATGCATCTCCAGAACACACTAAGAGCCAAGATTACCTCCTCCAAATGGTACATCACCAAAAGTGTGTCAGGAAGGAAAGGGTGATATGCAATAATTCTCTGCCTTTCCTCTCCATTTAAAGGTCAAAATGAAAGGGAGGG
>VXAL01004697.1:24494-61061 GCA_013399475.1 Chauna torquata | reverse complement strand
AAAAAAAAAAAAAAAAAAAAAGGTATTTCTCCCATCTAACATTTCCAGTTTAAAACCACGCTCACCTTGCCGGGGGCCTCTTGCTGCTTCGTGCTGAGATTCTCCGGCATTTCCCAGCAGCGGGTGGAGAGGTTGAGGATGGCAGTGGCAGCCATGTGTGCAGCCTCGGCGTCGTGGGAGTAGTCGAAGCCTGTGGAGGAAGATGAAGTGCTCTTCACGTAACTGCTGGAGGGGCTGTGGCTGGGGGAAGAGGCCTTTGGAAAAGGTTTGGCTGGAATGAAAAGAGAAGGAACAACACAAGGCTAATGTATGACTGGCACGGGCAGCGTGAGACGTTAAGTCAGTCTGACGCAGCGAACGCAGCAGCAGCACCAGCGGCAGCCGGCATTTGTTACCAACCCACGGGCTATTTGATTGCCAGGGAGGTGCAACAGGAGAAGTGCTGGCTGCTGCCAGGATCTTGTGCGAAGGCTTCTCAGTGGGAAAGGTCAATTCATTAACTGGCTCTGCCATCAAGTCTCCCAGGCCCCAGCAGTTTTCTTCATTAAAGCTACCCCTCAGTGGAAGGTGTTAAAGGAGAAAGCCCAGAGAAGCTTCCCGGCTCTTTTATTTTTTGCTCTCTGGATGTTCATAACTCATCCACAGAGCTGACTTGCAGGCAGATTTCTTGTAGCACATTTGAACACTTTTAAGTTAAAAAATTACATTTATAGCAAACCCACAGACATGAAATATGAGATTCTGATGATGACACCAGTGAAACATGGATTTTCTGACAGCTGACATATCATTTAAATATGCCTCAATAACAGGATTTATTGCACAGCCACGCATGGTCACTACGCTGCACTGGTACCGTACATCACAGCACACAGAAGCATGATCCTGGAGGTGCTATGCTCTCTTCACACCCTATGAAATCAAAGTCAGTAGTTCCCAAGGTTAATCCACAATAAAACTTGCCCTGATCTTGAAACTGGATCCATTTAGGAGGGCTCTGAGCCAGCCAGAGCCCCTCTGAAGTCAGCAGTTTCAGTGGGTGCAGACGAGATCATCTGATTTTGAACCATCACAGGGTTGTATATGGAATCAATCAGCAAAATTTTAAAATTCTTAATTCATTTCACTATGCATGGCTTGAGGGAAAACATCCACCCCCTTCAGCAAGAGTCTCGCCCAGAGAAGACTCGTAAGGTTTGTCCCAGCAGTGGCAAAGCAGTAAGGCAACCTGGGCTGCTGCGGCTGCAGAGCAGTGACTTCTTGATTGTCATCACAAACTCAAAATATAAGGCACTATAAAATGCTAATGTTCCTGAGGACTGCTTTCTTCCTGGTTGTGTGCGTATATAATGCATATTGACATTAATGGGAGTTATGCACACACATGCAGGGGAGTATAAATCCCTCTGGATGAAGATCTCTTTAAAATAACTTCTCAGTGAAAGGAACAGATTTCCCTGCTATGATAGGCAATCATATTCATCTTGTCGCTTTGATTAACTCATTGGAAGCTTGCCCAAATGGTTCTTCTTGTGTGCGGCTGCTTATTTTTGAGTCCGTTTTAATCCATGTCTTTGCGGCGGGGTGCGGGTGTTTGCCAGCCCAATCTGACAATATCCAGGATCACGAGATGCCAATTTCAATTTCACACCGCAGACTCAGCGATGCTTTTCCATTTCATAAGTATTTCTACCACTAATAGACTCGCAATCAGCAAATTAGTAAAATAAGTGATGAGAAAAAATAGAAAGGATTATCCTAGTGGGTCTGCTGGAATTATTTTTGTCAGTACAATTACCCTGAAAATTCTTTGCTAATATTGCAAATAACACAATCTATTCAGCAAGAGAATCACTTGTGCTGGGAAACAAATTACTTTTCCATCAGCCCTAACCCAGGATGACAGTGGCAGTTGTGCTCTCTGGCCTCCATCCAATTTCATTGTCTGATCCTTTACAGATTTAGTACTGTAATAAAGGCAGCTTCCATTGTAGTGCAACAACCAGGATGCTTTCAAGTACGAGCACTTTTTAGAGAGCAGCTGCAGCAGGATTAAACAGGATTGTGGAAGTGGGATTAGCCAGACAGAAAGCCCTCTTGAGGCTGTTGACTTCTGCAAACTGGTCTCCTAAATCTTTATTTCTTTTTTTTTTTTTCCAGGAAGATGTCTTCAGGAGCATGTTTGGCATCAAAGGGAGTGGGGACCTTAAATACCAGTCCCCCAGCACGGGGCTGGGGCAGGCTGGCTCCCCGCACGGCTCCCTCTCCTGCTCCTGACATCCCATCCCGGAGGGTTTCTTTAGCCATTTCATTTCCACCCGCACTGTCGCCGCGCAGTGCTGTAAACAGCGCAAGGGCCTCGGTGCGGAGCAGAGGTGGGTGGCTGCGCCAGGGAGCGGTGGAGGAGGTGGGTGATCGATAGGCAACAGGGCTGGAGAGCCGAACACGGCGGAGAAGACAAATGGGCGGAGTGGGTCATTCGTAAGATGGAAGAGAGGAAAACTATAATCCATTTAGCTGGATGAGAACAGACGGATCAATAGATATGAACTGCAAAGCAGTGAGGACCAACTGAGGACAACCGTGTAACTTATCCCGCCTAGAGACATCTCTCAGATTAACGTTCCCTCCCCTCGACGCAATTCCTCCCGCAGCCGAAGCCAAAGGGACTCTCTCCCAGGCAAAGCTCTCCCGGCAGCCGCGGGCCCCGTGCCCCTCTCCCCACCGAAGGGATGCGCTGCAGGGCCCAGCTCAGCCTCCCCGTCCCCACTGCTCCTCCCGCTCGGCAGGCTCAGCCCCAGGACTCTTCCTGCACCCCGAAGTGATGCTCCCGAGAGCCTCACGGCACGCGACGTGCTGAGAAAGGCAGAGAATGCAAAACGCAGCCCTTCCCTGTGCCCAACTTACATTTAAAGGCTTTAGGTGAGGTTTCGCTAGTCTGAATCTTTGGGGCAAGCATGCGTTTGCCAAAAACCTGAGCATCAAAACTTGCATAATCGAAGGTGACCTTGGAGTACTTCTCCAGCTCCTTGGCCAGGTTGGCCCGGGGGGTGGCTGGGACCATGTTGGGCCGGTAGCTTCCGTACTGGGGGATCTCCAGTTGCTTCACAAAGCACATAGGCCTGAGGACAAAACAACGAGCACCAGTGATTTCTCTTTCCCTCAGCGTGACCGAGGTGGCAGCCTGCCACTGGGGCTGCTGGGAAGGGACCGACGTGATGGGGAGGTGCGGCTGCTCCTCGTCCCCAAGGGCTGCTGGGGAAGAGGTGGCAGTGGCAGCCCATTTGCTGTCCCTCAGCAAGTCTGCATTTGGTTTGGGTCTGTTAGATTCCTTTTTCTTTCTTTTATTATTATTATTATTTTTTATTTCTTTTTAAACCAAAAGCTGAGATGTCCCTCTCATGCAAAATATTCTTGCAGGCTGCTGTGGCGTGGCAGCACTTTTCCGACAGCAGTAAACACTTGGGTGCCACTCGCCTATGGGAGCTGTGACAAAGGACAGCACACGAAGGCGTGAGGACCCCGCTTCAGCTCTGATCCCCCCTGCAGATTTGCTGCAAAGGCGAGCTCGATGCGCAGTCAAGCCAAGCGAGCCTCTCCAAGCAGAGTCCCTCTTAAAGCCCCACTTCTGCCGGGCTGCCTATCATGAATCAATTTGTCTTGCATATAAATTGTGTATAAATGGCCCATTGTTATTCTCCTTCCCGTGACCTCTTTCCACCAGTGAGTCCTCGGAGCGGCAGCTCCTTGGAGCATGGAGCGTCCTCGTGATGTGCTCAGAGCACTCTGCGCCTATCGCAGGCTCCGCTGCAAATAAATAAGTAATCGCCCTAAATGGCCTTCCTCTGCAAAGCGCCGAGCTCTCAGCGCCCGTGCACCAGGGTGCTCAGCAGTCCTGGGGAGCAAATAAATAAATTAATCAAACCTCGATGCCTTGGTGGGAGCGCTGCTCAGTGCAGGCTTGAAGGGCTCATGCTGTGGTTCCTATCCTCCTGCTCTCATTGCAAAATAACTAACCATATCACAATCCATCTGTAGCCTCATGAATCACGTCGGCTACAGAAGCCAGCATCTATCAGGGACATCCTTGCTGTGAGACAGCCCTTTCTCCCACGAAGATAGAGATGGGTGAAATAACAAAATAAACGCAAGCAGTTTGGCAATGAGTGGCAGGTTCCTCTCCTCTGACCTGTGCAGGCTAAGGAAGAAAAGTGGGTGGACTTGTGTGAAACTGCGATCAAGTGATTTATATGTAGCCTAAATCTCCTCCTCCCCCTCCTCAAGCCCACCCTACTTATAATGCTAATATAATAGCCATAATTCTCTGGCAGTTTGCATTGCAGTGCTATCGGCACAAATGCCTTCTGCTGCACTGCTAAAACCCTTTGGCCTGTAGCCTCAGCATTAATTGATGCTACAGAAGCAATTCATTGTCCTCAATGCCCTCCCTGGGATCATCAATTAAATATCTCCCCACCTTGGCGAGGCCTATGATCATAATAACAGAACTCAGCAGTATCAGGATACAGCTGGAGAGAGCTGGCTCCTGCTGTGGGCACGGGTCCACGGTGCTGGCTTCCCCCCCCATGTACCTGAGTATCCGGTCAGAATTGGAGCTGGTCTTCGAAGGATCACCAGACTGGGTTTGTTGCTTTTCGTGTGATTTGGCTAATTTTTCAGCAGCAGCAATGGGGCACCCAGATAAACTGTGTGAGTTAAAAAGAAAAAAAGAAAAAAAAAAAGGAGAGAGAGAGAAGGAAACAGAGTGTGAGGGATGTGCACGGAAATCTTCACTCATTTCAGAGCCCCAGAGCTGCACTGAGCCCATGAGAAAAATGTTTGTATTTAAGGTTTTTCTGATTAGTGTTATCCTAGTTTACTGTTAGTCTTGCCAAGCAGCAGAGCAACTGAACATCAAGTGCCAAATCTCTCCGGGATGAGCCCCGGAGCATCGCCAGCACCGGGACGGATGAGGGAGCCAGCTCCCCTGGGCTGAGCGCAGCAGGGGCCGGGCTGGGTTCTTTGGGTAGTTTTAGCGGCTGTGGCATTTTTGATTTGTGTTTATTTGGATCTTTTGTAGCAGCTGTTTGAAGGGAGCCTTCTGAGGGGCACTGGCAGGGAAACATTTGCACTTCTGATGTGCACGGCTGCCACGCGCGGTGCCCGGGGGGCGGTCGGGGGCTTCGATGGCTTTTGCTCGCACACACCCTTTGCATGAGCTTGGCTGTGCCTCTTCGGGACCAGCTCAGCTCTTGCAGCAATTGCTCAGCAAAGGTAGAAACGCCTCACAAGCAGAGCCTGCATGCTCCAGCCCAGCCCCAAGCCATCTCCGATGCCTCTACCTCCGGAGAATCCAGCACCAAAGGACCCCAGCCAGGTTCAGGGCTGGGGCTCCCAGACCAAAGCGCTCTGCTCGAAGCTCTCTCCGTCACCCGCTAACAGCAGCCCATCACCTCAATGTCACTGCGATCGCTCGCTGCTTGCACCAAACCGAGCTTCTCAATTAACCCAGCAGATTTCTCTAATTTTCCTCTAGCAACTACGGCTACGAGGAAACATCACCAGGGTGGCTGCCTCCGTGGTCCCTCGCAATGTCTGGACGAGTAACGATGCACACTCACCTCACGCCTGCAAACACATCAACGCTTGCAGAGCTGGCACACTGTGCCAATTAAGCGTGAGCACAATGAATGGTAAATCACAAATTGGTGAGCACATCTCAGCAGCACAAGCTAGCCTGGCTTTTTGGGTGGTTTCTAGCTTGAAGAGCACTATCACCTCTGCTTGCAGCCTTCCCGTTTGTAAAAGTTCTGGGGTTTGATTGAAGCCGGAGCACAGAGCGTAGCTACCGATCCCAAAGCACAAACCTGTCCCTTTCTGACTACATCTGGGCTGGGGTCCTACAGCAGCGGGACCTGAACTCCCAGCTCTTCTGTATTACAGACTAATTTCAGCCTAAATATTGTGGAAATTCCTAGAAATCCTGCGAAGTACCACACCACCAAACCCAAACACCCCCAGGCACCCTCTGCTCCCCTGGCTCCAAACGTCTCCTCTTTGAGCCCCCACCTGCACCCACCCCTCTGTAGTCCACCTGCGAGCCCAGAAGCATTGCTCTGCCCTATTGCCCAGCCAAAAGCCCCTGCCCCATCTTGCTTTCCCATATTATTCTTTGTCTTAGGATGCTCCCTTCTTTACCCATCCTGCTTACAGCATCTCCAAGTGCGAGGGCTGTAACGCAAGAGTAAAACCTGCGCCTCTGGGGCTGGCTGCCGCGCTGGCACCCCGGCCCCAGCCGCTATGGAGAAGTGGAAGCCGGTACCTCCTGTGCGTGTTGCGGTTGCTGTTGACGTGACCCTGTCCTGTGCAGCCTGGCGTGGGGCATTTCAACACATTCTCGTGCATCGCCAAGACTTCGGAGCGAGAAGGGGAAGGGGGGGAGGGAAGAAAAGCAAAAACAACTCGATAAAAATCAGAACAACAACAAAAAAAGACAAAATCATCAAGTCTTGTACACTGGCTTCCTAGAAATCAAGGGATGTGAAACGCTGTAATTAGAATTTTTCTGTACAGAGAAAAAAAGATTTACAAGGCAGCACTGCTCAGGTCAGAGCTAGATTAGCATCTCTGCACACAGCCTGGGCTTCCTCCCTAGCTGCAATCCAGTTTCCCCCAGCCAAACCCACCCCACTCGCCGTCCTTTTGGAGCTAGGTCTCCCAATTTCAGGTAGTTTTAAGTGATTGAAGTTGTATCTCTGCTTTTATCCTGAAGACTAGTCTTTGTTTGATTTTTAAAAATTTTAATCTTCAGGATTATTGCTTCCTGCAGCACTGACCTTAAAAGTAAAGAAAGTAATTTGATTTGCAAGCCTTTCTGAAGCACACAGCTTATGTTATTTATTTATTAATATTTTTTCTTGCATTTGAACTTATGCAAAGATAGTTGTACTTTCTCCTTGTTTCCTTCAGTTCTGTGTTTATGGAAGGTCTGCAACCTTTGAAATTACTGATAAGGAAGGGTGCTTTTTTTTGGTCTATTATGCCATTATCATAAATATACCACATTGATTTTTATGTGTATGCACAGGGAAAACTATTTAGGATGCTGGTAGGGAGGTAGAAATAAACTCTCTCTACATATATGTATATAAAAATCTGTTATTGTGATGATAAATATTTTCTGCAGAAGAGATGAATCCCAGTATAGCACTTTGTGAATTTTACAGCTCTGAGAGCATAGGAGGAGACTCAGCTATCTTATGCATCCCAAGCATCTTCTCTCCTTTGCGTACAGCAGCACCCTCATCACGTTTGGACATCAGGAAAGAGCGCTTTCTCCTTCTTCCAAATATGATATCCCACATAGAGAAAAATATAAGAAATTCAGTGTAAAGATGGGAACTGATCAACACACCTCTGGAGGTGGGCAGTCAGTTTTAAAGCACCTTTGATTTTCAGATAAGGGACCTCTTTCTCCACAGGATGGTGCTAAAAATCTTTAAGAAGGGTCTGACTTTCTTGTAATCTCCATAGCGTTTCCCATGAAAAGTATTACCACCTTGGTGGACAGAAGCATCCTGGAACGAGTTGGAAAAGCACCATGCCATGCCAGAGACTCCGTGATACCCCAACGATTATCGTCGGACTTCTGCTAGGCACTCAGTCGCAAAATTCAAACTGTTTGGGATTACCTGGAGTGCCCATTGCCCTTGAGTTGGCTCTACCTGTCGGATGTGAAATTCCCTCTGGGAAACAAGCCTCCAGACTAATTTAAGCAACCTGTGTTTTCCTGCTGGGCACCCGACCATGTACTCACTCTCAGGGGGGATCCTGTCTTTGTGCGGACAACCAGAGAGGCTGCGATGGTGCGGGTAGAGTCCCGTGACATGGCCAGTCCCATCGCAGCCAGGCGTCGGACATTTGATTTCTCGCTTCTCGGGTCTTGAGGGATCTAGAGGTTGTGGGGAAAGCGCAGTGGGAAGCAGGTTAGTGGATTTGGAGGGGAAGAGGTGGAAAGGTTTCAAACATTTCATTGAAAAATTGCCCAGGATGCTTCCCACCACTCTTCCAGTTAATGAGGAAGAAACTTTTGACTGTGGAGATTTTTTTCTGGAAGCAGAACTGTAGCACTGGAAACAAATTGGCAAAGCATTCTGAGCAAATAGCCAGGCTGGGAGCGCGGAGCTGCTCACCCGACCGAGCAGGCAGCCCAGCGGCAGCGCTCGCATCCAGCCGGGCACCGAGCGCAGCGCACACCAAGCCCCTCGCCTGGCTGTGGCCAGACTCCTGCCCTTGCTCCAAAACCCATCTGGGTTTTAAAACAGCCCTGCAGCCCAGGCTGAGGTTTTCAAGGCCAACAGGCACTTTAAGCAGGTAGTTCCCCTGCCAAGGCCTGGAGGCCATCATCATTCCGTGCATTTACTGTTGACATCTAGGATGTCCCCATTTCTCTGGGCATTGAGGATTTATGGCTAAATTCCCCGCGTGGGCTGTGAAACCCCCCAGCAGCCTACTTTTCCTGGAGCTGAGCAGCTCTGTCCCTGGGCATGGGAAGGAGGGAGACAAACGGAGGCTCATCCCCATTCCCCACCTTTGCCGTAGTAGCTCTTTCGGATGCTGTCCAGTGGTTTGCTCTGTTTCTCATCCACCTGGAAGTGCTTTATGTGCTCTCCTGGCAGCCGGCTGGGTTCCCTCACAATTTTCACCTGCTCGGCCTTCAGTGCGATGGCTTGTTCCAGCAGCCCCAGGTTCCCCCTCGTCATCATGTCGTACATTTCTGACTCGTCGGTCACCGCTGATTTCTGGGAGCGAGCATCGTCGTCTTTGTCGTCATCCGACCGGACCTCCACGATGACCGAGTATTCGGGCTTCGGGCTGAACTGCCCTTCACAGTGGCTTTTCTGGGTGTCCTGAGAAGTGTGAGGAGCTTCTTCACAGATCACTTCAGGAGCCATTTCTTCCTCCTCTTCCTCCTCCTCTTCCTCCTCCTCCTCCTCCTCTTCCTCTTCCTCCTCCTCCTCTTCTTCCTCATCCTCATCCTCCTCATCCTCTTCCTCTGCTTCAGCTTGCATGGTCTTCTGCAGTTTGCAAGACTCCTCGCAGTTCGTGTCGTCCCGGTGCTCCGGACACAACTCGCTGCTGCGTTCGCTGGTGACCTCGATGACCTCCTCCGCATCCTCCGTCTGGATGATGATGTCCTTGTCACACTCCTCCTCCACTATCTCCTCTCCCGCATCCTCGTGGACCAGGTGCACAACGTTGGACAGCGGCTTGGAGACCTGCAGCTCAGCTTCAGGCAGCTGCCCTTCGATGGCGAGGGTTTCCTCTGCTATTTGGCCTAGGTTTAGGAGAGAGTTGGCGATTATTTCTTGATAGCTGCTATAGTTGGCCTTGCTGGGCCCAGATGTNAAAAAAAAAAGGAGAGAACAAAAGGAAAAGAAAGTAATAATATAAGCTTGTAAACATCTCTTTGTCGTCCTTAAACTTAATTGAAACCAGAGCCTTGCTGTTATACCCCTGGAGCAGCCTAATTTATTGCATTTGGGAATGGCAGATAGAAAGGGGATTTCCTTTATGAAAGCTTTCGTGTGCTCAGACGTGCGCTGCTTCCCGGCCCCCGACCACCAGCAGCCATCTGCCCCCTTGCTCCCAACACTCCCCAAACCAGGAGCTCTGCGCCGGGGAGCGACACGGTGCCAGGACCCCAGCCAGACACCCAGCTCGTCCGCCTGTTGCTCCTCTCCTTGGAGAGCGGCTGGACGGATGGCTCCTGTGCCAGGGAGGCCAGCCAAGCCCCACAGGGCACTGATGGAGAACCCCAGGCTGCCATCCTCACAACCGCGCCAAGAGCTCCTCTGTGCTTTCCAGAGGTCTTCCCCCAGGGAGCACCCCTGATGGAAAAGCTCTCACTTTGAAGACTCCAGAGACAATCTGTGTGAAACCCATCACAGCTTAACAAGAGCTTTGCTGTTGTGCTTCCACCAAACATCATAATTGTAGAACCCATCCTGTACGTGATTCAGAGGAGCTATAACTCCTGGTTATTAACACTCACTGCCCTTTTTTCATCTACAGAACACAGCTCTGCAATCAATAATGACAAAGCACCTTCTGCCGGCTCGGGACTGCGGGTCTCCTCCTGCTCCACCGCCTCCGCCTCGTCCTCCTCCAGCGTCCCCTCCGACTCAGAGCCAGACTCCTCCTTCACCTCGGCCTCCTCGCTGCCGTCGCTATCAACGTTGTAGCCTTCGTCCAAGGCCAGCTTGAGTGGGTGGGATTTTCGCTTCGACACCAGATGTTCAGCCTCTGCATCTTGAAGTTTCCTCTTCTTTGCTAGAGGGCAGCTTTGTAGGCTGCAGGTGGGAACAAGGAGCAGAGAGCAGACATTGGCCAGTCAGAAAGGCAAGTCTACGGCATCTCAACCAGGCAGGCAGAGGCAAGTGGGGTAAGTACACAAATACTAAAAAAAGCATATAGTAGCCCAGTTTTTTAGAATTTTTAATCTTTTGTGGCCGAAGATCTGCTCCCAGATCTTGACTTTGTGTGACTCCCGATATTGGCTTTACACAGAAGTCAGTGCAAGCTTTCCAGACTCATGCTAATAGTCCTGCCTACGGGCAGTTGTTATCCAGGGGGCAGCAGGACCACCGGCTCCCAGCACCACTGTTGGTGATGGCCACCAGTGCCACCATGAAACCAAGCAGGGGACACAGAACCAGACCCTGGGACACATCCACCAACTGCTATAGCTGTGTATGAAAGCCACTAGTTAATGCTGGCACGGCCTCCAAGGCAGCCAGTGTGCTCTCATTCCTCTCCACATCCATAAAGGCACCGAGCAGACCAAAACCTCTGCCTGCTGACAGCTCCCGTTGACTCCAGGCACCCGAGTCAGGTACTGCTGGCTTGGTTTGGGGTCTGTGTGAAGGCTGCTGTTAGCCTGGTGAAGCAGATGCCCAAGGACCCCCACGGACTGATGGGGAGAAAGCAAGAGGCTTCTCGGGAGGTGGATTTGGGGCAGGTAAGTTTGGTTCCTGCTCTGAACCATCCTCCAAGGAACCAACCTCTCCACGGAACATCTGTCTTTGGGTTTCTTGCTTGCATTTTTCCATCCTCATTATCTCCGACCCAGCTTACCTTCTGTGTCTTGCATACTTTCCACGGATGTGTCCTGATCCGTTACAGCCTGGGGTCGGACAGCTTGAGAGGGAAACAAGCAATCATCAGGAACAGCAATAGGATTCAGAGAATTCAATTTTAATTAGAAGTGTATAAACTATGGTCAGTTAAACAGGTTCTGTGTACAAGGACCAGAGTAACCGCAAAAGGGAAGATAATTTCCCTCAAATGCTTCAGCTTGTCCCTTTGAATTCCAAGTAAGGAGGGCAGGAGAGCAGCTTTGCAGTTTGCTAAAAATTAATGAAATGACTCACCCCATTTAATTAGATGAACGGTTCATTATAGTTTTATGAGTATGTTTAATTAAAGTTTTGCATGTGTAAGAGCAAGCTTTTAAAAACCAGACAACTACTGCACTCTGCCTCCCCGTCATTCTTCAGTTCTCTTTTTTGCTGGTGCTGGAGGAAAACAGGCTTTTCACTTGCTTGGTGGCTTACTGGGGAACCGGGGCTCCTGGTACTAAGAAGTGGGTGGCCTGTTGAAAAGAGCAGGCTGGGAACGGGTCGAGGAGGTTCAGCTTTTAGCCAGAGCACACTGGGCGAATGTCACCAGGAGGCAAATCCTCCAGAGCACCTCGGAGCCTCACTTTTGGGGGGAATGGATGGGATTTAGGTGACCAGATCTCCCAAATCCCTGCACTTGCTCTTGCTGCTCTGCAGAAAAGGACTCAATAAACACCTCCTGGGAGCCCTGGGCAGTGCTTGCAGCCGCTGCTGCCCTTGCCATGGGCTACAGCAATGCAGCACGCTTGCTGCATCCCTCGGCACGGGGCCGCATGCTTCCCCTGCAGGGGTAATTAATCCTGGCTCCAAGAGCAAGAAGGGCTCCAGATAAGAAGCATTAAAGCAAACATTTTCTGGCAAAACCAGATTACGGCATTGATTATAGGATGCCCAAGTGACTTGCCTGACGTCTGAGGGATTCTGGAGTCGTGTAGGATTAATAACCTCATTTAGCACCGTATCACCCTCAGCCCGGGAAGCTGGAAGCACTAATGAAATCTCTTGATGACAGTGCAAAGGGAGAAGGCATCACCAGCCCAGAGGGGATCCGGCCAGCCTGTTAGTCTTGGAGTAAAAACATGGGACAATATTAAATAGCAGCAAGTGCCAAGTCAGGCTTTAGGAACCCAGAATTTCTGCTCTCAGCACTTGCAAAAAGCTCAGGAGAAGGCGGATGGGAGTGCACTAATGGAGCCAGCAGCTCTGGGTGAACCGGCGGGCTGTTCACGGCGAGGCTCCCCACAACACCATGCGCAAGCCACATCTCTGCATTCAAAGAAGAGATTTCAACCCAAAACCAGGACAGGAAGGCACTGCTGAACTGTCAGGGCAATAGAAATCCTTCCTTTGGGTAGGAATTTTTTTGGAGGATTCCAGAAACTGAGCCCTGCTGCTCCTGGGGGTTCTGCCAGCAACGCAGCCCTTCCCAAGCAAAACGTTCGGGAATCGCATATAAAAGCATCTCATCCCACTAACATGCATGATCGGGGGCTCCCCCCTTTGCTGCTCCCTCTGCGGATGATCTTCAAGTCTACTTAATTTTAATTGCCCTCAGTCATGACTGAGGCTGCTGTGTGCTGAGCAGCCCAGACACACGTTAAGTGACTGCAGGCAGAGGACAGAGCGATGTTTATGGTACCAGTGACTTGCCTGAAAAAGGCCTCATTCAGCAGGAAACAAAAGCAGCTCTGATGAAGATGTTACAGGCTTTTATAAGCTTTCCTGAATCAATTAAAGCTGATTCCCCCCCACCTCATTTTTAACGTAGTGAAATGAAGCCTGCAGAAAATAATAAAAAAGAACAAGCCAAGTGGCTCAGAATCAGGGTTTTCCAAAGCAGGTGGAGATTTGGGATGTCTCCAGCTCCAGTGTGTTGATTTAATCCCTTAAAAAGCCCCAGTGCAGAGGTGATGCTCGGTGTGCTCTGGGCCAGGCTTTCCCATCCCTCACCTCCGTCCCTGCTCTCCTCCAGGCGGTTTCATGCATTCTGGAAGGACTCCCAGAAACAGAAAGGGGCTTCGGGGTCTATTAAAGCTGCTCTCCTTCCCTTCCCTTCCACAGCCACTGCCGGACCTGCTCTCCCTCTCTCCGGAGCCTTCATATGCTTGACAAAAGGGCCGCTTATTGTTATGCAGACGTTGCCCTGCTTCCAATTAGTCGATTAATCGTCCAGTTAATCAGGCAATTAGGTGACAGCTGCAGAGATGGCTTTGTGGAGCACTCTGTCCTGCCCCTTATATATGTCACCTGCTCCAATTACCACCTCCACTCAAGTGTTCAGCAATAAAAGTTGGAGAAGTGGCATGCCTGCCGCTTGCTCCTTCGTCTCTCCAGAGTAATCGGGGAGCGGAGGAGCAGAAATGCTCTGAAATTGGGTAGGTTAAGGTCCAATTACTCTTTGACAACACACAGCTTTCTAACGGAGGCTGCTAGGAAAGGCAGCCCCTGCTATTAGTGCCTGTCCAGGTTAAAGACTCCTACCTCTTGCATAAGCCCTTGTGTAAGGTTTAAAGGCAGCTTAGAGATCGGGGAGGCTGTTATTTATAATGAGAAGCTCTGTAGGGCTGCAAAGGCTTGCTCCAGCTCTTTTGGCTGCTGCTGTTCACATGCCAGCACTGCTAAAAGAGTGACAACGAGACCTCGGTGGCTTGACAGGGGACACAGGGCTAAAGGAGGAGCATCTGGCACGAGAAGTGATGTGACATGGCTTTGTTTGAAGGCAAAAAGAGGATATGAAATACACAGAAAAGAAATTCTGCTCTGTAGGATGTTGTCCCTAGTCATCTTGCAACACAAAATGGGGGCATCAGGCTTTGCTGGAATTTAGACCTGAGGCAGGACAGAGGGTGGATGGAGGCTTTTTGGGCTAATGTGACCCACCCAGAGCTTGTGTCTTCATCCCCTCACCTCCTGTGCTTCCTCTGGTGTGTGTTGGTCAAGTGGTGCCCCAAGGACTTGGATGTAGTGAGGTGCCCGCCGAAAGAAGCCATCCAGTGGGACCTCCACCCCATTAGTCCCACGGGTTTGCTCCCCGCTCCCAGGTCCCCGGGCTGGCCAGCAGCAGTGGGGATTCATCCGAGTCAGTCCCAGCCCAGGGTCTCCAGCCCTCCCACCACCGCCGAGGAGAAGGAGCAGGGTCCTTACCTCACCTCCTGGCCGATGAGCTCCGTGGGCACTGGGCGAAGGGGCAGGAGGCAGCAATGGAAACAAAGACACGGTCATAAACACAGCACAGGGCCCGAGCCCCCGCGGGGCATTTCCCTCTCTTGGGGGGTGCTATCCTACCACTGCTTCATTTCTATTGCCTCTGTAGGCATCCCATTTGGGAAAGAAAGGACAATCCACCCTGCCGTCAATTGCTACATGCCAGTCTGTAGGAAATCATAAACTTGCCTTGGAAATACTCATGCATGTTCTTAACTTTAAGCACGTGAGTGCATGCTTGCAGCATCAGGGACAACTTCTCTCTCTCGATGTTAAAGTCAGTAGAGCCATACTGATTTACATGCATAGGACACAAACACTTGTAAGTAAGGATTGAGTTTTCTCATGCCTTCCTCTCTGTGTTTGCCTTTAAAACATACTCCTTAATTTCTTTTTGCACAGTCACTACTGATTTGCTGCAACGGCCATATTTACCTCTGTAACATCAACAGGCACATTTTTCCCCTTCCTTTGTCACACCGGACTGAAGTGGGAGCCCCGCCTATGCTCAGACTCTCAGCTTTTAGGGTAAACAATAGTTCATAGGGGGGTTAGGGATTATTCCCCACTTATGAATAAGAGGACATCCCACTGTTTACAGTGACAACACACAACAACATCACATCACTGCTGAAAACCTTCCATCCAGCCAGGAATCCAAATAATCAGGAGGGAAAAAAAAAAACCCACAACACAAGCTAAATTTGTCCAGGCTAAAAACCATAACACGTTTTCTCAATTTGTTTGAGCTAATTGGGTTTCCTGGGATCCAGCTCCCGGTGGGATGACTCACAAGCTTCAACAAACTGGAGGCAGTGGCAAGTCCCATGGTGTATTCAATAAATTACCTTTTCACATCTAGAAACCCAGATTCAAGTGTGGTGCAGGCAGGATGTGAGAAAATAAATAGAATCAGGCCGCTCTCATTAGCAACCTGAGCAAGCACTTTTATGTATGTGCAACACGACAATAAAACCCACGTAATCCAGCTTGATTCAGCACAATTGGAAGCATCTGGGTTTTGCTTTGGTTTTAAAAAGAAGCTGAAAAGTGCAAGGAGAAAGGTGGGCCAGGACAGAGTGAGGTGGGCCAGAACAGCTGTGTGCATGAAGCTGCAGTGCTGCAGCCCTCGCGCTTCGTGTCAGCCAGCCCCATTCATCCCTCGCTTCCAGCCACCTTTGCAATTAATCAAATCCACATCCACGAAAAGGAACAAAAACCCGAGGCCGCAGGGCCACCCGAGGTGATGCACTGTGCTCTGCATCAGACCGCCTCGCCTCCTCCCTGAGAGGAAGCACGTGAAGAGTGAACTGCACGTTGTTTAAAGTTGGAAAATAAATACCAATCAGGCCTTGCATTAACAAGTCGCTCGTCCTCCCGTCCCTGCCGGGAGACAGCCCTGTTTGCTTCTGCAGCATCCACTGCTCCTGCCAGGCGTGCTCAGATGTGCAACTTCAAAGCCACTGGCAGAGTGTGCATGATGAAAGCCCCAGGAGCTGATCTGAAGCTACAGCGATTGCGATCCCCATCAAGCAAAGCATGCAAAGGGCTTCTGCTTTTTGCTGCTTTTTTTTTTTTTTCTTTTTCTTGGGAGTAGGGGATGAGGGAAGTGGGGAAGGAGGGTTAAATATTATGAGGAGCTATAAAGGTTTGTGATTGGGAGTTTTCCAGGCTCGTGGACAAATTTCTGTGGGGTCGGAGGGGAGGCAGTGAGTGCAATTTAAAGAGCCACCAGCCCGGACCTGACAAATCAAAGCCCTTCTGGAACAAGCAAAGTGCCGGGAGCTCGGGTACGCACATCCCCGCGCAGCGGGATAATCAGCTGCTCACCTCTGATAGACTTCGATCGCGTGCGTGCTCTCTTATCATCATTCTCTAAACTCATCTGGGATGGAAAGAGAAGGTAATTGTTAAAAGATAACATGAAAATTATCATTAAAAGAAATTCTCACATGTGGTTGTTGCTCTGTGGAAATACCTGAGACAGACAATTCTTGCATTGCTTTTATTGTTCAACCCAAAGTTACTCATTTCAAAGGTAGAAAGCACAATATCATTTTGAATTCGCAACTTTAGCAACCTTACGTTAATTTCCACATCCCAGGCCACAGCAAGGACTCCCTGCTGGTGGGGTGCCACAGAGGCACGAACACCCCGGCGGAACAGCCCCGATGGAGACAGCCGGCCGGGCCCGAGGTGCACCTTGCTGAGGCCAGAACGGATTTCTATAGATCTACACCAAAACAGGTGATCCAAAACTACTGTGAGCAACACAGTGAGCAGCCAGCACACTTCAGCCTTCAGAAATCTCTGAATATTCGGTCAAGCTGATCTTGTGCTCAGGAAGGGCAACTTCTCATGTAGTGCTCTAAAGAGCAACCACTCCTCTGTGCTCAGATTTGACACAGAGGGTGCATCTAAATAACCTCTGCAATGTGGACATCAAACAGGAGTGTCTGCGGGGAATATGGGCATGAATAAGTAACACAGGGGACTTCAAAGCACTCGATATTAATTAAACATCACAGTGTGCCACAAGGTAGTGGAAGACTGAAATGCAGCCAGTGTTGGGCTGCAGCGCAGTTGCCGTGCCAGCACCGTGGTGTAGGAGAGAGCTTTGAAATCAGCCATGCCTGGAGGTGGCAGCAAAGGCAGGGGGTGTCCGGGTGAGAGGAGGAGATATGGCCAGGATAACAGAAATGGCATCGCATTACACTTGTCAGTGAAGTTGCTGAAGGGGTCACAAAGCCAATTTAATGTCTTGCCCTTGTCCTGCCCCGAGGCGATTGCAGCCGCCCAGACACAGGCAGCCCAAAGCTCATTTTGCAGCCGTGTGGCAGGGATGAAAATCCCAATGTTAGAAAATCCGAGTCATCAGGCGTGTTTGGCAGCACATGCCAACGGGGTACGCAGGATCACGGTGTAAACAGGGAGGTGAATGGGATCCTGGTAGACTGGGGAAAAGATGATCTAGGTTTTATTGCAGAGCATTGCACTCTGGGACATTTCCTCCTGGGAAAGAGAGAGACAAGGGGGAGAAAAGACTGTTTCCAAGTGCAATTTGATGTAATAAAAACAATGTCTCTTTGGCCCGTGCTTTTTGGAGCATCCTCTACGAGACCCAGCTGGATCCAACCATCTCCTGTGCCATTCCCAAATGAGGAGGCTCGAAAGCAAACCCTCTGGTACCCCAGTGGAGGGGGGGACAGGAAGGGAAGGGACACACATGGGGAGCATGTGCTGCTCCGCCAGCGATGGGGACAATGCATGCACAGGGGGTGCCACCAAGCCCCCACGTGCACCTCAAAACTCTTTCTGGATGGACGCTAGGCAGGAAGGGAGAGGTGATGGAGGTCCCAGCCGATGGGGCACCGTGGCTGGAAAGCCCTCAAAGCGAGGGCTGAAATTTCCCCAGTGCCTCTCTCCCTCCCACTGCCGCCCTCCGGCAACACAGCGCTAACGCACTGCCATTTATCTGATGTGCTAGATAGGGAGACTGGAGAAAAGAAAAAAAAAATCAAAACCTGGAGCAATTTATGCATCCTGTCAGCATTCAGCTCGTGGTACCGCGGTGTTGTGCTCCGCGTTTATTACAATCTTCCCAATAACACAGCAGACAATTACTATAATTTCTATTTTTAAAGCCCTGGTTCCCCGTGGACCAATGGCTCATGTTTAAAGTGTGGAGAGGAGCAGGTGTCAAAGGGACTTCATTACATTTATGAGCCTTTCAAAGCCAGCGTGCGCTGAGCGAGCTAGCTAATGCTGCGCACCGACAATACGCCTGATACGTTTGATTGCTGGGAGCCTACATTCTACCAAAATGAATTTCAGAGAGGGCTTTTTTTCTTTTTCTTTCTTTCTTTTTTTTTTTTTTTTGTGACAGTTTTCCCAGGGAATTGGCACGCTCTCAGCTGGTGCCTTGGCAATACGGGTTTCCTGCAGATAAATTATTCAAAGTGAGAGCAGGGTGGGCTGCGGGCAGTGCCTGCGACGTGCTGGCTCTGGCCAGTGGAGCTGATGGCTGTGGCTCTGGTTTCACAGACTGTCTTCAAAACAGCCCAGAGGAAGGGCTGGGACTGAGGCAAAAGCAGAGCAAAACCTCAGTTTTCTTAAACCTACCCTTAGAGGACAGACAGGCTGGACAGGCTGCAGCTGCTTGCTTATAAATGGGAGAGATCCCATTTCATGCAACATTTGCCTTCAAAAAATTAGATATCACACCTGAGCTAACACCCAAGCTCCTCTCTACACTGTGGCACCTCAGAGCAATTGCTCCCACTGCCTTCAACACCTCTTTCAAGCCAGAGTTATCTCCCCAGGAGGACAGGAGGGCACTTGGTCACCACACGGGTCCAGGCAAAGAGGCAGGAGGCACCTGGGCTGGGCACCAGCCTGACCTCTCTAAGGCTGGAAAATCCAAATAGGCTGCCTGGCCTGCACTCCTGTCCAGCACAGCCAGTTTAAGGGGTGTGTGGGTGGGAGTATTGTTTTTTTCCCATGTAGAGAAGACACCATTACTTGGTTAGAGGAGAACTTGACACTGCCCTAGTATTTGTCTTTAAAATACTTCGAGCACCAGAGAGATGGGGTGGGCTCCGCACACCCAGACTGTTTTCTACCATTGGGCATCTTTTCTCAGCTTAAATAAACAGCAGCATCGAAATCTGATTTCCTCTTCACTGTATGAACTTTCTTTCTAAGTCCAGCTCATGATGAAAGCCCTGCATGCACAAGCATCCCCTTTCTAGCATGTAGAAAAGCAACTATTCCTAAGCGTGGCATTTCCCAAGATACAGAAACACATTAAAACAAAACAAAACAAAAAAAAACACTATTTCCAAGCTCAGTTCTCGTTCTTCCCAAGCCACTTAAATTCACCAGCGTGGGCTCCACCATGTCCCTAGAGCCTCCACGGTTCTCGGGCTCAGGTGCACAAGGCTGGATGAAACCACTGCCCTTTAGTGTCTGCCTCCTCAGCAAGAAGACCTCCAGACAGATCGCTGCCACGCGAAATTTCAGGTCACATGGTGCATGTTTGCAGTCTCGGAGGCTGAAGGGATATTTTTGTTTGTTCTCCCTCTTGCCCACATAACAGCCAGGCTGAGAAGCTGTCTGGATTTCAGTCTTATTATTTTAACTCTGAATAGAAAACAAAGAAATCAGAAAGGAAATCTGCAAATAAATTATTGCTACTGGATGCTAGCCCCAGTGCATGTTAGTCCCGCTAGAACAAGACAGAGGTTTATACAAGGTTTAACCCCTCCTCACCTTATGGCTTCTTTCACAAAAGAAGCACCTAGCAGATTTCCCAACCCAGCACCATGGGACCAGGCAGACACCAGACCCCTGCACTGGGTTAGGATGCTCACGTCAGGACTCAGCTTCATGATCTGCCACTGACAGCTGGGGAAACCTTGAGAGCACCCCTTCATCTCTGGTGCTTCTTTTCCATCCTGCCCTTTTCTCTCTTCTCTCTGAAGGTGCTTTGGTGCAGGGACTATTTCTTACCACGTTTACCACGCGCTAAGGAACTTCCCAACATAATATAGGCAATACTGGGGGTGTTCTGATGCTGCAAATCTAAATCAATCAGGTTCAGAGAGGGAAACTTGAAAGACACTCTAACCTGAGCACTATGTGAATTTTAAAAGCCTACTCATGCAGTAACTGTCTCGCTCTGCTGCCAAGACTACAGTGATACAGTGCGGGAACAGCAGAACAGATCTGAAGTTTAGTTTTATGGAGTACCCACAAGGTTGATATTTTCATCTTCTTTCTTATCTTAATACACGTTTCTTTTCCGAAGGAAGACCAAGGCATTAACATAAAACTACTGGAGCCTCCCATGCTCAGACACCCAGGTGCGCCCGGGCTTCGACAGCTCTATGCAAATACACCATTAAGGGCCACGCTGAAATTCCCCGCGGTCAGCAGTAATACTTTATATGTATTCAAGAGCAGCACGGAGCTCAGAGAAAATAAACATGCTGAAAAAGCCTTCAGCTGGACAAAGAGAGGTGAGGATTCAGCAGGAATATTTATTTTACTCTGAAAGCAGCAGAACTTCCATCAGTGCTTATTTGTGGATATTGCAAAATGCCATTTGCAAGAAGCTGTGTCTGAGGGACAGACAGACAGCTTTCACTCATGTTAAAAAATGAAACCTGAATTTGCTTGGCAGCAGGTAGAGGAGGAGGAGGAAAATGCCAGAAGAAATGTTTTTCCTATGGAAGGGCTGAACAGTGGTTTTGTACTTAGTTTTTCCTCTCTTCCAGGTCCAATGAGCCCCTTCTTTAGCCCTCAAGGGAAAAGGCAGCACTGGCTGCCCTGCCAAGGTGGGACTTCACCTCCACGGACCATGCGTGGTGGGAGGATGGTCTGGTTCTCACAGCCCTGTTTCAGGGCTGGGTTCAAAGCCAGAATGAGTTAAGGGACGGGAGGAGGATGGTGCGTGGGAAACTCCACCACCTCCAACCTTGTTCCAGCAGTCAAACTCCTTCAGGTGCTCACCAGGGAAGATTAATTTCATGACTAATTTGCACTGCTGTCCCCTGGCTCCCTTTCTACCCAAAGATTGCCTCATCAGCCCGAGCCAGCCCCAAGGTCCGGCTGGATGCCTCTGTGGAGGACTATGGGGCAAACCCAAGCCAGGTAGCAAAACTGCCCCTCAGCACCCACCAGACAGTGAGGATGGGTTTGAAAGGCCTGCCCTGATTTCTCTTACCTCCTTTTTTTCAGAGCTTTATTTCTCACCACACAGGGAATCCCCTTTGGTGTTTGTATGCTGCACACGGGTGGAGAGACCTGGATCTGGGTCTCCAAATGTCCCCCTGCTCTCTGCAAAGTGCCACGGCATCATTGCTCACTGCAGGATGTGCAGAGGGCTCCTTCCCACTGCACCTCCTCTAGCTCTTAATTTTTACAAAATAAATAAGGAGGAGATGGAAGAAGAAACACTCCTTGCTCGAAAGTCTCTCTCTACTTTTAAAAAGGGCTGAAGGTGGCTGAAAGCCTCCACACCAGCCCAGTACCTCCCAGCCGCTATTTTATAACCACACTTCGAGGCTTGTTTATTTTTCCCCCTCCTCCTTTAGGGTCTTCCCTGCCACTTGATTTAAATCCTCCTGACATTCCACCTATTGTGAGGTCCCTCCTCGGCTGAACAAACTACTGTCTGCCTTTTGCTCTCTCACTGCTCTTGAGAAAGGACACCCTGCGCAGTGTTCCCGGGCTTGGATTCGGGGGAGGATTTTGCCTTGACATCTTTAATTGCAAAACCACAGCTTGTACCCCCTCCCCCCAAAATTAAAATTTGCAGCTGTGTCACAAACATCCTCCTTAAGCTGTGCAGTCAGTTCTCATTTACAGAAGGGGTCCACCACCCACCCAAAAAACCAACACTGCAAATTAAACATTTACGGAGTGCTAATGCTCTGTAGCAGTAGCAGAGGCATCCTCCACACAAGTGAAGCGGACCAGAAGAGATGTTCTGAGCATCATGTTTGCCACAGCTGCACCGTGTGCCTCCACAGTACTGGCACTCAAGCATTAGGCTGGGGTGATCTCATATGCAGCAGTTTAAGTTGACATATACTTTCCTCTTGACTGTTTGAAAGTGCGACAACATGCAATCCAAACGCCATTTTATGCGCAGAGAGACCTAAGTGGCTCAGTACGTGCAAACAGCTCTTATGCCAAAAGAGGAGGGGTGGAGGAGGAAAAAAATTGCAGTTCCTCAACCCCATTGTTTTCAGGCTCGGTAATAAGCTGCCATTTTCATAAGATTATCCCCAAGTGGCACAAGCCGAGGCAGTTGCTGAAGTGAGACTACGAGAGCACATCTCCAAAGAGGACTGTGGCTCCGGTGCCCCATCACCTTCAGCCCTACCTGTCCTAGCAGCTGCCAGCGAGCTCGCCAAGGCACAGCAGAACTGAGATTTGGGAGAGAAAGAAAGATTCATTTCTCTGCCAGCTGCTGGGGCCAGGACAAGTGCAAGCAGGAGTGTCCTGGTGGACAGACGCAGCTGGATGCGCGCAGGGAGCACCTCTCCCTGTCGCTCTTCAGAGATCTCATTTCAGACCTGTCAAGGGAAATTTTATCTTGCACCTGGACTTCTTTAGAGGCAAAAATAAATAAGTAAATGTGCCCCACATCCCATTGTCCTTTCAAGCTGCGCTTCCTGTAGGTTATGAGCCATAAACAGCAAGAAAACCTAAATGTAATCCGTATTTATTTGGTGGTCTCAGCACAACCTGGCTCTGCAGGACCAGCACGTCCAGGCACCCGCTCCCCAGGCTCCCCAAATCCTGCTCCCGCTTTGGATGCACCCTCCTAGCTCCTCCTGTCCCCGGACCAGGTTTCGTGTTAAAGCACAGCTGAACAGAGCGGAGGCTTGAGAGAGACGTTAATATTAGCAATGTGCTTGGCAAAGGCAGAACGCTAGATGAGCGCCAGGTACTAGGCATATTACCTTTTGTAATCATTGCTTTATTAACATACAACAATCTTATTAAATCTAATCTAAGTGCTTATTTGGCAGGTTCAATAGAAAAGCCTTAATTGAGCTGGTTTTAAATATAGCAACAACTGCTTACTCTGCTTTCTAAGAAGGTGTGAGCTTTCCTGGCAACACCTGCATACAGCTGACAGCTTGTTAGCCAAGAAGGATGTTTTAAGGGTGGATTTTTGCCAGTTTGGAGTTTTACTGGGGCTTGGCTTATCTGGGGATCTAGGAAGAGTGGGTAACATCAGTCACCCAAGGAGGGCTTCCTCCACCTCCCAGGTGGGTCTGTCCGTCTGTCCCAGACGGTGCCTCGTTACCAAGAGGCCAAAACTGGGCAGGAAGCGCCACTTGCGTAATGAGCAGTCCTGTTCTGTGCTTAATTAAAGCTTCCTCATCTGCTGGCAGTGGCTCTGCCGCGAGGTTCAGCGCTGGCTGGGCCTCTTTCATCAGCCACAGCTGCAGCAGTAAATGAGCAGCTCTGTGGAGCCCGCAGGAGCGGTGGGGATGAATGCCTCGCTTGTCCCCTCCACAGGCACCACGGCTTCACCTGGCCCACAAGGGCCTTCTTCCGACCAGCCGGCGCCTCGCAGAAAGAGCCTATTTTAACAGGCCTGGGACCGACCTAAATATCCAGCTCTGAGCTGTCCTTGAAAGATGGGACCAGAGAGGAAGGGAAGGATTTACATATCTGGAAACGAAGCCAAATCATGGCAGCTGGAAGCCTCTTTGCCTGCATACACCATGCAGGAGGTTCAGCTTTAACAAGGAGACAGAGACTTCCAGTTCCTGCCCATGGTTTTGGAACCGGAAAGGCTGCATCCCCCAGGCCCAGCTGGTCCATGAGGGCTGCAGCAGCGTGTGGCCCTCGTCCTCTGGTCACCATACCAAAGAGGATGCTCACGGAGGATGGAGGGCTTTCCGCTCACCTTGATGCGTGTGCCGTGCAGGCTGGCGGCTCCCTCGCAGCTGCTGATCTTCTCTCCACAGGTCCACCTCTGGTTCAGCAGCTCGCCCCGAAACTCATTTTCTGGGGAGGGCAAGAGGAACACAGGGTCAGGAGGCAAAGTCAGCCCAGCACCCCTTTGGCAGCATCAGCCAGAGGTGAAAATGCCATTTTTATTCCCTGCTTGCTTTATTTAAATGGCCTTTCAAACCCTGCCGAGAGTCTCCATGCCTTGAGCAGAACCCCATGGTGTCACTCCAGGGCTGTGAGTCTTGACCATGAAGACTTTGCACTTGGGGTAAATGAAGGCTCAGAGACCTGGTGGGCTCCCATGCACCAGCCAAGCTGCAGGAGCACCCATGTGCACCCTCCGCCTGCTGCAGGCACTGTGCAGTGCTGCTCAGCTTGGTCCTTGGACGGAAAACACAATATCAGCGGTGACTGCAGCTCCCAGGCTGGGCATGGTGGCCATCAGCACCAGCCCAGGAGCTTCATGGTGCCCATGGCACCTGGCAAAGCCTCTCCACATGCTCCACCCTTACACCCTCTTTTTTTTTTTTTGCTTTCCAGAGATAAAGTTAATTTTTAATCTGTCACAGAAATTCGCACATCTGAGGCAGCAGACGGGACCCATTGTCTGGGCATCACTGAGAGCCGAGCGGGGTCGCTGCTCTGGGTGCAGGTTTCCATGATAGCAGCATTTTGGGAGCGGGTCACTGCCGCAATCCACAGTGAAGATGCAAACTGAGGGTATCTGAGTTATTGCTCCTGGAGGCAGAGCAGGCAGAGAAGGGAAAAATCATGGGAAGAACATACTGTACAAGCTGACTCTTGGCACTTTCCTTTCCTCTAACACAACTTCAAGTACATCCAAGGGGCTGGTGCCGGCCCTGCTGCACATGAGTGGCTCTGCAGCAGCGAGGAGCCACTTTGTGGGTTTTCCCCTCCCGTCCGCAGTAATGAGATGAAAAGCGTTTGCCCCCATATTCCAAGTCCCCAATGTTACAGCTCACCTTGGCAAACCAGGGTTGCTTTGGGTGCTGCTACCACCAGCCTTCCCCTTCAATCTTTAATTGTGGCTCCCTATGGCACTGAGCAGTGAATAATTTACTGCCTGTTCTCCAAGCCTCACTCCATTCATCTTCCACCAGCAATGCAAAGGCAAGGAATGCATCCCCCAGAAGGAGTCACGGGAGGGAGCTGCAGAGGCTCATCCATCGCAGGCTGGTAACAGCCTGCAGAAGAGCCCAGGGCAGCCAAGGGCTTCATGTCTGCTGCCAGAACAGGCTCCCATGCTTCCTCAATATTTCTATTATTTGGGTGATCTCAAAGTGAAAGCAGGGAGAAGGCTAACATGCAGTAAAGAAAACCTGAGAAAGGCTTCCAGAAATGGATAAGGATCATGGATAACTTGCTGAGAGTGTAGGACACCAGCTGAGTAACTTCAGAGCTGCTCTGCCACCAAGCAGCTTTTAGGAGAACGTACAATGAATACCAAGGGAAATACCTACCCCTGCCTGTGTCTGTTCTTTATCTACAGGATATTAAGAAACTACCATATCCCACAGTGCTCTTGCAAGGATAAGCACATTGAAAGACTGGGATAATTCGATCCTGCGGTGACGTACAGCCCAAGGTAGCGCCCAAGAGAGATGACCGTGAAAGTCACCTTCATGCATCTGTTCTAAAATTGTTCTGAAGCCAGGAGAGAAGTTTAGGGGACTTATTCTAGGTTTCATGGGAGAAACAACTCTGTTGGAGACTCCACTCCAAATCCTGTCTGAAGCACTGTGTCCCAGCCTGGATCCCCAAGAAAGGCACAGGGCTTGGAAACAAAATCCGGGAGCTGATGAAACATTTTGTTTTGTTTTAGAGAAGCTCTGAGGCACAGATGGCCAGGCAGATGATGAAAAATGAAGCAAAATGTGGGAAAGAAGCTAAAAAGGGACAAAAGGAAGGAGAAGGGGGGGGAGGGGGGCATCAAACAATAATAATAGTAATAATAAAAGATGTTTCTATAGCATGTACATGGGACATTATGGCCTGCCTGCTTATCTGAGGGGAGATATTTCCCTAAGTCATAGGCTAAGAATGAGCCCTGGAGCAGTTGGGGTAAGCCTAGCCCGAGGGGCCAGCTTGTCCTCTCCACGTCCCGTGCCCACCTCCCGCAACTTTGGTCCTGGGGTGCAGAGGAGGGGAAGAGGCCAGGCTGCCGGCACGCTGGCTCTCACCGCCAGCTCAGCATCCTCCAGCTGCTGCTCCCAGCCCTCTGCCCAGCCCGGAGCTGCCGTGGCCATCTGAGCCATCAACACACGAATCAGATTTCCCCTGCTCTGTGCTGCTTAAATGCATCTGTCTGGCCTCCAGAGGGGATCAGCTTGCACGTGCTGGCTGTGCCCTTTCCCCTTGCCTCCAGACCCAGATTCAGCAGGAACGCAGCACACTTATGCGAAGGACACTTGTTAACCCCTCCCTGGACCACCCAAGAGGAGAAGCTCAATATCGCCTTAAGTGACAGCTTTTGTCCATGGGAAGCAGCTCCCTGAGGGAACCGGGCGTTCTGAGGTCCATTCCTGGCATTGAGCTGGGACAGCCAAAGCTCGCAGCTGGGAGCACTTGCGTCCACTTCGCCTCAAAAAATAACCCTAAATGTTCAGCTGGTCTGATAGATCACTGCCCGATGTTCGCATCGCAAGAAAATCACCAGCTGTCCCCTACTGCGTGCATCCTCACACCTGCTGTCTATTCCGGACTGGCTCGCTCACTGGGTCACTCATTAAAAAGGCTGTTTCCCCATCAATATCTATGATAGTCCACCACCAAAACATCACCATGTCCTCTTGTGAAACAGAATTTTCCCAAGCCTTGAATCTATTTGTCACCTCCTCTCCTTCAGAGATAACTGCTGAGGAAGGTTAGTTGTGAACCAAAGCATCACAAGTTGTGCAAAACCCTGGCATGAAAGAGCAAGTCCATGAGTCTTGGTCACCCTCATCAACTCCAAACAAGGAAATCTCGGAACTTCAGAGGGAGACCACACACAGTTCAGAGTGTTGATCAGACCTGGGTGAATTTCACTTTCCAAGGAGAGAAAGCATTGATTTTCCAGAAAAAAACTAAAACCCTCCAAAGAACAGCAGAAATTTCCCTCAAAAACAAGCCCCTGTGAAACTTTAGAGTGCAGAAGGTGAACCGAAAACAAGGCAGCAGCCAACGCTGCAGGAGGAGGCTGCCTGGGTGGCAGCCAGCTCCAGCACGTGTCCCCGCTCACCGCAGCGGCGCGGGGAAGCCCCGCTCGCAGGCAGAGCAGCACCGCCCTGCCTCCAGAGCTCCGCGGAGGTTGCATCTGCTGTAGCACAGTGACGGGGTGAGAGACGGGGTTCTTGGAGAACAGATGGGGGAAAGGCTTCATTTCCTCATAGATGCATCGCTGCATATTTTAACTGAAAGACCAGAAGAAAAACATATCAATCTTCATTTGCTCCCCCAAGTGAGAGAAAAGAAAAAGAAACGGGATAAGATTTTTCTTCATCTTTTTTCAGGCACGTTTTGGTGGGAAAGGTGACAGGGTTGTGTTAACAAGGCAGGAGCATGCTGGCTCCCTCAGCTCAGGTGCTCAGCATCCCGCTAGATGACACGGGCTTGCTCCTCAGGGCAAATACAACAGCAGTGCCAGGGGCTCGAGGGCGCATTTTGGACCTCTTCTTTCACGTGAATAAAAAAAATCCCAAATCCAAATCTTGCATTGTCTCTGTGCCTCCACACCTCTGCACTGCCTGCTGGCTCACACGTGTGCTTTGCAGTGCATTGCCTGCACCCACCGCTCTCTGCACCCAAACTGCACAAGGCAGTGGGCACCTTTCCCTGCACCCAGCCAAAGGGAGAGCAAGCCCCTGCACTGGGGCTGCAGCTTGCACATGCCGCTGCAGAAGGGAAACTCATGGTCTCAGCCAGATGCTGAAAGACTTTGGCTCTTTCACTAGGTTTACAAAGAAATATGGGAGTTTTCTAATTAACCATTAGATCCTTCAATGTCTCTGCAGGTTCCTCTGCAGTTGCATCGAGGAACAGCGTTGGCATGGGGTGAAATAACTCCCGCGTGCCTCTCTGGAGGAGAGGAACCCACACTTCTGCTTTTGCTGCCATCACACACACACCGACCCTTGCACCCGATAGCACGGTATAAAGGCAAGGAGTTCTCAGTACTGCCTCAGGGCAAACAGCCTGGTGTAGGGCTGCATTTTCCTCATGAAAACCCTTGAGTTACTAAGTGCACTTCCAAATATTTCTAAGAGAAGTGTTGAATGCCCTCTCCCAGCACAGAAATACTATCTACTCAATGCAATTATCACTGTTTACTGCAGCACGACTATGTTCAGTGTTTCAAATTTAGCTTCCCAAACATGCATTTAATTTAAGATTTAATACCGGATGTTAATTGTATATTGCACAGTAAATGACTGATCATTAAAACATATTAATTGAGGTTTAACAGCTGTATAATAGATATTACATCTCATACTTATCAGCAAATATGATTTAATAATCAATTAGACTGAAGGTATGGATGGGAGATGTGGCAGAGCCAGCCTGATTACAGGTTGCTCTTTGTTGTTCTGTAGTTGACCTAGAGATACTTTTCCTTAGCAGGTTGGGAAAGGAGCTTGGCAATTGCCAAGCAGATATTGAGCCTGGATACTCTCACCCGGGGAGCTTACCTGGACAAACCCCAAAGAGTTTATCTCTGTAAAAGGACAAATGTAGGAGCCACAGGCAGTTCCCTCCTGTAGAGCTGGGACCAAGCTGCAGGGAACCAACCCCACGACTGTTTGCACCAACAGCAAACTGGGGAACTGGGGAACAGGGAGCAAATGCTGAGAGATGCTCGTCCTCCTCCAGCACCTGGAGGATGCCTTCCTTGGTGTGCAAGAACCACAGCAACCCCACACTTTTGGATCGTGACTCTTATTTAAAGCAAGTTGACAAACATTATTGCTTTTGATGAGGGATACAACCTGCTCCTACGCCCTGGGCTGGTCTCCCGGGCAGTTCACCCACATGGTTTGTCTCCTGCTACTGCTCTCCCTGGCTCCATCATCACTTTGACCCAGCACGTCTTGCTTTCGCAGCCCAGGGCTCGCCACTCCTTGTCACCACATTCCCCAGCCTTGCAGGGCTAGATGATGCCTCGCTGCACCCCGCAGCTGTGCAGAGACCCAACAGCTCACTGGTCACCTGAACTTTTGGTCCCACTGCCCCAGCAAACATGCGGTGTTGGTTTAACGCATTGTGCTGCCAAACCACACGCTGTGACATCAAAGGTTACAGCCCTGTGATGCACGCTGATCTTTTACTTTCCATTTACACAAAGGAAAGGAAATGTTTTGATTTTGGTAGGATTAAGTGTTTCTGGTGCTTTGACCTCTGAATGGATGCTTGCAGCACGGCATGTGTGACCAACCCACTAAGCGAACGGCTCAGCACCAGCAAGGCTCGGAGGTAGCCGATGCTGGTGGCCGAGGACAAGCTGCTGCCCTCCTTCCAGCTGCGCCTGCCGCAGCGCCCAGGGCCACCCAGCAGTTCCCTGCCTCGGTTGCCTCCTCCAGCGCTGCATGATGCCCAGGTGACTCCTGCCCTTCCCGGCCCCGTGTCACCTCCCTACCCCCCAGACCCCTGTGAACGCCGTGCTGCCGCCCAGCAGCTCTGCACACCGGCTGCAAGGACCCATGTTTTGCCCTGTATCTCTGCATCACCCTCAGCTGCAAGAGCTGAAGCCCTCTGCACACCTATGATGCCAAGAAAGCAAATGAGGCTACAGCCTCTCCTCATTAAGAGCAATATTCATGCTCCAGTGTTCATGGCCAGCTAATAAGGCCTTTTGTTAGTCCTCTTTTTCTGCCGACTGGCAGAAGTACAGTACACAGTGCTGCGGAAGATGTAGAACATGTTTTTTGCCTTTCATCCTTGTATCCCTTGTGTACTCTTCGAGAGAGGAAGGAATGCTGCATGCCCACAGTAACACCGCTGCTTGTACGTTGCTCCTTAAATACATTGATCCAAAAGAACAGAAAGAGTGAATGTTCTTCAACATCCCATCTTTCCCTAACTCCTTGGCTTGTCGCTGTCAAAACCAGAAGTCACCCTGAGCTTGGCGAGAGAGGCCACACACAACAGCAAAAGCAAAGTGAGGAGGTCGTCCACCAGAGAACCCCTCTGGGGCTTCCAAGGGCCAGGGCAAAAGCAGGGCCTGGACGAGCCCTCAGCTGGTGCTGATCCCTCCAAGATGAGAGCTAGGTCTGAAGGACAGACATCTCCCTCCTGCCCTCGCCCTGCCAACCCCTACAAGCTGCCCAAAGTGTGTCTTTTCCTACCGCTATATCAGGAACTGCATATTCCTCTCTGAACATACCTGAGCCTGGACAAAAACCAAACAAGCCCTGGCTTATCCTCTCCAAACGAGGAGTGCCAGCGGCCCCTCCTCTGCCATGCTCTTCTGCAGCAGGACCGCTCCTGCTATGGGCTTCGTCTCCAGCATCCTTTTGTGCGCACAGAGGCAGCCCTGCTCAGACACGCTCATGCACTTGTGCCCGATGCATGTGCAAACAGGCGTGTAACACGTCAGGCATGCAGAGAGCATCTCTGAGAAGGAACAGGACGCTGCTTTTTTCTTCTTGCACATTTTCCTCATTATTTTGTTCTAATTTGGCTTTCCTGGTACCTTCGCTGTTCAATAAAAGCCAAATGCAAACTGCGTCCCTTAATCGCCGAAACAGCAGCTCACTGCTGAGAAAATAATATAGATGTAACTTCCAGCACCACACACTTTCTTTTCCATTTATATGCAAATGTTGACCTTTCACCCAAGCTGTCTCAAAGAAGTATTTCCTTAAAAATGCAAATAGCATGTTGCAGGCAGTTACTCTGGCTGAGTCTTTCTTATATTATTATTATTATTTCTTTTAACCTTACCAGCGCTGTGAAAAATAACTGCTAAACTGCACCCCGGTAATAATTACTTTTCATACCAAATCGAAAGACTCCTTGGAGCCAATGTGTCGAAACATCAGCAGGAGAATTCATCACAGATGGATTTTTAGGGATGATTTTGGATAACCGTGTCTTGGGCCAGGGCAAAGGAAGCAGCTCCAAGTCGAGCTGCTGCCGAAGCAAACAACCTGATGGCTCGGGGTGAAGTCACAAAAGCGTTTTCTGCCTTGTAGAACCTTTTGCACATCCAAAACAGGTGCAGCATTAGGACTGCAGGGGATGAAGAGGAGTAGTGAGAAAGGTGGCCGAGGAAAGGAGTGGCGGGGAAGCAGCCCCGTGAGGTGATGGATGGAGAGGAGCAAACCAGATGAGGGGATTTCCGCTCCAAGACCCGCCTAGTTCACCTCTCAAGGGGTGCAAGGAGGCATCAGCGATTGCTGCAGCCAGATCCTCCACTTTCCCACAGCAGCTCTATGCCTGTGCAGGGAAGTTCTCCCAGCGTGGACGGATGGCAAACAGATCGAGTTAGGTGTGTCGAGACAGCTCAGGTATCCAACACCTTGCGTCCGAGCCGCTCCATCATCTGTTCGGATATCAAGAGAGAAGAGGAGGCGCGAGCCTGAGCATTGTGCTTGCACACTGGGGGACGCCAAATGTTTAAAACAAAGGTAACGAATGAGGTTCTTCGCATCGGAAATAGCAAGTGAGGAAAAACTGGCTACAGACAGCCTTCCTGGGACAGGTCAAACCACCATTTAAACCTGTACCTTTTTCTGAGTAGCAAATATAGATTTCCCCAGCATGTAGGGAAAGAGCTGAAGAAGCTGGTGACGTATTAACTGATCTTTCCTCCATCATCTTTCTGCCAGCTATGGATTTATCTGTCGATGACTCTTCAGTTCCTTCTGGGCTCCATACTTCCAGAAACACCCCAGTGAATTTGTCACTGCCCAAGTGAATTTGAATCTGGTCTGAGACCTTACCCTTGGGCCCCCTGGGTTCTGAGCAAAAAAACACAAAATGGAGAAGGAAAAACAAACAAACAAAAAAAAACAATTTTGCTGCTGCTCAAATACAGCTCATTGCTGGTGGCCAAAGCTGGGCACAGAGTTGTCCGAGGGACGTGAACCCTTTTTTTCCCAGCACAGGACTGGGGCCCACCACCGGCATTTATTGCAGCAGGCGGTTTTCTGCACAGGGATTTCTGCGGCTGGCAACACCAGGTCAAGTACCGGAGGGAGAAGCTGCCTCGAGGAGCTGGGGAAGAGGCTGGCAGCTCTGACGCACAGCTAGATGACTAAGTGGGCTACTTCCCAGCTGCCAGCTTGTCTTTATGATATTAAGCCTTTCCTTTCTGCTGTCATATAAGAAGTGAAAACTTGACACGTAAGCGTGTGTCATGCGGAGTCCAATAGACAGAAGCAATAAGGCAGGAGCGGAGGTGAGCTCATCGCGCGCGCTTACAGCTCCCCTGGGAAGCGGCAGCGCGGCACGCAGCCCCACCGGCACGCTCAGACCGGAGCTGTTCCCACCGCCCGCCACAAACCGGCAGCGTTCGTGCGGCTTTATTAAACCGGGAGCCTCTGCTGGTGTAACGTCACAGCCCGCCAGGATGATCGCATGCTGAACGGGCATCTGCTGCACGCCACTTGCTTGAGAAGGAGAATCGTCAAATATGTTAAGTTTATAGCCCTGCTGGCACCGTTCTTAGCACTCCTGCAGACCCCATGTAATTGAAATCAAATAAAGGCGAGTGATACCTCTCCGTCTTTCCCACGGGAGCCAGCGCTTGCTTGTGGATAGGAAGCGGGGACAACGGCACGCTTGGGGAGGAGGATGGTGCAGCGGCTGGGTGCCCATGGACAGTGCTCTCCGAGCGTCTTCCATCCCTGCACCCAGCCTCTCACATGGGCTGAGCCCCCCATGCCGCATCGGTTGGCCCCGATGCCAAGCCCCAGCCTGTCCGGGAGCAGGGAAACTCCCGGCTCCAGCCCCATGGCCAAGGCTCCAACTCGAGGGCTGAGCCCACCACAGGGGAAACACCACAGGAGGGGTGCGCAGACCGATTGCCCAAGCCCCAGACACAGCCAGAGATTAACTCACATCCTGGCAAGCTTCTATCTCCCCCCAACCCTCCCCTTGCTCCTGCTGTCAGCGCACCCAGCCCGATGGCACGGCTGCGACCTGCCTGCGTGGCCGGGGAGACCTCTCCTCCACAGAGGGAAGCCACAAGTTTCCAGGGGACGTGTGAGAGGAGATGACAACTCTGCGCTCTGCTGAGATGCTGCAGGCAAAGTTAACTGTTTTGACTTTTTCTTTTTTGAAACAACATGACTCCCAGGCACTTTTTAAAGAACAACAACAAAAAAGAACAAAAACAAAAAAAAACCAGCAGCTCCCTCCAGAAGGCCATTCATCCTCTCCTGTCACTTGTGTACTTGGAGAGAGCATTTCTCTGGGCAAAAGCAGCTACTTGCTCGCTGACTAATTACATCAAAATGTTGAGGGCAGCAAACAAACCTTTAACTCCACTTGCCAGAAGCTTGCTAGATGCAAAGCTTCAAAATTACGGAGGAGAAATGTGTGCATCAGCAGGAGAAGTTGGGGGCTCACAGCCACGTCAGCTTGCGAAGGCATTAACTCTCCTTCCTCACTGCTTGAGTTGGGCTAACTTTGCCAAAGATAAGTTTACCCAGAATATCCCCCCACCCAAGGCTTTTCAGTTCTTACAAATAAAGATATTTATCTCTATCGGGCAAGGCAATTAATTTGCTTTCTCTCATTCCTACACAAGTGCTCAGGTTCCATGCAGGGGGCGAGGAATGGGCTCCTTGCCCCAGCTGAAGCCAGGCAGCTGCCCTCAAAGCTCCACTGCAGCCCCATTGCGTCTCAAGGGCACAGCCCGCACGGCAAAACCTCCTCTCGGCCACGTAAGCAAACAGCCAGGGAGGGAGGAGGGTTTGCGCCGAGGCAGGCGCTTACACGCCTGCAAGCCCAAGCCAGAAGGTGAACAGAAACGGACGGCGCCGGGGACATGGCAGTGACCATGGGGCTGGGATGTCGCAGCCGGTGCCGTTATCCCAGTTCCCTGCACTCACCCAGCCGGCACCTGCCTTTCTCCCAGCAGTGCGAAGAAGCGGCCTCTCCTTGGGACGCAGCTTTGCAAACTGCGCGCTTCCCTTCCCCAAGACTTCCACCTGACGCTCAGCCAACAGGCTTTGGTTTCGACTTCATTTCCATCCCATCACCCTGCTTGACCCATAGAGCCTAGACTGTCTTCACCACTATTTAGCTCAGCTAAACGTGTTTCTTTCTTCATGGAGTGATCGTTCCAATAACCAGCATTTCTGCTGCTCTTTCCCTGGTTCTCAGTGCATTCATGTATTTCCCACAACACATGAAATGCAGACAGGTGTCAGCACGCTGGGAGGCATCTCACCAGGTGAACTCCTTGTCAGAGCTTTCCTGGAGCTCAGATGTATTTTCAGACATCCATTAGCAACAGCCCTGGCCACAGAGAAACACCAGCCCCAGACTGTGCTTTGAAACCACACTCTGGCATGCAAGGCCTGGATTTTTGGTTTAATTCCCCCTCCCTTCGTGACACAAAGGGGAGGTCTGCCCATGCCCTTGCAGCAGGGGTTGCTCACGCTCTCCCCTTCCCCACCAGCCCATTCCTCCTCTGTGGCTGTCACCAGTCTGCATCTCACCGGGGCAGCCCATCTCCCATTATCCCAAGGAATGGGAATAGGAGGAGCCAGTGGAAAAGCCAAATTCTGCATTTAGGTGCTGAACCTGATATCCTTCCAAGAGGAGGCTGAAGCGCTAAACACGCGACTCAAATGCAAGGTTTGGCCCCAAACACCTGGCTGCCAAACAGACATCGCCCTCCACCCCTAGCGCTGCCTTCCCTGGGCTGGGGGAAGTCCAGGGCACAGAAAGATTTCAGCTCCGAGACACCAAGGCCACGTGGGTTAACCGCAGCCAGCTGCTGGGGAGGTTCCCCTGCACCACGTAGGCGTTTCCGCATGCAGGTAATTTGGTGCTCATCAAAAACTTAACCAGCCATGCTCGGGGATTCCGGGGACAAGCACAAGGCAGAGTTATTCAGCACCAAATTGTCAGGTTTGAGGAATTGTTTAAAAAAAGAAATTTGAAAGTGCTCGGAAAGTCACCTACAGATTTTGCCAGCAACATCTCTGTTTTTAAATACTGTGTGCATAAAAGCTCCCCCAGAGACATCTCCTGTACCTTATAATAATATTCACCAGGGGTTCCTCCTAATGCAGGGTTTAATTCATTGCTGTTCAATACACCTGACTCCTGCACTCAGAGAGCATTCAGGTAAACATGCCTGTGAGTTGCGTGACAAAGAGACAACTACAGCCCTTGTTTCTGTTCTCCACGTTGATCAGAAAGGTCTAAGCATGCCACCAAGGAGGAAGAGGCTTCCTCGAAACGGGCTGGACTTGCAGATGCTGTCCTAGGGAAAGCCTCACGCTTGCCAAATGGTTTCAAGCAAAGGAACGAAACAGAAGAAACCTGAGTCTCTGCTGCAGTTTATATTTAATTAGAGCAAAGGCAGCTTATGCAGCAGTTTCGGAAACATATTGTCTTACAGCATATTGGATATTTGTATCTTAACAGCTCAACATCGATTTCTTTTATGTGAAGGAAGAGAGGGAAGAGAACTGCGTGCCCTAAGTTGTGTTAGCTCCGAAGAGACTCCTGTACCACTTGGACTAATGTTTAGAGTAATCAAAGGCGTGAACTCATGTATTATGTATGGGAACGAGAGTTTTCAGTCTTCTGCAAAAAGGAATCTCCAACGTTTGGTATTTTGTTAGCATGCTGGCACCATATGGCTCTCCCCTGCTGATATTCTTTCACACCAGAACTTTATGTTCAGATGCTTTAGTTAATATTTTACCCAGCAAGCATAAACAAGATGCAAAGATTGCAGTCGACAGCAACCTTCTCTTAAACCATATACCCACGTTAATGGTGAAGGATTCTTTCAGCAAGTGGTTTACTGAACACATGCCTGGCTTTTTATCCCCTCTTAGGGGTCCAAGCTGGGCCATTTCCTTTAACTGCATTAGCATCAAACAAAACACAAGCAGCAGACCCAAGGAGGACGCTTTCACTCCCTTCCCACACAGTTTTCTGGGTCAAAGTCAGCACTGGATGCGTGCTGGTGCTGCACACAAGCAGTACATGAATACGGCTTGTAAAGGTGCAGCTCCGTTTGTTTTCCATTCCTAACCGGATGTTATCTCAGGACAGCAGAGTTGTGCCCTCTCCGCCACTGCAGCCGAAGCGGTGTTTCACCGGGAACGTGCAAACCCCTTCGTGGGCCAGCCCGGCCGCAGGGCTCCAGGCTGCCACCACCCCACAATCAGGTGCTCCCGCGAGGCGAGGTGCGTGGAGATGGCTGCTGGTGGAAGGCTTCGACGGGGTCTCTGTCCCGCCCGCCCCCCGTGAATGCAGCACGGAGACGCCGAAGCAAAGCAGGATGGAGCACCAGGCACACGTCCGTCGGCTGGGCAAAGCTCCCAGCCGCAGGGAAGGCTGACCCAAGTGCCAACAGCCCGAACCATCCAGCAGGACCAGCAATACAGCGTGTCCAACCTGACGGACTTCACCAAGAGTTGTGTTTCCCCCCACCCTGCCCCAAGTTAGGCACAGAATCACTTTGGAAAGCTGCAGCTTAGTGATTTGGCTCTAAATACTGCATTTAGACCGC
>VXAL01004697.1:13674-24478 GCA_013399475.1 Chauna torquata | reverse complement strand
CCCCCCCCTTCTTATTATTCTTAATATTCTTAAAACAAATAGGACCTAACAGATGTCTTTCAGCCTGCACTCTTATTAATGAGAATATTGTAAGAATAGAAATTAGGTCACAAATGTTTAATACTTCATTTAAAAAGTCTTCAGCTTCTTTAAAGAGTTCCACTAATCCCAACATGACAGATGTACAAGGCAGTTTTGCTTGGGGCAGATTAAAGTTCTTGCTCTGATTTTCTCTTTCATTTGGTCTGATTAAAATATGATCGCAATTTATTTTTTTTTTAAATGTGCTGACTTCAAAATAATAAAAAGAGATAAAAGAATAAATAGTGACCAGTAAAGGCCAGTATGACGACAATAAATGCAAGTTTATTGTTAAGATAAAAAAAAAGACAAAAGAAACTGAGGGACAGACAACCCATACCCAGGCTAGCATGAAAGCTCTGTGTTAAAGATAAAAGGGGGACCTTCCCAAACTATGTTTTTCCATTTGAAAGTGTTTATTAATCTATTCTTTCTGAAGCAAAAAGTTCAATGAAAGACAGATCAAAAGTATTTTAAATCAGGTGAAAATTGTGTTTTTTGTTTTTTGTTTTTTTTTTAAGTCAAAATGAAAAGCAGATATTGCAGAGCATGTCACTACCTTATTCTGCTGTCAGACCAGGGCACTTGCTGGGAACAGCTCGGCCGGTCAGACAAGGTGGCTTCTGCCACCCTTTCCTCAACAGAAAAGGGACTGGAAATTCCATATCCTTTCCTTTCCTGACATCCTTTCACACCAGACCATCTTCCAGGCTCTTTCACAGGAAACTTCGTTTCCTCACTGCTGTGAAACACACCGGGCACCTGAGTCACGTACGAGTGCACGTGTTGCGATCCTTACAGCAGGATGCTCTCCTCAGCCCAGCCGAGGAGCTGCCCGGGGGCTGGAGCCCCATCGTGCTCCCGGCCTCTCCTCTCCCCTGCACACCACGTTCACCTGCAAACTCGCTGGAGCCACGTGTGCCTTTGTCCCCTTGGGTCTGCCCAATTTCCTTGCCTCAGCACACCTCTGTAGCACAAACAGGGGCATTTCTATAAAAAACCAGCCAGTGATATCTGAAACACAGACCCACAAGGGGCAAACTGCAGGTCATCTGGCTTAAAGTGTCCAAGATTTCACACTCGGATCCTGAGCTGTTGGTCTGGACCTTCCTGGCCCTGACACTTCTCTGCCTCAACATCCCCACCTTCAAAACCACAGCAAGACCTCACAGAAGTGTTGCAGGGATGAATGACCTCCACACTAGTGTTGTGTATTTAGTCCTTTTGCCTTAAAACTCCAGCTTGTGCCATCTATAAATGTCCACAAAAAAATTCCACAAAGTGTTTCAAGTTTCCAAGGAGCTGCCCCATGCAGGTGATATTTGATGCTTGCATTCTTTGCACACAAGTGTTCAATAAATGTTCATGCCTCCAAGGTGCCCTCCCCTCAGTGCCCACCTCCAGCTACTCGCAGGGCAGAAACAACCTCCCTCCAACACAAGACACTGTGTCAAAGCAGCTCTGGGAAGTTCACCAATCCCCTCCTGCGGGACACCAGACACTGCTGCTCTCACTCAGGGAAAGCCCCGTGGATCTGCACGGGGAGGACACCCTTGGAAACTGCCCTTCACTTTCGGTGTTTCAGTTGTGTCCCAAAGGGCCAAGCCACTGCGCAGCTGCTCACAGCAAGCAGCTCGCGAGCTCTGCAAGGGCAAACGCAGCACTTTCAGAAATTCCCTTCAACAGACAAGCCTACCAAGAGGGGAAGCTAGCTTCCTCCAAACACACACACACAAAGCTCTTTTCTCCCTGGCAAAAATAACTGGGGGCAGCGAAGGGTGAGAGATTTCCCTCCCATCTCTGAAGGAAGCAGAAGGGATGCCACTACCCTGCTCTTTGGCATTACTCGTGACCTGGTTCCCAGACAGAAATCTCATGTAAATTCATTTTACCAGAAGCAAGGTGGCTAGGGGCACCTCACCTACCCCCAAAACTTTTCACAGCATGTGCTTATCGTCACGCTTCTTTACTCACACCACAATCTCCTAAGGACTAGGTGCTGGATCGAGTTTCTGTTTTGCAATGGTAAGCAGCCTCAGAAGCAATACAGAATATTTTAGGTTGGGAGATTTCACACCAGACAGCCTTAAGTCTGTCAGTGATGCCAGCCAGCGTGCACCGGGGGACCCCGCAGCACGTGCCCAGGGAGACCAGTACTGATATGTAGGTGGTGGGATTCTTTGCAGAAACCAGCAAAACCCTGGATAAAGGTGGAAAGAAAAGTGCAAAGAGCGAGGCTTCCTGACAGAAACTTCCACCTTGTCAAAACTCTAGAAATATCTGGGAACTGAGAAGACGGGCGGGAGTTAAACCCTGCTGGCCTCTTTCAGACTGCAGCTGTGGGGCTGCTTCCCCAAATGACAAATAAACCTGGGGTTCAGGGCAACCTTAGCCTCCCTCCTGAGTATCAGCATCCCTGTCTGCACAGCCAAGGGGAAAACAGCATCCACACAACAGATAACTCGAGAGGGGAAAGGCAAGTAAAGATGGTGTATTCCCAGCTCCCTAAGTTTGCAGTGTGGATCCTCCACCCTCAGCTCCCACGTACGAGAAAGGGCAACAGCTATGAAGTGACAGGAGATGTCCTTTGTCATTAAGGAAAGAGCTCTAGCAACTAAGCTGTACAGTTTACAGCTGTAAAAATAAGTCCTTGCCATTCGCAAACTGCCACACACACTCACACACACAAAGTGAAGGGGAGATCAGTTCTTGCCCCCCACTTTGCCATTAAAGTCTCACATCTGACTTCCCAGCGGTAACACAATGCCTCCCCCATCTCCCTCCCCTTCCCACGGCTGATTTCACTTCTTCTGGGAAGCCCAGCCCAGCCGTGGTGATTTCCCCCACACACTCCGGCCTTTACTGTAAACCTGCTTCTCCCCCCTCATCACTCTGCTCTCAGGGGGCAGAGGGTCCCCCCAGACTTCCGACTGGGGCAGATGCAAGCACCTTTTACAAAATTAGCACCCCCAGGATGCAAAAGGAGACCATCCCTTGTCAGATAGGGAGCTAGGGACCATTTTGCATCGCTCTGACTGGCTTTTGGGGCTCAGCGTATAAACCCACCTGCCTCCCCCAAACCCCAGGCAAAAGCAAGCTGGGGCTTGGGGGAGCAAGAAGCGTTTATATTGCTGAGCCCCTAAAGCTGTGTAATTCAGCTTCTTCAGGGCACATTGCTGACTTAGGGTGCACTGCTCCCTGCCAAAGGCNGTTTAGCGGTGTCTGCTAAAATGGCAGCTGCTCTGACGCCGATCTACGTCTTGCAAAGTCAGCCCTGCCCTCATCATCTGACTGCCAGGAACCGGGGCCGGCCCGCTCCCGGCGCCGCCCCCACCAGGCGCTCCACGGGACGGGGCAGAGAACCGGAGCTTCGGCTGCCCGGCCTCCCCGGCCCGCAGGTTGCGACTTGGGCTCGCTGCAGAAGTCCCGGCCCAGCTGGGTTATTCGCCGGCCTAACGACCTCCCCCGGCCGGAAGGCACCTGGGCTCGTTGTGCCCCCTCTCCCCCCAGCACAGCCCGGCTCTAGCAAACAGAAGGTGGGGAGGTGGGGGCCGCCGCCCCGATCCCCGGGCTGCTCCCCCCCGGCTCCGGGGGAAGCTCTGGGGACAAGGAGGAGCCCAGGGTAGCAAAGGGAGTGTGGCACCGCCGCCTCCTCCCCCGCTACACAACTGTGCGGACAGGGGAGGGGGAGAGGTGTCCTCCTCCCCTCCAGCCCGGGGCTTGGCCAAGGTGTAGGGGTCACCCGCACTCCAAAGCCACCAACGCGACGCTTTGCAGGGACCTCGAGCACCGCCCGGTGCCCCCGCAGCGGGACGCCCCTCCAGGCGGGCCGGGGGCTGAGCCAGGCCCCGGCCCCCCCTTGCAGGGGCTCACGCTGTTTCGAGGGCTGCATTTCTGCTGTTTCCCCAGTCCGAGCCGGCCCTTCTCCCTCCGAGGGCTGCCGCGCACCGACGGCGAACGGGGCGGGTTCACGGACCTGTGCTCGGGGCTGCGCGGGGGACAGAGCCCTCCCCGACGGGACCCCCGGGCAGCGGCTGGCCCCGAGCGGCCTCCCGCTCCCGGGCACGGAGCCCCCCGCCGTAACGCCAACCTGGGACGGAGCCGGACCCGCCGCACCGGGACACCCGGCCCCCTGCTCTGCCGGACACAAGGGGCGACTCCCGCCTGCTTTCGAGAAAGGGATAGACCCGACTTTGGGGAGGTTCCCTCCCCTTCTCGCCTCTGTGCGATGGGGATCCCACAGGTCGCTAAACCACTTAAAAAAAAAAAAAAGCCGGGGGGGGGGGTAAAAATAAGTTATCCTTGGCCTTTCCGAGGCAGAAGAAAGAGGGGAAGGAAAGCGAGAGGGCAGAGAGCTTTGAGAGAGAAGGAGCTGACGGGAACAAGTTGTGCGGTGCGAGCCCGGGTGTCTCGGGCCGCAGGAGCAGGCGCTGGCTTGAGCTTCGCAACGTGCGCCTGCTCCAATCTGCGCCGCTCGGGAACAATAAACAGGATCATACAAAGAAGTGGAAAGGCAGCATCTTTGCTTCTGGTTTCTATGACAGCATCAGAGACAAACCAACTATAAACTCTAATTCCTGGATTCCTCCCCCCGCAACCCCCTTTTGTCTGCCATTAATTAAAGTGGCCATATGGAAAAGGCTGATAATAACAGCAGATGAGCCAACTAGAGAGAGGGAAAGGAAAAAAAAATAACTAAAAGTAGCGGCAGGGCGATGGATTTACCCTGGGCTTTTCGCACTTGTTTTCAGAGGCTGCTCGGAGCAAAGGGGTTCAACAATAGCGGGAGGAGAGCGGAGCGGCGGGGACCGCTTGTGGCTGCCCCCGCCGCTGTTCGGGCCGCGGCTGCCCTGCCAGAGGCGGCCCGGCCGGATCTGGGGGGCAAAGTGCAGCCTGCCCCCTCCCGCCTCCCCGCCCGACAGCCTGGCTCTGGGCGGGGGGAGCTGGCAGGGCGGCGCGGCGGAGATTCGCACGCCCCGGGCCCCCCTGCTACCAGGGGCTGATGCCCACGACCTGCCCCTTTTGTATGGGCGAGCCTCGGGGGGGGTACCAAGCTCCCCCTCGGGGACGCCTTCCCGGGGAGGGTCGGCCCTGCCTGCCGGCGAACTGCGCCCCAAACTCAGCCTAACTCGCAGGGGTCGATGGCAGCGGCAGCATTTCCTCGGGCACCAACCCCCTTCCCTTCGCCCTCCCCACGAATTACCCACAAAACAACCAAAAAAAAAAAAGAAAACTTTGCTGAAATTGAGAAAGAGATTAACCAAGCAAAGCCTCTTCCGAGCTAGCTAAAAATAAGAACCCGCAGATTTCTGTCATGGTCAATGTACAGAGAGAAACCCACAAACATGGCACACTTCCCTTGTGCCTCGCTGCTATAAATAGAGAAGTCTCAAGTAGTCAATAGTAGGGGAGAGGAAAGGAAGAAAAAAAAAAGTCCGCTGGTGGCAAGAGCGAGCACGGGGCAGGAGACACGAGCGTGCAGGCGCAAGCCCCGCACACGCGCCCAGCCGCGGGGCACACGCGCCCCCCGGTACCGGGAGCGCTGCCCCCGCCGGAGCGCGGGGCTGAGCGGCGAGAACCCGCAGGCTCGGGCCGGAGCTCCTGCCGGGCACCGAGGGGTCGGGGGAGAGCCCGGAGGGGGACGCGCGGAGCCCCGGCCGCGCACCGCGATCAGCACCTCAGAGAGCTCCGCGGCCGCGCAGGCCGGCGGCGGAGAGAGCCCGTCCCGGCGCCCGGAGCGTCTTCTGCTAACACCGCGCACGCTTCCCTCCGGATAAACATCCACCGATCTCTCGGTCCGCAAACCCGGCAAGCATCCTCTTTCAGAAATATTCAGAAAGTTTCCCGGCTGAAGNAAAAAAAAAATCTTCTCTTTCCTCGTCTTATTCAACCTCTTCTCAGTCAGAAGCAGAACATGTCCACTAGCGTCTCGCAGCCAGCGAGAGAGCGAACGAGCAAAGATGGACCTAGGAGAATGATGATCATCATAAAATCTCCTCGGTTCTCCAGTGCAATTTTCAAAACAACAACCCAGCCTTCATGCTCTAAAGGCGAAACGCCTGCGTCTGTTTACATCAACTGTGTGCTCCGAAAGCCTTTCCCCTCTGTCTCAATCCAAGGGAGGGAAAAAAAAAAGAGAGGAAAAGAAAAAAGAAAAAAGCCAGCATTATCTGCCTTTGTCAGCGAAAGAACATAATATTGACTTACCTTTCCCCACAGCTATTGTCTGCCCCTTTGCAAAATGACATCACGGAAACCAATCATGAAATTTGCATGGGGGAGGTTGTGGGGGGAGAGTTCTTGGAGGGCAGCCCACTTCCCTACACCAGTAACACGCGTGTAAGACGGGTTGTTGGTTTCAATTAAATATCTGATACTCCTTAGTGTGTGAACTCTTAAGCCTGCTAAAGGCAATGTCTCATTTACTTAATGACCGCTCTCATTAATGGAAACGGCACAGAGGGGGCTTGCTGCGCCTTCCCTTTGTAAATACACTACCCATGAACCCTTGGGGTTGCAATATATCTGTTTACTCTCTGAGGTGAAATAAATTTACAGTATAGCATCAAAAAGAGAGAGAGAGATGGAGCTGCTGACTTGAGTGCACGGAGAGTTGGGGCTCTCCCAGCCCCGCCAGCCCCTCTCACCTCCCACTCCCCCTCCCCGAGACCCAGTAGAAGGTGAGTGATTTTGCCCGAGCTGATTCATAATTAATATGCACGAGGCTCGGGGCTCCTTTGATGGCAGCAACACAAAAGGACGGCGAGCGCGACAAGCGCCGTGCTGTCCCCCCCGCGCATCCCGACGCGTGGTACAGCCCAATAATTCCTAATAGCAGCAAGCAGCGAGTGACAGATGCCCTGGGTTAGCACAGCTCCAGCGAAAGTACTTTACAATATTTATTGGTGGTTAGGAAGATGACCTATCACCATAAAGAACAGGCTGGGAAATTTATCGCCTCTATGAACCTGGAAGTATTGCATATTAGCTGATATACATATTCAAAAGCGAGTGCTTTAAAGGTGTATAAATATTTTTTTTTCTCCCCTTAAAAGAATAAATGACACAACATATTCCCAGCAGACATCACCTCACCCCAGGAAGGCCGGATCACGTCTCTAGCGGTTACGGTTTGGACTTTGCAACAAGAAGGAGAGTAACACATGGATAAGTCTTAAAAGAAAACAATGACTAAAATAGTTTGGGGATTGTTTCTAACTGAGAAAAGTGCGTGTTCTTCCATTGCGCATGCTTTCTTCCCAGGAAGAGTCGCACTTGCCAGGACCAGCACCATCTTTCCCCGCAAAAGCTCGGTTTAGCGGAGCCCCGGCCCCGAGCAGGGCAGCAGCGCGGCCGCCGGCCGGGCACGGTAGCGCTTTGACCGCAACTTTTCGGAAAAGGATGGGAAACAGAGGCGGGCTGCGGCAGCACGGGGTGGGGGGAGCGGGGCTCGCCTTTCTACCCAGCGCTTTTTGCCTGCACCCTCACGCCGTCCCCAGCACCGCCGAGACGATTAAGACTTTACTGTCATCTTAATGAAGATTTTCGAAAACATGCGGGAGCTCACAAATGGACGGAAACCCCAGGAGCCTGTAGAGAGCTGAGGCAGCGCGGAAGCAGCGCCTGGCAGGGAAAGTCGGGTCCTGCTGGGGAAGCGCCAGCCGCGGCAGAGCTGCGGGAGCCCGGACCGCCGCCCTGACCAGGTCCTGCGCAGGCAGGAGGGGAAAAGCCCTGCATGCTGCCCGGGGCTTCAGCCCATGCTCGTTGGTAGCTCTGCCGGACCCTTCCTGGCACTGCGGGCTTGAAGGAGTGCCAGAGGCAACCCCGTTCCACCCACGGACAGTTACAGGGGGCATGGCAGAGGAGACCGACTAAATTCACCATTTCGGGTGTTGTGTTGAGGAGAGGGTGGCAAAAACCATTAATTTTAAACTGTTGAGGCTGCTTTGGAAATTCTTATGACGCTCTTTTCCATGGCTTGCAAGGCCAGTGTGCTCCTAAACCATGAACATAAAGGAAGTATTCAGCAGAGAGCACTCCTGAAAAGCCGTTTTCTATCTCCTTTGGACACACCACGAAGACAGGGATATTTTACATCCTAAACCTTTAGCGTTCAGAAATTCTATTAAACTCTTATCTGCAGGCAGCAGGCCTGGTGCTACACTGCATCTCCATTGTTCTGCACCCGCGATAGAATCAAAGGGAGGGACGGGAGGGCTCAGCTCCCCTCCCCACAATGCTGCCTGGTACTCTCCACCGCTATTTCATTTAGACATGCAGGGCTAAAACTTGAGAAACAAAAGCATATTAGATAGGATGGAAGGCAGGAGGGAGGTGCATTTACTTGCTTGTGTTTCCACATAAATCTGTGTACGCATGCACCACATGTATACAAATGCATATAATGTGCAAACATACCTGTGCCTCTGAGTATTAGTACAGATGTATTTTATTATTGCTGTTGTTGTATTTATTAACACATGATACACCTAGGGAGCCCTAAGGCAGATTAAGCTCTCGCTTTGATACCGCTCTAAGCTCCGGGTTATGAGAGGGTGCTTGGCTCCTCTTTGTTTCCAAACTCGCCAGATTTCACCTTCCCCTCCTCTCAAAACCTCCCTAAACGGCACAGGTAAGCAGCACCTTACCCGCAGTTTCTGGTCACCACCAAAAACTTCAGCAACCAGCAGAAACTCACACAGCCCCCAAACCCCTCCCTACCACCCAAGATCTCCGGGTCAGGCCGGCCAGCAGCCCTGCGGCGGAGAAGCCCGCGAGGCGACCGGGGCCGCAGCCCGGGCCGAGCCGGCGGCGGGTCAGCACCACGGCGGCGGACAGCTCCGGCCGCCCCGCCCGCTCCGGCTTTTAAGGCATTTTCGCCCTTTTTTATTTTTTTATTTTTATTTTTTTTAGCTCTACAGAGTCACTTCACAGCTGTTTTCAGGCAGGAGATAATTACCGTGCTTTCCCAGGTCTGAAAGAGCTGCCGCATCCCTGAAGGGAGCCGCGCAGCAGAAAGGTATAAAATAAAATATTCAAATATTTTCACCCCTGGAGCGCTGTTTGAGATGGGTACGCTGAGGGTGCTGACTGTGTGTCGCCTGCAGAAATGACTGCCAAGTTGTTTTTTTTTTTTTTTAAAGTGGATTCCCTTCATTGCAGCCCCCGTACATTGCAGCCCTGTATTTTTTTTAAAAAAATAATCTTCCTATACTCATGTTTTCAGATCAAGCGTTTCAAGTTTCATATTATTTAAAATAAAACTGCAACTGCTTGTGCAAATGCAAACATAAAAACACTGCACTGCATTTCGTTTGCTTCGTTGAGACTGTTTCAAAGTAATTTAGATCTCAAACTTTATGCATTTGTAATTGGCACCAACTTCTCCGGTTACCAGCTGGGGGTGAAAGATTTTTTCCTTGTTTCTTTCTGAAAGCTTCTATGCAGATGGGCTGGCTGCCTTAATGCCTCAGACTACAATTAGTGCTGTTGTATGCCGAATAGAAATGGCCAGCATTAATATTGTATATGGAACAGCTGAAGGGTTGCGAAGAAACCTGCCCACTACAGGCCCCTGGCAGATGGAACAACATGCACAGGCACAAAAAGTTTTAATAACCCTCTGCTCGCTCTCTGGCGCGCCCTTTCTCCCTGGTTTGGGCGGTTCCTTCCCGAAGAGGCAATGCCTTTGTCTAACCCACATCTAGAGCCCTTTTCTCCCCAAAAACCAACAATAGGAGCGATCGCTATCTTTTGCGAAAGGCACCTTGCGTTATCCCAGACCTTTCCCTTTGTGCCTCGTTTAATACAGACCCTGAAACACACCCAGCTTAACAAGCACGAGCCAGTTTTATATTTGGTAGCACCCCACTCTCGCCCCTTCATTACCCACCGGTGCACAAGAGCAAAAAAACCTTAACAGAGCTGTGACCAGAAGTGGCAGAAAACAGGATTTTCCCTCCTCACCCCCCGCCCCTTCCCTCCGCGTCCTTTGTAATTAGCTGAAACCCGCGGCAGCGGTGACAAAGCCCCGCCGGAGCCCCGGATCAGCAGCACCGGGGCCGCACACGTTCCCACGCACCTGTAGCCCTTCAGGGCCGAGCTCGGAGCAAAGCGAACAGGGAAACGAGACCAGGATCTCCCTGCTAAACGCAAACACACGAAACTTGCGTTCTGAAACGAGTTTTCCACTATATCATCAGGGGAAAAAGCACCCCAGGACAAGGGAAGCGGGGTAATTTGTGGTCCGCCATCCCCCCCCAGCCCACCGAGCCCCTTTGCCGAGGCGTGGCTTGGGCAGAGTTAAGCTGCTCGAGTGCTTCAGAGGAAGAAACGGGAGGGCGGGGGGAGCCCAGCAAGCACCCCTCCACTCTCACACCCCCCATCCGGCGAACGGCTACGAACCGAGGAAAGTCCCGCAGAGCTTCATCCTTGCCGGCGAGCGGTGGCTGCCTGCGGCGGGGAAGCGAGCGAGGGGAGCGGCGGGGCCCGGGGCGGCGGGAGGGAGCGGAGGCTCCGCGGGGTTACTCCATCCCTGGGAAAAGTTGCCGTCCGGAGCAAAAACTTATGCGCGCCGGCGGCCAATGGGACCTCGCCGCAAAATCACCGCGGCGCACTCGGCGGCCAATCCGCGGGGGCGGGCGCCGCGCTGCCGGGGCCCCGCACAGCGGCTCTGCCCCCCCGCCCCCCCACCCCCGCCCCTCCCGGCTGCGCAGGGGGCAAA
>VXAL01004697.1:0-13209 GCA_013399475.1 Chauna torquata | reverse complement strand
TAATAATAATAATAATAATAATAATAATAATAATACAAGAAAATTAACCAGGATTGTGATTGTAATGTATGATAGCACTGAACTTTGCTACCCTGTCGGCTTGGAGGACAAAGTGCCTTCTGTAGGTTGTGTGGCCCACTGCCACATCACCCTTGATAAAAACATGGCCAGCTCCTTCTGCAGGTCAGCCCTGGCCCGCAGAGAGGGGAAGGTGCCATTTCTGAAAGTGAGAGAGGGGAGGGATTGCCTGGCAAAAAGCCTGATTGTCACTACGAAAACTCAGCACTCTGACCCAAAGTGCACTTGCAGACAGAGGGCAAGCCCACCCAAGCCTCAGCTTGGGTAATTTGGGGCAGGGAAAGGGGAAAAGCCTGGGCTTGGAGGGACAGGTGGCACCAGTAATAAGGAGCCCTGAACAAAGCTGATATTAGCCGAAGGAGAGTTGAATGCAATTTATCTCAGCAGGGCAAGCCTGTATATTTGGGTAATTTTTTATTTTATAAACATAGAGGGGGTGCAGTTGAAATAAAGGACAGGAAATAATGTAGAACTAATTCACCTTTTGGTGCAGGATCTCAGGCTGAACTCTGCTGAATGCATTTAACACCTTAACTCAGATTTCTTTGAAGGCAGAGAGCTGGAAAGGGGAGCAGGGAACAGCTTTGCTGGACTGGGGAAGGGAGGTGAATATCTAAGTGCACCTTTCCTCCTGCATATCCATCATGGTCTTCTGATAATGTCAGGGAGGGCTAAGAAATTAATAATAGTAACATTATCATAATCACTGGATTGAATTGGAACTCAGGAGTTTGATTCAAATTAAAAGTGTCATTGTTGAATAGGTGAGCTTTTTTGAGATTCTTGCTCTTAGGGCTGGGAAAAAAACATGCTCAGTGCAGCCAGATCACTTGACCAGCTTGAGAAAGGAGCTGGGAAGGGTCCCCCAGTACAGGTACATCTGAGCTGCACAGATCCCCCCGAAGAAGGGGGTGCGAGACAGCCTGTTTGGGGACTGGCACCTCTTCTGTCTTTGTATTAGCAGCTCTGTCTTTTCAGAATATTCTGTGCTTTATTGTTCTTTCAGTCCCCACCTTGGAAGATTAGAGATGACATTGTGGAGAGCTCTGCTCTTGGAAAATGACTTTCAGAGTTATATTCTGGCAATTTGAAACTTTCACTCTCTCATCTTCAGCCTCTTGGGGCTTTAGTGGGAGACAGCAAAGTGCCTCTTCCTCCTCCCCTCTTTTCTTTTCGTTCCCTGTTCTCCTGCAGCTGCAATGGCCAGGATTCAGCAAGGTCACTTAACTTCATTGCTTCCTGCGTGCAGGAGATCTCAAATTAAGGTGTGCTGGGAGAAGCCTGTTGAGATGAAACAGCCCTTACTCAGCTCCGGCAAGCAAGGAAATGAAACCAATTCTCAGTGGCTCCAGAATGGCCCACCTTCCCCACGCATTAGCTGGGAAAAAGGTGAAGACTCAGAGGAGAGGAAAGCAGAGTAAAACTAGTTCATCCGTGAGCTGGAAGATGCTGTCTTTTGTCTGGCAGAGGGAGCCCCGCGATGTTATAAGCAGGTCTTGTGACTGCATCTGCCTTTTCCACTCCTTCTTGGTGTTTTCCTCAGGCACCTCATCCTCATCCTTGTTTTCCCTGCTGCTGCCTCTCCTTTGCTGCCCTTCAGCAGTGAGGCAGGGCTGGCCCTGGCTCCTTCTAACCTCTGGCCTCGGAGCTCAGTGCAAAGCTGTGGGAGTTGGTTTGTTCGGGCCCTGGGCCCGCCAGAGGTGTGCTCCTCCTCCCAGGTGCTACCAGCCTTAGCCCAGTGCAGCCTTAACAGGAGCAGCATTCAACCCTGGAGCTAAAGAGGGCACAGATGGGAACAGAGAAAAATCACAGAAACTCCCCTGATATCTGAATGATTCCCTGCTGTGTGTACAGGGAAGCCACGTGGCTCCCATGGAAAAAGACCTAAGGAAATTCTGTCCTTTTGTAGTCTGATTTCTGCTGATGTGCTGCCAGACCAGGGGGATTTTATTGTTCCATGTGTGTAGTTTTGCATCTGAAAAAAAAAAATTCTCCAAGTGTGTTTCACTACACACCCCACCCCCGTGTTACAGCAGCCTGTATTGTACCTTCCTCATCGTACACAGTTCCCCCGGTCCATGACAGTTCTGGTTTGTCAGAGATGGGGATAGTTCCAGTTACCTCCTGACTGTTTGCTTCTGCCTTAAATCACTTCCTCCACCACCTCACTGATCACTGTGCGAGGGAAAGACAGAGAAGCAGTATTCAGATATTGTCAAGCTCAGCTTGATAGGTACTGTCAAAACTGCCGAGTGTGGTGACAATAAACATTTTAGCTGGCTAACAATTTGCTGCAAAAAGGGTTGACCCTGAAATCAAGTTCTGCTGTAATGAACACTTTGTCTCCAAATATTTGCATCTTTGCTGACAAGGTTCACTCTCCAGGAGATTTCCCGCGCCCGTGAGCAATCTGCCTTCAGACGAGATGGAGGATGGATGCGGTTTCCTAAGCCAGTTCGTTATCCAACTGGAGCGTGCGTGAGGGATGTGCATGTGCCTGAAATAAGCAGAGTCCCTGTGGATGGGGGATGCCCGACCAGGGAGCTGCTCAGCTCCGGGGTGTTGCTCACCCGCACAGGGAAGCCACTTTCTGTCGGGTTCTGCATGGCATGCAACACATGCAGCGCTGACAACACAGCACTGAAAGCGCTGATTAGCCTCATTTAACAGGTGGGGAAGTGGAGGCACGTGGCGGTTTGGGACTGTAGCTGGGTTGTCTTTGCTGAGCCAGAGAGGGAGCAGCCAAATGGTCGCAGTCAGCGTGGGCAGCCCGCTCGCCGGGGCTGCCCCAGACCGGCAGCGGGAGGAGGCTGAAGCCGTACTGGTGCTGCCAGCAGCTCGCTTTGGTGCGCAGCTGCTCAGAGCGCACAGCGAGCTGGGGCTGCCCGTGCTCAGGAGCTGCTGAGCTGGATCTTCTTCCACCCTCTGCAAAGCGCCAAGTGAGTTACCAACGTTACGCAGAGTCACTGGCAGAGCTGAGGGCTAAGAGTTGTGTTCCTTAGCCCAGAGTCCCAAAAACCCAGGTGACTCCACTGTAGCAAGGAAAATGCTCACAGTTCCCTTGCTGCAAAGGCAGCGATGCAAGTCTTATAAGTGAGGATTAGTTTTCTCAGGATGGGGATGATCGCCACCTTGGCGGGCGTATTTTGGTCTGTTCCCACTAGTGATGGGCAAACGAGCTCTGCCTAATTCCCCAGGGACAGGGTTTCCAGCCTGGGCTGGGGGCACTCACTTGCACAGCGCATCCTGTGGAATAAGTGCCCTCCGCCCGCGTGGCCCCAGCTCCCACACGTGCCATTTGTCACAGCTCCGGGCATGGGGCACAGCAGCAGGAAGGGCAGCGTGCTGGCTTCGGCTTAGGACTTCAGCATCGCAGCCACATTGCTACATTTACTCCTTGACACTGGAAAAAAAAATCCCCAGGTGGACGGTTGCACAAGGGCCTAGGAGGCAGAGATCTGGATTTCATTTCCATTTTTGTCACTGATTTTTGAGGTGGCCATGGGCAAATCTCCTCATCTGTTTCTCCCTGATATGTGGCTTCTCTGTTTAGAGTAAAATGTGCTCAGAGCATTCCCTGCCTCTCAGTACGTCTGTCAGCAGTGCTTGCCAGACTGGGCTGTGATTTGCTTGAGATCTCTAAATTCCTAGTTGAATATACAAAAAATTTGTAATAAAACTTCTCACTGCTGGAGGAAACTGGGGGGGGGGAGGGAACAGAAAAAATACTTACAGGTTTGAAAAAAGGACATATAGGGAAGAAAAGCACAACTTATTTCGTTTTTGTCTGTCTTTCCACTCCCTGCCGTAATGAAAGGCAATTTTCACTAGCAGAGTGTTGTCATTTTGCCGAAGAAAAATTCACAGTTTTGGGCAGAGAGTGGTGTCGGTTTTTTACCCTGCTGATGACCGAAAGCTGTTGGGTTTCTGGCAGCGGTGGCAGTGCCGTGCCTTGGCTCTGCTGTCCCGCGGTGCCTCTGCCTTGGGCTTGCCCTGGCAAACGCTGCCCATGCCAGGTCGCGGCAGCCCGGGCAGCCCTGGTGGGATGAGTGTCTCTGGGAAGCAGCCCTGGCTGCCCGCTCACTCTGCAGTTTTGGCACAGAAGCAGAGCAAGGTTTTAGTACAACACTAGAAGGTGCCTGCTGGTGTGAGGGGGCAGAGCTAAACGCAGAGTATTGCGTTTAAAATGCTTGGTCAAATGTAATGCACTACATGAGTACGAGTTAGTTTGGACAGACCCTGTAAATTGGGGCCAAACGTGGTAGCAAATCTCAGCGACGTAAGTGACTGAGTGCTGCTGCTGCCAGCCATGCCTGGCCAGCCCCCGCGGGCCCGGCGAGGAAGTGTTTGTGACCCAAACAAAAGCAAAGCCTGCTGCAGTTGCCCCATGCTAACACACAGAGGAACACGCAGGTGCACCCATGGCCTTGAAATCTTCTCCCTGCAGCCCCTCTGTGGTTCTCTGTTGGGATTTTTCTCATGCATCTTGCTACAGAGGAGTTTCTTAACACTGGCAAGTATCATCATCATCATCCGCTCAGCCCTCCTGGACTTCTCCATCTCCTGGTGGATGTCCTAAGGTTACTTCCACTTCTCTTCTCCCTTATGAACTCTGGGAGCCACTGGGAAGAAAACACCTTGGTTAAAGGCTGTGAGCCATGTTCTCCGAGTCCTCCCCTGCTCCAAAGAGACAATGTTCTCTTTTTCCTTCTTCTTCCCCTCTCTCCATCCTCTCTGGCACAGGACAATTACCACAGCCCCAGAAACCCACCAGAAGCCCCTTGCCAGCTGAGCCACTTCACCCTGTCCTCATTGCGAGCTGTGCTGGGAAGCCCATAAAGCACCAGGGAGGGATAATTACCAGTCCCAGCACTGCGATGATAATTAATGCTCTGCTAAAAGGAGTGCTTGTCAGGTCAGGGAGCAGAAGGAGGGAGGGGAGAGCAAATAGGCAAAAATTAAACCTGAATAAGGATTTGCCAGGAAAACCCTGCAGCCCACCACAACCTAAGCCAGTCTGGGCAGGAGCATGTTTGCCCCGCTGGGGAGGTGAGAGGGGCTGGGTGAAGGTGCCCCCAGGTTCTTTGCGGCACTTTGTGCGATGGGGCCCTGAGCTGGCCGCTGTCAACCAGCCAGGCTTCTGCCTCGAGCGGGGATATTGCAGGACAGCCGTTTGCAGTTTTCTCCATAGCGTGTTGATGCCCACAGCTCCTCTGGGGCAATCTGGGCTCCACTGGTGCAGGTTTTGCCCAGGAATGCACATCTCTCTCCGTGCTTGTCACAGGAACTGGGAATGATTTCTGCTCTCCTATTGCTCACTTGTAACATAAGAATCTCTTCCTTGGGAAACAAGCTCTATTTTACCTTCCTTTTTTTAAAAAAGTCTGTTATTCAGCAAACAATTTTGATTTCCAGGCCAAACTAGCTCAATCTCCTAGCGAGCATCCCACAGACGTCATGTCAGACGAGCAGTACGGTCAAGCAAGTGGGAGCACCTACTGGTCTCCCTCGTGCACACAGAGGCTCCTTGTCCCCGAGTTACAGCTCTCCCCTCTTTGCAGGCTTTCTGAATTTAAGACTGGCTGCACCATTTGGGGGACATCAGCATCCACCTTTTAAATGAGGTTGTAAAAGAAAATGTAGAAGAAATATAGATAATTCCGTGGTAGCAATGTGGATCTTTAAACCTAAAGTTCATAAATCTAAACTCCATAAATCTGAGCAAGGCCAAACAGAAGAGAAAGGAGGATGTTAGCCAGGGAAAAGTGGGCTTGGGGCTTTCTCCCAGCAGAGACTTCTGAACAGCCTTGGGGGAATGGGTTTGTGCTTCTCTGTCTCAGTCTCATCACCCGAATAACCAGCAAAATGCCTCCATGTAGGCTGCTTATCAGCCCCTTGCAACAACGGAGTTAAAACAAAAAAGACAACAACCCAGCACCCATGGTAAAGGGTGAGAGAAACAGAGAAGTGCTGGCAAGGGAGAACAATATGTTTTCAGACAAGATTTAGAAGGAAATGTTATGTTAATACTAGTTTGGCGTCATACTGTCATAACACCATCAAAATGACATGCTGTCACCACTAATATGACTGTTTAGGGAATATGCAACACGAACAAAAAAGCAATTCACTCCGAAACAAACTGGAACGAGTCTATATTGTAAGAAAACAGAAACATGCTGCAATCCAAGGGAGGACCAAGCAAACACCCGGGGGGTTCTGAGGGCAGCGGTGCAGACGGGCACCAGGAGCTCAGAACAGAACTTGCTCCTTGCTTTACACGGCCTCTTAACCTTCACTGGGATAATCTGCTCGTAAGAGAGAAACAGTTTAAGGACAGCTGTTCTGGCATTAATTAAAAATCCCTACATTTCTTTCCTAATAAAGCCACTTTTCTTCCAAGATCTTCTTCCTCGATTTGTTTTAATACCTGTCCCTAATTAAGTCCAGCAAGAGAAATTCACTACTTCAAATGAGTTAAAAACGGCTGTTCTCAAGGCACATGCATCTGAAGGAACTTATTTTTGAAGTCCCTGAATTAAATTACGAGGCGACATTTTCAAGCTGATCGCTCCCTTTTGATTGGCACAAGCGAGCTGCTCCGCGGGCGCTGCGTTAAAAATCATAGCGCCTGCTTTTCCAGCTAATTTGGAGAGAGTTCAGCTGTTCGGGTGGTAAATAGCCACATTAAAGACTACAGACCTGAGCGTGCGTTCAGGCTGAGTCCCTCAGAAGGAGGCTCAGCATCACTTCACCTGAAGATGCCCGTTTCTGCGGATAGCCGGGGGGACGCGCTGCCCGGCCACGCAGCCAGCGCCGGGCTGACCAGCGCAGCCCTGGCACAAGCCCTGCGCACACCCCACGGCCACGGGCTGGCAGTGCGGCGAAGGCAGCTGCTGCACATGGAGCAGGCAGAAAAGCGGGCGTAAAAATGTCGCTGCGGAAACCCATTAAAGAAAATGAAAACGGATAATGCGCCAGGAAAAGAAGCTGCGTGTGAAATAGATCGCAGGAAGTATGTCAGGTGTGTCTGTAACTATAGCCTGCCCCAGACTTCCCTGGACTTTTAAGCTGGTGCTTCCCTGCCACAAGCAATCCACACGTTATTATTTTTGTCAGAAAAATGCCAGATCTCTGACATTCTTTAATGTCTTAATTCTTGCTAATGTGAACAAAATTGAGAGCTGAGCTGTATCTGACTGAAGCCAGATTCCTGGTATCCGCCGATCTCCCAGGGCTTGTCCATGCCTCGCTCACACAGGGGATTCTCCTCCCTGCCGTCCCTTTAGCCCAGGCAGCTCCACCAGCTGCAGAATTAGACAAGCAGATGAGGAGGGAGATGCTCGTTGCCTCACTCCTCCTAATATGGTGTAAATCTGACTGGAAAATGGCCTAGAGCCTTTCGGAGGGGCTTCTTTAATGATAATTTCATACCTCTTGTCAGAGCCAGCAGAAAAGGCGATCAATCAGTGCTGGGTGATGTGCCGGGACACAGAGTAAGCTCCTCGAAAGCCACCCCATCTCCAGCTGAGCCTCGGGTGAGCTAAATTCATTCCCGGTGTCAGGCCAGTGAAGCACACAATTATGCAGGAAAGATTTCGCTCTGTGCTGTCTATTTACGTTAGGCCACCGCATCAGGAGCTGGAGAGATTGCAGCCAAGAATTTGCTTATGGAAGAATGAAAAACTGCCCTGTTCCATCTCTTCCTTCCCACCTGCTGGGCTTTCTCTCTTAAAACCTGAAAAATAAGGCAGTACAATTTGCTTCAAGAGCTTTGACCCATGAGTTGGTTTCCTCATGTTGCTAACAGCTGAGCATTTCAAAAACAAGCCCAGCCATCGCCATCCGGGAAGAATTACCATGTTCCAACATATCCGCACAGTGGTAGGCTCGTTTCTGCCAGAGCTGGGCATTTGCCATGCTTTCCTAGAAAAGCTCTCCACCACTCTCCCTGCAACATTAATTCTCAACAACAGAGATGGAATGAAATGTACGTTTGAAAGCAAGCCATGAGGCAGAAAGCAATATTTAGCTTTCCTATCCCAGAGGTCTCACCTGTGTTGGCACTGGTCTAAAAATGTTAGAATGGGATTAAGGGGCTGAATCAGATATTTTATTAGTTACAGGAGCCCATTTTCCTTGCTAAATAATTGAATGCATGCGCTTAAGGCAAGAGTCTAGGCTGGCTGATGAAAGGAGGTGCCTGAAACTCCAGGCTGAGGTTTCACAGAGGATCAGATTTAGTGTGGGGCATCAGTCTGTCTGGTGAGGACGTCTGGTTTTCCTTTCATCTGGAGTGGACACCACATATTAATATGCATATCAGTTCGTGAGACACTTCTGACAAGGATTTACATGAGGAGATAAAAAGAGCCAAAATTTCTTTAGAGGAAATCATTTTTTGTTCAGAGGAGAAAACAGGAGCTGAACTCATGTCTTCAGAAGTTTCTTTTTTGCTTGTTTATTGGCCAAATCTCTGACAGGGACAGGAGCCCAAAGTCCTCTCTAGGTGGTATTAGCCAGAAAGAGAAAAAGCTGAGAAACTTGCATCAAAACAGTTCTTATGAAATGTTCAACTCTTCTGTAGATTAAATAGATTTAAGTACTTCTACAAATACCTTGAATCTTATTCATCTCTGATAAAACTCAGTGCTTTATCATTTCTAATGGAGCTACAGAAACAAACAAACAAACAAACAAACAAAAACATTATTATGGATTTTGTGGTAATCCTCTAATTTATCAACCAAAAAAGATTTCAAAGCAACAGAGGCTTTCTCTGTAAATTAATGTCATGCACTTTTTATCATGTGGGGTTTGCTGAATCTGCATTCCTGACCGGTGACTTGACAACTTGGCTTAGTGAATACTTAAAGATTGTAACGGTGCAAAGCGAGGCGTGTGACCAAAGCAGCTTCAGCCTCTAGGAGGGGACACTGGGCACCTTCATCACCCAGGACGTCTTGTGTATGTGTGGTTGCCCTGCCCAGGGACCAGCATCAGAGCTAACCACAAATTCCTCACCCGAGCAAGCACTGCTCTTGCAAAAAGCCACAGCAGCAGCCACTGAAATACCTCCAGACTCCATCAATGGTGGAAAAACTTCCAGCTTCCAGGATGTATAATTCCATTCCGCCTCCTTCCGACCTCCCCGGGGCTACGACAGAGATGTGAGTCCTGCTCAGGCATTCATCACGTCCTCGCCTCGGCGGGGCTGCGCCCAGGCTCTGGCCATCTGCCACACTGTCTCCAGAGGTGGCTGCCTGGTAGGTGAATGATGACGGCACGTCCAGAGTGTTATGGGCACTGGGAGGCTTTGCGTCGCTAAACAAATGTAATGAATATATATGATTTCATTTTCCCCCCAGCCGCATCTCTACGCTTCCATTTGATCTCGTCGACGTACCGCAGCCTCGCTGCCTGTACTCCACACGAACGCCCCATGTCACGGAGCGCAGCCGGGGAGCCTGGCAGGTAGGGGCTCCAGGCGAAAGAGACCCCGGCACTGCGTACGCATGAGTGGAGAGCTGGCCGTGTTGTACATCGTGCTGCATGCCTGCCCCGACAGCTAACAGGGCTGTGGCTTGCCATCTCCACTCATCCCGTCTGCAGCCTTGACACCCCCGTGCAAGTACACACGTGCTCATGCTGGGGGATAGCTGCGTGCTCCATGGATGCAGACATGAGAACAGCCACGGCAGGTGTTTGCAGAGGTGTTTCTGACTCTTGGGAGGGACCAGGATGCTCAGCGGATGGGTGCTGACCACCTCAGCAGAGAAAACTCATTGCTCAGCCCATGATGGATTTGCTCCTGTAACCCAGCAAGCAGAGGTCAGAAGACGCTGACAGAACCAGTGAGAAACGGCACCCTTCAGAAATTCCTGCGGTAACACCCTCCCCACGGCTGCGGCACCTCTCCCCCTGCAACGGAGGGGCCAGGCACAGAAACGCCCTCGTGGCCTGGGTGCTGCTGGGACGTCTCCCTGGGGGTCCCCACCTCCCCCCGGCTACAGCCTAGGTTCTCCTCAGGCTTTACACACCGCGGGACAGCAGCTCGTAAAGCCACCCACCAGCATCCCCCATCGCCCCTGCGTGGCTCGCGCTGCTCCTAACAGCTCCCTGCGAGCAGTGACTTATGTCTGAAATAAAACAAATGCATTAAAAATGACTTTGACCAGAAGCAGCGGCACAGCGCAACTTTGCACGCTCTTGTTTACGTCCCTCTGTCAAAGCCCTTGTCCTCTCCCGTCCCTTTTGGGGATGGCCAGCGAGCTGTTACGGGTCCTCGTCCCACACCGGCGTGCATGCGTGCAAATCATCAAAGGGCAAGGACTGAATCCCCTTCTTCCTCCTAACCCCTCCCATTTCCTTCCCAAAACATCCCCGGTTATGGGGGTGAGCACATTTGGGGAACACAGTAATTTATTGTTTCCGTTTATGACGAAGACGGTGAACCGTCAGTCAGAGAGCAAGGAGAAAAATGAATTAGCTGGGTTAGTTTTCTTCACTGCTTAATTGCTGCAGAGAGGCTGAGTTCTGGGGAGGGTGATGAATCATTGTTTATGAAATATTTCTTCCAAGAAGATGATTTGAAAAATACATTTATAATTTATTGCAACCTCTTGCTTTCTCTGGGAATGGCAGCCAAAGGAGGGAAGTTCCTCCCTCCCCCGGCCGCCCTCCCTCAGTTCATTATCACTATAATCTTATCTCCCGTACCCTCTCCTCACCCTTTGAATATTACATCTCCTGCTTGTGCGCGGAGGTGTAGCCACGCGGGGAGGGGGAGACTGGGAAAAATCGTCACATATTTCAGGCTGGCTCTATTTAAATGAGTTTGGGATTGTGCTTCTCTGGAGCAGATGGCCCTGGAGATAATGATGCCTGAGCAGCGGAGGCTGGAGCCCCTCTCTCCTGTTGCCATGGCAGGCCACGGGGCTGAAATGGATTCTGCTTATTAAATTTGCGAGCTCTTGTGTACTCAGGATGAATGGCGTTCAGTCATAAAGAGGCCCAACCTCCCAACGTCGCTGGATAGTTTTATCTTAGAAAGCCAGGCACTCTAGCTCCGCCAGACGAGGGGCTCATTAACCTATTAGCAGCAGCCGTGGAGGAGTTCATCCCGTGGGGGCTGTGGGCGCGGGGAGCGGGATGCTCCCAGCAGCGTGCCCGGCGCCGGTGCTGCTCGTGCCGTAAAATCCCAGCGAGGCGGTCGGGGCGCTGGGCTGGTGGGGAGCCGCGCGTCCGGCGTGTTTGTGTAGGACCTAACACAACAAAGCCTCACACCGACGGGCACCCACAGCCCACCTACGAGTGCTGAGAAGAGTTTGGGATTCGTGGAGGCCAGTGAGGTTTGCGTGGGGTGATAGCCCTGTGTCCGACTGGAGTGTAACCTCCGTGTTTTACAGCAAGACTACACAGAAATAAGTGAAATACCACACCGGAGCCATGGGGAGAACTTGCTAGGCCAGAGATCATGGCTCTGGATAGAAACTGCAGGAGGAGAAAATGGGAAGATTTGAGATTTGGAGGACAAATATCTTAAAATTAATTAATTAACCAAAGAAAAGATTTGTGCTCCTTTTGTTTCTGATTTTCCTGTAGGACCAGCTAATCTCACACAGTGATAACACTCCTCTCACAGACTCAAAACATTGCTGATTACCTGAAAACTCTCTTTCTTTCTACAGAAATTGGGTCTTTGATTCAAGTAAATATTTATACATCTGTTCCAGACAAGACAGACAAATCTGGCTTTTTCCAGAGTACTGGAAATGGGTGTTTCCTGATGCTACTGCTTCCACCCAGCCCTTCCACCCAGGTTTGCTTCAAAAGACGTGGTGAAACTCTAAGTAAAGAATCAGAACTTTTTTTTTTTTTTTTAAATCAGTATAAAGTATATCAGTATAAATGAAAGTTTACTGATGATTCAGTGTGTAGTATGGTTGGTATTTTTTTTTTCTGCCATATTTCTTTGTAAAGCTGCATTTCACAAACACAGCAAAGGTTTGGAAGAATGGAAATTTGATATGCAGTGAGACAACACACATTACATTATAATGCAGTTAACTTTGATTAACCAGAGGTTGGTAAAATAGCACTGCACTATATTTAGTTTCACATCACATTTTTTTACATGCTATTATGCAAATTTTTGCACGAGCCTTATTTCAAATGCAACCCAACTCTATTTATTCTCCCCAACCTGGGGAGCCTACATGGCCTGCATGGCTCCTGCATGGCCACTAGGAGCCCACCTGGCTGTGCCGTGCTGTGCTGTGCCAGGTGGTGTCCCTGCCCTGGCAGAGCAGGCAGCATCTCCCTGCCCAGCAACCTCGGGATTTGAAATAAGCATGCCAAAGATTGCCAGCACTGGACAATTTTTCCTGGGACCAATGTAGAGGTGTGCACCACTTCCTTTGGTGCAATTCTTCTGACACTGCAGTGTGGAACAACCATCCTTGTCTCTGCAAGAAGCACAAAAGTCAAATCCAGCCAATTTTCTTGGCATTCAATTTTCCCAACTTCAGGCCAGATCTTGAGGTTAATACGCCTAATGGCAAAGGGATATTCACAAGAATTTTGTTCACTTGGCAAAGCTTGCTGGATGTTTAGATTTAACACTCCTATTCATTTTGGTGAGTGCTGAGAATCTACATCCTGCAGTTGGCTTTGAAAATCGTGGCCTCATCCAGAAACTCTGAACATCTCCCCTGTCAGCTGCTGGATGCACAGCAACTTCTGCAGTTTGCTTCGCTTTAAGCTGAGACGAAAGGAAATCTAACCCTCTCTCAATATCAGCTATTTAGAGGGCTCTGCAGACAAGAGGAGCCGAAACACATGCCCAGATTTTCACAGAGCTCTCAAAATACAGCCCCAGCAATACTGAGCAGTAGCAATTCCAATTTTAAAATGCTGGTTTGGAGCCCCAGGAAGGTGTTTATCCATTTGCTCGTGTCTGGCCGTGTCCCCCAGCAGCTCTCCTGACCCAGGCTGCAGGGCAGCCACGTGGGTAGGAGGTGCAAGGGCTGGTAAGCCTGCTCTGATGCCTGTGTAGATGTCATCTGTGGGACTTATCCAGGGTCACCTTGGGAGGCTGTGTGAGAGCAGAGTGCTGCAGCCAGGTCTCCT
>VXAL01004695.1:215238-308212 GCA_013399475.1 Chauna torquata | reverse complement strand
CCTATGCGGTGAGGGAGTGCCTGGCCCCTCCCCAGTCAGGCTAGGCCCCAGGCCCTGCAGAGCCGGGTTTGGGCCTGCCCGTTCACCGTGACTCTCCGGGGGTCTGTGCCACATCGTAGCCCGGGCCTAACGGTTTTTCTTCCCGTTTCCTCTGCTCTGCACGCTGCCGTTTGGTGCAGGAGGGCGGGTGTGCTCCACACAAAGCAGCCTGTGGTAAACAGGCTGGAGAACACCCTGGGCCTCCCTGGGCCCTTCCCCATCCCCGGACGCTGAGGGAAATGCTCCCCGGCTCCCTGACCTTGGCTGCAAGGCTGGCCCCAGCTGCAGCTAGGGACAGCATCTTGGCCAGCATGTCTGCTGGCACTTGCACAGGTCTCTGGGGAGAAGAGCTGGCCTGCCTACCTCTTGGCAGTGCTGGAGGGTGACCTAAAGAAATTGGCAAGTGCTTGTGTAAGGCAAATCTCTCAGTGATGCAGTACAGCACTACCCCTTCTTGGCAGCGAAATGTCATGTTGTTCGCACTTCCTAGCCCAGGGTAAGGAGGCCTTTGCAGAAAAACAAGGGGTGTAAAAGATTACTGTTGAGCCACCAAAGAGATTCAAAGGAAGTTATTAAAAATTACGTGAATAATAGTGCTGGAAACACTACCACAGAGAGTCTGTGTAGGTAAAAGTTGCAAAATCTGTAAGACTGGATGCTGCAAATGCTGGCAAAACGTACCTTTGAAATGTATTGTCAATTCAGTGCAATCCTTAGAGCTTATGTGCTTTCTCGTGGTTCACTTGAAGTTCACATTTTACAAAATGAGGAATGGATACCTCAGGGTATTGCTAATGGGAAGTTGTGCAGTGCTTTCACCTTTAGGAACATGGGCCTAATCCAGTCCAAGTCAGCAGTGACAAAAATTGCAGTGCTGTTTGGTGGGCAGCTGAGGTTAGCTGGGTGGTGGTTTCAGTCCAGTCCTATTTGACAAAGATTTTTATTACATTTAGAAAGCCAACGAGTAAATTGCAGAAGTAACTAAATTATACTTGCTACTGGATACACAGTCCTCCTAGATCAATATTTAGACACGCCACTGAGCAAATAGACACCAGTTTGCAAAACTGACTGGCATTTTTCCTGCAAGCTGAAATTTATTAGAATATATCAAATTCTTTCAACAATTTAGTTCAAACTGTCGGATAGTCTTTAACATAAAATGTTAGGGCAGTTTGGCTTTGAAAACTTGAATCATTACAAAACCAACAATCTTTGACATAGTCACTGTGTGTATTCAGAAACAATTCTGCCTTCTTTGCTGATATTGAAAATTTTGTTGTAGGGAGTAGTATAGAAACATGGCAGTAAAAGAGGGAGCTGAATTCCACTGTCAGCTGGCCATTATTTGAAGAATTCCTAATTCAGTGCCAGTGATCAAAAACTTTAGGATTCCAGGCTGAATTTGTAGGAGAAAATGTAATTCTGAAAGCAAGTGAACTTTGTCCAGAAATCAAAGACAATAAACATGAAGCTGTAGGAAGAGATTTTATAAAGTCCCTTTCCAAAGCAAAACCTTGCTTGTCTCACGTTGCAGTATGATGCCTTATTTGTAGTCCCATACCAAAACTACTATCTCATTATGACTAAAAATAATGCAGAAGTGTATTGTAGATTTATTTTTAATTTTCTGGCCAAAAATGCTTAAGTTAAACTACTGTCATTTTTTGAATGATTTGTTTGATTATTTTTAGACTTTACTAGTTTTAATTTCTTTATTTAAAAGTATACAGTATATTAAAGCCCTCTTCTCTGTCTCCAGCTGTGTCTGAAGAAACTCTCTAAAGCTTCTGAGATGATTTATTTATAAAGTGAGGAAATCATATTTGGTTCTTGGTCAATACTACAGTCAGGAAAGTATACAGAAAGATGGCACTTACCTGTGAAAATGAGATGAGAACTTCAGATTCTTAGCACAGTGTATCTTCTCCATAGACAGCATGGTAGAAGATTTTTCATCCATGTAGAATATTGCATGATTTCTTGATGTTGGATGTCTACTTGTGCTGAAAAACATAAAAACATGCAAAATCTGAAATGTTTAAAAACTGTCGTTAAATCTTTCAACTAGTTATACATGGCTTCTTCACTTACAGTAATGCCACTTACACTTGAATCACCTAACCAAATTTAATCAAGATGTCAAAAATCTACCAAAACTCTCAGTTAAAAAAAAAAAAATCATGAAATGTAATTTGCTCTTCAAAAGATAGATTTCCAATATCTGCTACTTAATTGTTTTCTGTAAATCACTGCATTTTGCTTTTCTTTGCCAAGAAATATCAGAGTCATAGGCATGGAGAACCAGTTTCTTAGTCCAAGAAGAAATCAATGACCATCAAATGCTTTCTATTGTTGTTACCTTATATATTCAAACGCTTTTCTTCCAGCAGGCATAGCAGCAAGTGGTAGAAATGGCTATTTTTTTTTCTTGCAGACAAGCTAATAATGGCATCAGTGCACAGATCCTGAGGCAATGGCACAGCTCTGAAAACCTGAAAGCTTTGGTACCAAATTTAGTTCCTAGTGCTTAGTGCTTCTTTCTCACTTAAAGACTCCTTGGTAATGTGCTTTCTCCCAGATCACCCTGTCACTTGCTTGTTGCAAACCAAGTGCTCACAGAGGAGAAGTTCCTGAAGGCCTGACAAACCGTGCTCCATTTCACATGACATTGTGCATGGCGTGTTTGTAATTCTCATCTTTTTGCTGACTGTACGCTGTGACTCTTGCTCTGAGCACTTGCATCGGTAACCATTAGCAACCAAGCCACTGGTATCCTTTGACATTACACCATAGTTACTAGATGCTGTAGTTAGCATACTAAAAAAAATGCACTTACAAGTCCATCAGAAATCACAAAACTCTATCCCTTATTTTCCTAGGACATAGCTAAAGCAAATCTCTAAAGCTGGCATCCCACAGACACACACAGTGTTGCTGTTCTTGAGCTGAAAGAACTAGCACTTCGTGTTGTACCCATAAACGGCCTCACTTAACACACCACTACCATAATGAAATATTCTGTTTTAGCGCATCTGAATCCTCCATAAATACGCGCCCCTGAGGTCTCGCATGGACACAGATTCTACTAAACCTTTGCAGAAGCCAGACTGTTGCAAAAGCTCCGTTTGCAGCAGTCCCTTCTTTCCGGCAGGGTTTTGCTATTGTGGCAAGTGTCTCTGCAGCGCGGTCGTGCAGCATGCTAGATCCTGAGGGCAGTGTGGAGCACAAGGCTTCCTTTTCCTTCCCCAAAGTTTTTCTCATCCCTCTAGCCATGCTCCTTGCAATTGCAGCACTCCTGCTCTTAGCGTTTTCCGCTACGCAGCAGAAAGAGACTGATTTTTACACTTTCAAAGTAGTAAACATCAGGGGCAAACTAGTCTCTCTGGAGAAGTACAGGGGCTCGGTAAGTCTGCACGGCGGTGGGCAGCTCTCGCACTGACAGTCACTAATCAGCCAGTTCTTGCATGGCTGCAAAAACCGAGTGAGGGTGGAGAGATTGTACATTAACTTGGTGCATGCATGCAGATAGATTTGTGTTTACGACTCTTCTTTAACTGACCTGGAGTGTTGCCTGCATGCTTGCTTTGACACCGCTCCGTAGGTCTTTGCACTCTTTAAATAAAACGTTTGCAAGTCTAACCTCTGCGTGTGTCGGAGTCTTTTCCTTCTGCAGGCTGCTCCCTGTATACGTGGCAGGCAGGGAATGCCTGTGTGCCTGTCCTTCATGCAGCAAGATGAATTGCACTGGATTGCGGCTATTAACTTGCAGCACACAAGTTTGTACCTTCGTACAGCTTACTTTTGGAGCTTTTTTCTGCCTTTTAACTGCATGACTTTCAGTAAATTATTTTTTACTGAATTCCATTGATTTTGAAGTTCTGCATTTAAAAAAGGGACTTAATCAGTGGTTAATGGAGTTAACAAATTTCACCATAATTAGTAAAAAAAAAAGTGATAAAAAGGGATTTATTGATAAAATAACTATTTTAGTATCAGTGCACAGTGAAATTGAAACAACATCATGCTATTCCACTTGTTGATTTTTAGCGTGACAGAGAACAATATGAAGAAGGACAAGAAGACATATATAATTCTACAATGTCTTTTAAATTTCATTTATGTATTACATTAAGGAGTTCTAGACAGACTTACCAGTTTAAAAACAATTTCCCTGAATGTAATTTGATTTTTTTTTTTCAGTGGTTTGACAATCTAAGAAAAATGCTTAGTCCCTGTGGAAGAGTGAAAAGGGAGGTTAGCACAAGGAGGGGGATGTAATACTACAAAGTTCTTGTAGCCAGATTCACAAATTATGGAAGCTAAAAACAACATAAAGCCCACAACCTCCACACTTGGTGCTCAAGTGACACATCTTACGTGATACAGCCAGGCAGTCCAAGTGCTTAGTTGCTACCCAAAAAGGCAGGCACCATTCCTCACTTTCACCCTTAGCCTCAGCTGTTTGTTTCCACCATCCTTTTCACCCTCCTCAGGTACTTCACTGAGGTAATTGAGCTCACTGGTCGACAGTGGTGGGTCACTAAAACATTTGCAGGAAGACAAGAGAAGGCCCATGGGAGGAGAGGTACTTTTCCTGAGCTAAGTAGAGAGGAATACTGGTCGATTTGAACCAAATGAGAGACCTGAATCTTACCTGGTCAAAGTCCTCCTCCTCCTCCATTTGCAATTCAGTTAGATGATAGAGCAGAACTGGTCCAATGCACACTCAAATATCTATATTGGAAAAAACATGGAATTTATTTAATGTGAAGCAATATTTGCCTTTTTTTTTTTTTTTAGGAGTTCCTTCCAAAGACTCTGTCAATAAAACCTGTCAGTGAGGTGTGTTTTGTCTGCAGGTCATCTGCAAATCTGTCTGAATAAGCAAATACCACCTGTAGCTTTACCTCAGGGCCAACATCCACATGGAGAGGAGTAAAGGGGGAACTCAGAGGAATTCTTTCCAGCCCCGCTGCGCAGATCTGTGGGTGTTTGCCCCCTTCCTAACAAGCTGCAGAGCCTACTCTGGTATCTCATGACTGCACAAGATTAGGGGCGTGCACCTGTATCTCCACTGGTGCTATGACGCAGGCCATCCTCGAGGGGTGACTGGTTTCGTAAGGGAGAGCTCTAGAGCCATACCTTGCAAAAGTGACACCATCAGTGGATGTTCCTCCTTGATCTCTGCTAGGCTACCTGGAATAGTTTACTCCAAAAAAGTGGTGATGACCAGCTTCTATACAGAACAAAAAGACTTGGATTCAGAGAACCTATCAATGTTCAGTCCAGCTGCTGTTTTGAGAATGCAGATGCAGAATTTTTAACTAACTTATAACCATTTCTGTCAATGTCATTCTGTCATTCCCCCCTGCAAAGGTTAGCTAAAAACTCCCATTTATTTCTTAAAATAAACCTGCTTAAATCTGCAGTTAGGTAAGTAATGTTAAGATGTAGGTTCATCATAATATTTTAAAGCAATTAAAAGAATGCACATAATATATAAGTATTATGTATGTGCTGCTAATGTTTTAAAGAAAGTGAGTCACTAGTTAGACCACGGAACAATAGTCTGCTAATTGCTAAACCAGCTTTTCACAGCCTTAAGCTTTCTGGCAGATGTAGAGGAAACATTTTCTTCAGCTCTATCACTCAGCTAATTTAGTTAAATAATTATTTAATTTGTAGTCACGAAACTAACTGGGAATTGAAAAAATCAAAAAGTTTCCAGAGTAGGGAAAAAAAAAAAAAAAGTCTGCTAATTCTAAAAACACAAGAGCCACACTGAGTAGAAACAGTCAGTTCAATTCATGACTTGCGGGATCTTTCTTCAATAACTCATTATTCATATAAATTATTGTGTATTCAGATCATAGAGATAATTTTTCTTACCCAGAAAAAAGTGAGACTAATATTAATTCAATTTCCGGTCAAGTGTATCTTGATACAAATCACAAGTACCACTGGTTATATAGTAAATAAGAAATGTACTACTTGCAATTCTGAAATAATGAAAACAAACAAACAAAAACAAATGAACAAAACAAAAAACAAACTTTTTTCCTGAAGTAAATATGCACAGACATAACTTGTCCTCCCCTTTGATAAGAATATCAAAAAGAGTTGAGAGAGAACTCCCTTTTTATGGGGGCATAAAAAATTACATTACCAGAATGCTAAACGTTTGGCATACATGCTACAAAATTAGGTAGTATGTCTACATGAAAAAAGCAGAGAAAAGGAGGACTATTACAAAAAAAAAAAAAAAAAAAAAGTACCGCAAGTGAAACAGATCCAAAAGCTGGCTGTTCCACTCTGTTGCATGAGAAGGCCATCCTCCTATGCTTTACCCAGGCTATCATACTGACGTTGACCCATCTACCTTAAACATGAGGGGCAGTGATGAGTGTTTGGAAAAGAATCAACAGGATGCAGATAAGATTCATTTTATCAGAACACCTATCTAAATCAAGAAAGCTTATACTTTATTTTATGACCTCTATCAGATGTACTGTAGGTAAGAGGCAGCATGCTTCCCCAAAACAGGGTCTTTTGGGAGTCAGAACTCCTGTCAACTATCCCCTGCTATGTTTATACCCTTTTAGATACAATAGTACCTGCCTGCCTGCCTGCCTACCTACCACGCAGCTAAGTACAGTGTGCTGAGGCATAATTAAGCACTGCTAGTGCAGTGGTTTGGGAAACTTGCAGCAAAGGCACTGTAATAATGTAAAGCATTAGGCACTATGACAATGTAAAGTATTGCTTTGCTATTGAAAGTAATGCTAGGGGCTTTGCATCATAGCTCTGTGCAAGCTGACAATGTAGTATTACTGAATGTGTATAAGTACAGGATATAGATACTTAATTACTTTACAAAGTATTGCTATTTTTATCCATGAAGTTAACAGTGCTGAGTCAGTGTAATCTGACACTTACAGTTTGTCCTCCCATCCGCTAGACGCGGCCAATTAAGAATCTCCACGTCTAAAAACCTGAGTATCTACTGTCTCTGCTGAAGGATCCACAAAGGATTGCTTGAAGCTGACAGCAGATTCTTCAATCTCTATGGATTTTCCTCAGGGTGGTAGACTATGTAAACATCAAGTAAACCAAGAACTGTTTGCAGTGTTAAAGAAATGAGTTCAGTACTACATTGCATGCGTTTTCTAAGGAAAGGGAAGGAAAGGATAGTGTTAAAAAGTAAGACAACAGCTTATACAGAATTCAGCTTAAATTGAATCGTGTTTGAAAGATCCAGGGTGAATTGTCAGCACTGCACACTAGGTGGTGTGCTTGACTTGCACTCTCAGAGCCTAAGATGTAATAGAAGTCAGTCAAAGGGAGTATTGAGCTTCATTTAAGTCATTAATAGTTGTAAGGAGTCAAACTACAGTCTTTTAATGAGAACAAAAAGAGTAACTGTTATTTATTAAAAAATAAACTAAATAATAAAATAATAAATCACCACATTTTATCACGTGTGGTACCAGACAGAAACACTTAAAAGATAACTTGGTAAAGGTTTTTAAACAATCATTCTATTGAGTATATGTTTTATTTGACATGCTGACAGTCTGCAAGAGGAATGCATCATAAAATCATTACATCTTTTCAAAAACAAAACAAAAAGCTAGTTTTACAGCATATATTTAAAATTTCAAGTAGAGCTTGTAAATGTAGGCTGAATGAATGTGATGCTTTGGAAGTTAGCTAGATGGCTCCAGATAATACTTTATATGTGAGTGTATAGGGATTGCTTAGATTGTATTCTGCTGACACTCTACACCACAAAGATTACATCAACTTCTGCTTTATAAGGTTACCTGTCTTCCAGGGAAAACCAACAGTGCCACGAAGAAACTACTTTAAATATAGCCACACACCTATACAATGCACTAAATGCACAGAGTGTTAATGTTTAACATAAGAAATTATAAACACCAACTTCCCCTTAGCTTTCTCTTTACTGCTTTCTGCCCCTTCAGGGATATCAGCCTATTATCCCATACCTTACACAGCTTATGAGCTTTTATATGCCAGTTTGGGTTTTGGCCTTAAAAATCATATAGTCATTTATTTTTCGTATATTAATTATAATTTATTTTGATGTATGCTAGTCATATTTCCTACATAATCATGTTTTGTATAAAAACATACGCACAGGAATATAGAACAATAGTGACATTAGAATCCAAAGTTTAAATTGAGCAAAGCCAGCAGTCACAGGCATGAGTACAAGACCTAGACTTGAGATTTTTTACTTCTTTTCTTGCCCTGCAGCTACTTGCTGTGTAACTTTGATTAGGTCAACGGATGTGTCCAAGCTTCAGGCTTTCCTCTTGCTGCACTGGGCCCTTCAGCACTGCTATGTCACACCGGCAATAATGAAACCAACATGCCAGCTTCTATGAAACTTCCTAACTCTTGAAGAAAGATCCAATGTGAATAGCCACTGCTCTTGTACTGGGGAATATGTTGGCTACTTTGACTGAATTCAAACTTTCTTTTGCAATTTAACAATGAAGGACCAACTTCTGGGCTGATGTATAATCTGTAGAAACCCACTGGATTCAGTGTAAACCAGAAAGAATTTCAGTTCCCAAATCATAATGCTTTTTCTGCACTGTGCCTGATTTTAATCTCCTGGGTGGGTAAAAACATTTCTAGTGGTATAATATTTACATTGGCTTATTACTCTTACAGAATGGTTTGAAAAAAAACTAGAATGTACTTATATGTAAAAAACCTCACCATAAACTGCGTAATGCTATTCTTATTAATAAAATTGTATTGTATCTAAAAGGTCTACAACATTCAGCTTTTATCCACTCTCAAGAAAACTTTAGAGTGGGCTCAATTTACATAGAATGAGTTGTAACTTACACTTCAAAAATTCATAATAATAATAAAACCTGTAAGTCTAAAAATAAATTCTAGAAGTTATTTAAGGATAAAATATCTCAAAAACAATGGATAGCTCTTCGTAGCCTTGAGAAACTGTGTAATATGTGTTAGCTTGGGGTTAGATCACTTAATTTCCCCAACAAATTCTTGGCACAATCTGTTCCGTCATGTACTCCTTACATGTGCCATCTGTGTTCAGCATCTTCCTCTCTGCTGGATCTGCGCAGGCAGATACATGCCTGATGGTTGTGTCGGACTGACACGATGCACACGACATCAAAGATGGTCAACTACAGGAATAACTCTCTTAAAGGACAGTGGGCACGTTCTTCACTACTTCGAATCTGTAATTGAGGCAGTAAACCTTAATGCAAAATATGTTGCCATTCTGTCACAAATGAGTAGACTTATTCTAGAAATGGTGTGAAATTTTACAGTCCATACTGCATAGACTGCCCTAAAATCCTGTAATTGCTTCTATTAACTTCTAGGTCAAGACATCTACACTGGCAATGATAAATGGATCAGCCAGTTCTGTATGAGTACTAAATTCTTTACGAGGAAAGATGCTGCACATCAGATGCTGTACAACAGATAAATGGACAATCAAAAAAAAACCATTGATTTGCAGGATTCTTTCAGGTAACCCAGTATACCTCAGCTGGATGGTCATTTTGTAAATATGCTTAGCAACTATCCAAAAGGCAGAACAGAGACATGCAGGTTCTCTGTAAACTGGGAATTAAGATTACATAGCAGTTTACTGATTAGCTTCATGGTTGCCCAATGGTAATTCATAAAAGAAATATTCAAAAAAACAAATCTTCCTATAGTGAACAAAACTCATGAGTGTTCAGTCACGGTTCTGCAGACATTCTCATTTTTTGAAAATAATCTGCATCCCAGCCTACCTGTTGGAAAACTGATGTGTGCAGCACATTTCTTAATCTCTCTTGTTCTTCAGGTGTCGTTAGTCGTCAACGTTGCAAGTGAGTGTGGGTTTACAGATAGCCACTACAAGGCCTTACAACAGTTACAGAAGGACCTCGGCCCATATCATTTCAACGTGCTGGCATTCCCATGCAATCAGTTTGGGCAGCAAGAACCAGACACTAACAAAGAAATAGAGAGCTTTGCACGGAAGACTTATGGTGCCTCCTTTCCTATGTTCAGCAAAATCGCAGTCAGTGGAGCTGGTGCAATTCCTGCCTTCAAGTACTTAATTGGTGAGTAATCCGGACCACTGGTGTGTTGTTTCCCCAGCATAGAATTCCTCTGATACAGGATACCATCTGATTGCAAAAGGGTACCTATGACTGTGTTCCCAGAATTGCAGCACAGAATTGTCAGGAGAGGTCGAAAGTCATCTAGTCCATCCTCCTGCACAAGGCAGGATTTCTGTCTATGCCACCACGATGGGTTTGCCTAGCCGTTTAAATAGATCTCAAGGGATGAAGACCCTACAATAACAAATGCCCTGTAAAGCTAGTATAATAAACTTCTGCATGGAATACAGGTCTTGAAATATTCTCATGTATGCATACACCACCTGATCTTCATTTTTCCACTTTGTAATCTTGTGTGTCTCCGGTGACACAACTGCTGCAGGTTGGATTTATAAGATTCATCTGAAGAGCTTTAGGATAACAGAAAGTAAAGCGCCTGCATAATTTACTTCTTCAAGCAAAAAGTGAAACCAGTCACTAAGTTTGCTGGTTCTTAGCAGACAGCTAACAAAATATCATGTACAGCAGAATATTTTCTATCAAGGCACTACTTTTCATGCACTGAATGAATGCTCTAAACACCATTTAAATGCCAAATTAAAATGACAGCCTTTATCCAATGTGAAAGGAATGTCTTTCAGGAATGATATATTATGAAGACCAAGATGACATGGTATTACATGAGCTGAACTCTGCAAGGACCATGCTGCTTCTTATTCTCTCCAGCACCACAGTGTTTACCCATGTACCACTGAATTCAAAGGAGCACTGCTGGTATTATTTCTGGCTACCCAAAGCACTCCTCCCTCCAGGTGTCCGTTGTAGATCTTTCTGCTAGCCACAGTTCCCTTAATCCTCTTCATGTCCTTCCATTTCTATTTTTTTGCAGTGGGGTTGTCATTGCAGACATGTCACATGAAACTGGCATATATTTTGTTTCCCTGTTGGTCCACGTGCAAAGGAAAGCTGCGGGAGGCAGTGCATTTAATGCAGCATGACCAGACAGTCAGCAGTGTAGGTCTGTCTGTGTCTTGATAATACTTTGAAATATCTTTTGATTCCATATGAGATTTTGCCAAATGTATTATCAATGGAAAAAGATGCTAATTTGTGCCATTAGTGGGATGAGACTCTTGGCCTGATTGAAAATCCTGAAAATTTTTTTAGTTATGTAAAAGTATAGTAAAGGATAAGAATAAGAGTGAAGTGAAATGAATATGCACCCAAGGAGAGAAAAACAATAATAACCTCCTGGAACAATTTACTTTGTTATTTCTTTATGTAGCATTTCTTGAAACATTCTTTTGAAGCACATGATACTCTGTGCTTTTGGAGGAAAAATCCTGGATAACCAAACAATTTAGCAGTCCTGATGTAGGTGCGGCTACTTTTTTTTTTTAATCACAAATTCCATTTCCCTATCAATGTTCAACTGTTTCAGATGATCCATATAGTACAGACACACGCACAGTGACTACAGTCCTTTCTCCTGTCTGTCTGTCTCAAGCTTGACTGTTTCCATTATTCTCCAGGGGACTACTGTCTACTTAAATCTCCCTGTCAGAAAATTCATCTTAATATTCACTCTTAAATCCCTCTTAATTTTACATTCTTTCTTCCTCTGAGATGGTAATCACCAGACTGGCACAAACAAATGTCAGGAACTGGCTAACGTGTTTTTTTGTTTGTTTTGTTTTGTTTCCCCCCCCAGATTCTACAGGAGAAGAACCAACCTGGAACTTCTGGAAATACCTGGTAGACCCCAATGGGAAGGTAGTAAAGGCCTGGGACTCTACTGTTTCTGTTGAAGAAATAAGACCTTATGTTACAGAACTTGTAAGAAAAATCATCCTCAAGAAAAAAGATGAATTATGACTTTCAAAAATCCCAGCATATCAATTACATCTTTATTTAGAATTAGGACTGGACTTTGTATTTTCACATTCCAAAAGAGGGAATATGGGGAAGGGAAAACATGACCAGTGAAATCTATCATGACCATCCTCAGAATGTAGAAAACAGCAAAAAGTAATTTAAATTTAAAAGTAATTTAAAATTATCTATCTCCAATTGAATTCTATTTGACCCTTCCAAGAAAGAAGACCTCATCAGCAATTGCTTCTTTCCCAATTCAAATTATTGATAACACTACAGGAAGTCAGTTAATATATCTCTAGGAAAAAGGCTCAGAATAAAAAGAATTTCCTGACTGGGATCTCACTATCATCTACAACTCTGTTGTCATATTTTGATCGTGATCTGAATGAAAAAAATAAAGAGTAAAAAGTGCACCACTGACTTAAGGCATGTACTAGGGAGAGGGCCAAGACAGATACCTTCAAACCAGGCAGATTAACATAAACATATGTTTTTCTAGTTACCAAAGTCAAACACATTTAATTTCATCTGCCTGGGAAGTTGTTAAGGGCATGAGGAAAACACTTCTATAAAACTTAAACAAAACAAATACAAAAACAAACTCTCTGCAAAAATATTCTCCAAAAGCTGCATTTTTTCATCCAGTAAAGATTATCAGACGATATTCAAATAGCCATTTGAACACCTATAGGACCAGAGCCTATACAAAATGGCCATTGCTTTCTTCTAGTAGCATTTTGGCTTGGAAGACTTTCTCTCGCCTCCTACAATTGATGTTAAGGTTATTTTTCAGTTTATAATACCATCTGATTTTGCTGCATGTGCGGACAAACAGAGAATCAACATTTTTCCATGGAAATCATTTTTCAAATCTTTGACTGTTGCATAATGTTACATTATTTAATGTTACATTAATGTTACAATTGTTTAATGGCACCCTTTTCAAATGTAGCACTTGGGCATCTGCTCAGACTTCAGACTGCAGAACTTCTTAGCTCATACTAAAATAATAACACTAACAATTACAGCCTCATTATTCTTTGACAGAAACCCTTTGAAAATCTTGTCAGTAAGAATTCTTTTTAATCTCAATGAAAACACAATACACAGGTCCTCTGCTTTTAACCCCAGGAAGAATCTAGTCTTGTCCAATGGCAGTGTTATTGCCAAGTGAAAGCTTTTTGGTGCTTTGTAATGCTTTTTAAAGTAGCACAAACAATATTTGTCCATGTAGTTGTCAAGGTCCAAGTGCATAAATAAGCCTTAATTGCTCTGACCACAGTATGAACTTATTCCAGCCCATCACTGCCATTACAGATCTTCAGCATCCAAACAGGCTCCAGCTGAAATCAAAGGCAAATATTATGGCATGTACTAGCTTGCAGAAAAAGAGGAGAAAGAAGAGTACTGAAGAACTATTGGAAATAAAAGAGCTGATCCTAGAGAACATTATAGTTCCCATGCTTGAGCAGCTGCTCTCTTCTGAGGTCTTGGACACGTTCTGTGAACCAGCCCAAGGAAATAAAAGCTAGAGATACTTTAGGATTTGAAGAAAGGCCCTGAGGGGCAGAGATTGTACTGTACAAAGCAAGCTGAATTTGCCTGAAAGAAACTGAGAACAAGTTTTTTGTTTTNAAAAATAAACAAAAAAAAGAAAGAAAGGTGTGAAGGGGGGGGTGGGAATAAAAGGACAAAGTAACAGAAGTACAAAATCAAAAAGAGAGATAAAGTAAGAAGGGAGAAATGAGAAGGAAATGAAAAGACAGTATGCAGTCAAAGACTCTTCGGGATAAACAGGAGATGGAAATGTTCAGGTTGTATTGAAACTAATGAATATGTTCCAAGCTATATCAGCTACTTCTCACTTGGAGTGTAACTTAAGAGTGCAGGAAATCAGGGCTAGTGGCAGTGAATATGTCTGTATTTTCCTCTGATGGAGGGAAAAGTGGACTCTACAGTCCATTCAGTCATTTAGTCTATTCTTATATGAATCACTTTAGGACAATTAGTACAAAGGAAAGTCACACAGAAAGCAGAATCAGGCCCAGCCGATACCGTGCTGGGACAGAGAATCCAACTACTAGAAAAGGAGGTCTTTTATGACTCTATAGACTGTTTATCTTTTCTCTATCCATTGATGCTAACACAATGCCCCAACGTGCAGTTAGCAGGTGCTGCAGGGCTTAAAATACTCTCTGTAGAAAGTACATTGCTATTTTGTAACTGAAGCCCTGATGAGCCCAGACCATGCTTTGCAAGACATTTTAAGCCCTCTCTATTTCAATTTAGGGTGTCCAACTTCAAACAGAACTCTGGATTTATGTAGATATGATCTTGCATTCTCTACTAGACAAATACTAAAAGTCTAAAGAGATGTAATGGCAATGATCAGTTGGAAAGGGTTCATACTACACGGACAAATATTGTCTGGGCTGCTTTTAAAGGCATTATGAAGCACAAAAAAAGCTTTCACTCGTCAATAATACTGCAATTGGACAAGACTAGATTCTTCTTAAAGCATCCTGGGGTTAAGAGCAGGGGACCTGAACACTGTGGTTCTGTTGAGATAAAAAGAATTCTTGCTGTNCAGTCTGAAGTCTGAGCAGATGCCTGAGTGCTATGAATAACTTACTATTGATGACTATTGGAGTTGGTGTTGTTCTTAACAGTCTGGCAGTTTAAAGGGAATTAGGTAAGTATTACATATGCAAGCTTTGAAATTTGAACAGGCACATGATTTTAAGCACATGAATACTCTCTCTGAAGTTAGCAGAAACATTTTTGTGATTAATTTAAACATGTGGCATATATTCCATCTGTTGTCACATTGGAATCATAGCTTGCAGAACAAATGCTTTGGTCTTTTAATGAAAGCTACAGAGGAAAAGTAAATATTCTTGGTTGCAGATTAATTCACATCTAGTCATGTTATAAGTTCTTCATGACTACTTGCTCAGAAAAATTGCAAACCAAATTGCACTGGCATGTATTTGTCTGTTGAGACTCTATTGGGTCATGCAGAGATCAGAAATGACTTTTGTTGGCTCATGAGTTCCAACACAGTTTGAATCTGACAGAGATCTTCCCTGTAGCAAGTCCTGAAAACTGTAAAACAGCACTGAATATATAGCATGAGACTATCCGCTTTGCAGTTTGTCTGCTTTGCAGAGAAAAATATTAGCGTGCCTTAACAGATGGGCACATATATGCACAGAGAGTGATAATCTTGGTCACCTAAGACTTAATCTCTTACAGTTTGCAAATTTGAAAGTGTAAACTCTTGGTATGTTGATTTAAATGCTAAACTAAGCACCTAGACACATGATTGTGTGTGCTGTCAAGTGTCCCCTATGGCATACCACAGGAGATATAAATCATTTAAAAGCCTAACTATGAGTTTAAAATCAGTCAGGAGACATAAAAACTTTCAGAATTTTGTCTCATAAAGAATGGAAAATCAGACCTGCATTTATCCAGAACTGTTTTGGAATGGAATATGTTTTATACTGAAATAAAACAATTGAATGGAGCAATAGAGAGGGGTTTAAACCCTCTTTTTTGATGTTATAAAGAAAACAAAATCAAACAGCCTGGTTATCCTTACATCCACCTCTGGTATTTTACTTATATGCTAGTGACGTTCGCTCAAGTTTCTATTATGACTCTGGTCTGAAATGTCAGTAGCAAATCAAACAATTTCTCTCTCCTGGACATGCCCAGTTCATTTTTTTAAACACATCAGCATCTGGTTCAATAAATAGCTGACCATAGTCAGTACTTTCAGAAGACTGGATATCCATATGATAAAGCAAAACAAATCTTATGCTACCTCCAATTCTTGGATCAACCAAATATGTCCTATATACATGTAAATGTATACTGCAGCTATTCATAGAGCCAAATGAAACTTAATAAGCTTACCTCTGACTCATTCACAGAAAGAGTTGAGTAAGCAGAGAAATCAGGTATTCTCTGTGACATGATATTAACAGATTCTGGAGTAAAAACATCACTGACAAAACAGAAAGCAGTTTACAAACACTTTGATGGAAGAAGTACTGAAAGCACAGAGATTTGGGAACTAATTCTGAACCATACTAAAACTCCACAGCAGAGACATACACAGGGCAGAAGGAAATACCTGAGCTATACCTGAAAGTCTATCATTCAGTGGTGGTGATTCCATGATCTAATACTACGTAGCCAATACGTCCACCTCGCCAGCTCATGAACACAGTATTGCCTACCATGTAGGACCAGAATTAACAAAACTCAATTCTACTCTTCATCTTTTACATCTTTTATGCCAGCTCTGCAGCAGCTAAGTATAGGCAACAGTGGGGACCTGTCTAGTGAAGTGAGCCCTGAGTAACTTTCCATTCTTAGCCTAGAAAACCTGACCCAAGCTGTCAATCTACAGACCTAAGAGACAAGGCATGCTGGTTTATCTCAGAGCACTGCAAGATCCCTGCTCAACAAGAAGATCTTCTAAACTAATTCTAGAAAATGAGAACAGTTGAAGGATCATTGTATTTTAAGTAAGCAGAGTTGTATTCTGAAAGGTAAGTACACGATGAAAGTTTTTGAGATGCTGCTGCGTACGTAGATACTTTTCCCTCACTCAGAAATAAGAGTCAGGGTCAGATTCTTTCCTAAGAACTAATTGATGGAACCATAACAGTAAAAGGAAATAATATTTTACAACAATAGAAATGACTGAAGTACAATTTCTAGAAGAACAAACTTCTGTAATACTTGCTATATAAATTCAGTTCCGTGGAACAGAACAGATAGAAATTAGAGAAATCCTAGCTTCAGGGAGCTGCAGTTTTAGTTTCCTTAAGCGAAAGAAAGATGCAGTGAGAAAGCCATTATTGCATTGTATAAAATAGTCCTATGTCTTTTTTCCCCCTTCCCCTAAAAGCATTGCTGTTTCATTATAATTAAGTGCATTCATCTGAATTATATGATAAATCAGTCTATTGTTGTTTAGTAAGCAGGTGAATCCACAAATGATAAATGAAAAAAAGCTATAGAGGAAAATGTCCATAATCCACAAATTGTTCATCTGTCTTCTAAAAAAGGGCACAATAGTCAAACTATCCTGGTAATTAAAGTGCTTGCTGAATTCCCAGTTTAAATTACAAATCAGTTTTTCTAACCCTTAATTAGAGTTACACCACTCATTCTGATTTGTTACTAATTCTATATTGATTCTGATTTGTTACTAATTCTATATTGAAAATACTAATTATTTTATTACTGATACTTTACTGTCCTCTCAAAGGACACTAACCACTAACCACTAGGTGGTGAAGTGTTTTCCTGTCACATAAGCATTTTACATTTGAAGTCTCCTCTTCCAAAGCAGGACAGAACATAAATATTTTAAGTTTTCAAGCAGAAGTAACCCCAAACTATCAGTTTGGTTAAGCTGTAACATTTTGTTTGGATAAAATTGATGAGAAATGTTTCAGAGTTGATATTCAAATTTTCAATCTTTTTTTATATAAATAAAATATTAGAAGAAAAAATTATTTTGAACCAAGAAATAGAATCTAAATGCCAATATAGAAAGCTTTGATGACTTTAAAAGTTGATATGGTGAATTTTGTCAAAACAAGTATTTTTCCCACAAGTTTCAGCTTGCGGAGCAGATTGCTTAAAAAAAGAATTGCCCATTTCTAATAACAAAATTTTCTTTTGAAAAGATCTGGCAGCCTCTAAAGTTGCAAATCTATTCAGCAAATAGCTATGCTGAAGTGAAAAGGAATAAATCATTGAGTAAAATTGCAAGATCAAGCCTCTGAATTATGAGTCGTGTAGTCTGATTGAATACTGGGAATTGCAGGATACCAATCGTAGTTGTTAACTGCATGCGCAGTAGGTGTATTGGTCAAGCCTGAGATTAAGAAACTGGGAACCAGGAGTTCATAGAGTCAGTTCCAGAAAACCAAAATATTTCAGAGAACTCTCTTAAAAATTAATGTAATATGAATAATCCATGCAATAAATATAAAAATAAGAACTAATACAGGTGGTTGTTTTGTTTTGTTTTTTGTTGTTGTTGTTTGTTTGTTTACTATTTAGGAGGTTAAGAGGACATTAGTAGATGGCCAGCTGATATGGGATAAATCTTTCCCAAGTTTCAGGTGTGAAGTTGTATGCAATGAAAAGGTATCATTCTATATGCAGATAGAAAGTTCAGGATAAATGACTTCAATGCCTGAGGAAGATTATAGAGCAGAGACATTCATTTGTTATCACTCATAATAAAAAGCAAGCTGTTAAATTAAATTAAAAAACAATAATGAAAAGCAATAGAATCATAGAATCACTTAGGTTGGAAAAGACCTCTAAGATCATCAAGTCCAACAGTTTAGTCCACTAATTACTGCAAATATAGAAGTGGATGCATAATCATTCACTTGCTAGAAACAAGCATGTGAATTTCCACATCAGGCTGGAAATTTCTCTGCCCTGTGACTATTTAATCTGGTCTGATTTAATTCTCTGTCAATTCTACCTGTGAACACAAAAAGCTCTTTGCTTTTCTAGTCCTTCACCTCTGACCATTTCTTTTGATTCTTCTCCTGCTGTCTCTTTCTGACCTAACTTAAGTTGAAAGCTTCAATTTACAAAGTATTGTAACACCTATTAAAGTCTATTCTTAAAACGCCTTTTAGTAGGTAAAAACACAACAGATGAAAGGAGGAAAAGGGGTCCAATGGAAGGTGTAATAGTTTGAAGCCATTCCTATTTTGTCTTTCTTCTGGTTTAGTTCGTAATCAGTATTCATTTTCTCCCTTTCTCTAGTAACGGTAGGACAACAGAGAATAAAAGATACTTAAGATGCTTATGTTGGCAATGTTTTGAACCAGAATGTATCTCTCTGTACAGGATGGAAGAAGATCGTTCTAGTTTGGTTCCAGGAGTAGTGGTAAATAGATTTTAGCACAACGGACTACTCTCACTTGGTGGAGCCATTCTGACTTAGCTCCCAAAGAATGCTCTTCCCATGCTTTTGTACCAGCCTAACCCTCCACCTCTGCTAGAAAAAGCATTCCACTGATGTAGCCAAAATTCAGTTGGCCAGGATCAAGACAAAACAATTTCTCGTGAATCTGTCCTAAGATATGCTCTTTCTTAAGTTCCGCACCAGATATGTGAGCTCCATAATTGCTACTGATAACAAACAAATATGACATTAGTTTACTGTGCATCCCAATTTTTCAGTAAATACTTGTCTCTGCTTATTTTATATCCTTTGAAATGTCATTTCTAAGCACTTTAATATTTATTCAAAATCCACCTGAAGAATCCTGGTTTAAAATAATATCCAGTAGGCTGAAATACATCTGGTCCTACCAAGTAAGCTGACCAACTTGTTGGAAACACTGCTTTGTCATAGACACATGATTTTCTTCTTCCTTCCCAAAGCATTATGTATGCACTAAAACACTGCATGTGAAAAAGCTGCTGCAGATTTCAGCATCATGCTGTTTCCTAACCAGCTACTGTTGGTGTTGGACTTTCATTCCCATGCTTATTATCAGAAAGGAGATATGTACAATGCAAGAATCAATCAGTCTGTGATCTGATTTTCCTCTCAGTTAATACGGATGATAACAGTACACAAAATAGTTCTGAGTTAATTAGCAAGTGCATGAAATAACATCCTACATGGAGGCTATGCTCCAAAAATGCAACTTAATTTGAACAGCAGTCATAAACCAAGAAACAAAGCTGTATATTTGCAATAGCTACATACACATGTTGGAATGGCCAAGCACCTGACATCTGTACAGATTTGCCTTTTTTGTGTATTACATCACTAACAGCCAGTTATAAACTAACTCTTCATGCAGCTTTCTATCCCCTTGAATGGCAGAAATGCAGAAAATCAGCTCTTCTCAGGAACCAAAATCATCTTGAGCTAAAGCAACTGAGGAATAACATAGTAAAAACAGTTCAAAAAACAGGTAGTTACTTGCGCTTCTAGCACCTTACTATCAATATAGTTTAGTTGGCAATCTTAGTTTGTATACTTTAGTAGCTTACAAATTAAGTTAAAAAAAACCTCAATATTTATACAAATTCTTATAATTACTATTCCACTTACTAGTCCCTTTCCCAGTTTGCGTTAATTACCTGTTCTGAATAGTAGGATGATGTCTCTGGGATGAGCTAGTGACTCAACAAAAAGTGAGTTCATGGTGGGGGACTCACTTTTTTACCACTCTTGAAAATACATTTCAGCCCTTGATTTATGAGCCAAAGGGTTTACTTTCTAAAAGGAACAGACTAGCAGCAGTAAAACATCCATTATTTCCAGAAAAGCAATGAATGCTCAGCACTGTCTATCTGTCAGGCCAGCTTTGCTTTTGGCATAGGCTTACAGCAGTCAACCCGTACACTTTTTTCTGCCTCTTCCTTTTACATTCTCATGTGGATGGTGACTACTTTTGAAGTTATTATAATAATTGGTACAAGATTTAAATATGAGCAATGAAACAACTCTGCATTATTTTAAAAGAAAACCCACAAAGTTCTTTAACACTTACAGGCATATATTTCCAAATTGCTGATATGATCTCATTAACATTCTGCCCCCAAAAATGGAGAATTCCAGAGATAAGGGCTACTTTTGTATTATAGTTAGGCTTTCAAAATTCCTACACCCAAGAGATAATGTGGAAAGCCTTAAAGGTTAGGAGGATTACCATTTTTTTTTGGCCTTACATAGGATTCTCGTTTTAATTGTTTATACAACCACAATTCTTCCGCGTCTTTTTTTTAAAAAAAAAAAAAAAAGCAAAACCAATAAGTATTCAGGTCTTCTGAGAACAAATTGCAGTAATATAAAATATTATAGATTTCCTATAGGCATTACTCTGACGCAGAAGAGAGATTAGAATTTAGAGTGGGAGCTGCGAATGTAAAAATGCCTAGTGTAATCAGAATTCTGAATTTTAGACCTATAATAAGATAAAAATTCAAATTTCCTTTGGAGTAGGGAGCTCAGTGCTTGTGTCTCAGTCTGAACCTTTTGAATGTGAAATTTAAAATGCAATTAAATTATAAAATAGCAACCAGTGAAGCAAATAAAAATAAAATTGAAATTCCATCCTCTTTTATATTCTTTACTTTGGTACAAATGCTGACTTTAAGTTGACAGTAAAAGGAAGCCTGCAGAATCACCCAAGCTGCCTGATTTCATCACATTCATATACATGTACTCACAGCTAACACAGTTGTTGCACTGGTTCTGAAGCAAAAAGGCTTCGTGTCACATGTATGTTTACAAAGCTGTATATATGCATGATAGAAGAAGTCCCCAGTAACTAAACCAGATAATCTGGAAAAAAAAAGCCTGTGTGCTGCTTAAGAGAACTTGTTAATATGAAATGAATCAACAAGGACTGCTAGCAAACATCCATTATCAAAAGTGATATGGTGATATGATCAATCTTTTTTGTAGTCTTTTTTCCACTGACTATATGACTTAATTGGCTGAATACAACACTCTGTTCATAGGCTGTGGCTTTCATTAATCAATCCAGAATTCACATTTCAAGACAAGTCTTGCAGTGCTGTCATCACCTGAGGACCTCTTGTTCTTTACAATTCAGATTATGTAATTATTGCTCAGTCATGTATTTTGTCTCGGCTGTCACAAGGCAACCTTCATAAATTTACACTATTTGGACAGTTTTTCTGTGAACAATTAAGACTTGACACTTAGTCCAATAGGATGGATTCTTACTTATGCCATTAGAAAAGCAATTTCTCGGCAGATCTTTTTGCTAACCTTCCCATCCATCCCCAGTTATGGCAAAGAAAAAAAAAAAAAGGAAAGGGAGAGGGAGAAAACCCCAAACCATTGTCCTTTTTAATTGTTGAATGCATTTTTTTTTTTCAGTTTTTATGAAAAATAGTATGTGACTTTTTCTAAGTTTATTCCATGCCAAATGTCATGTGGCTTAAAACATGAGTATTTGTAGGGAGAAGAACAACAAGAAGAATGTTTGCTACTGATGCAGGAACCGTAGTAATAATAAGGAATACTAAAGTGGAACATTTTTAGTCAAAGATGATGTATTGGGTTTACGTGGTAAAGGTTTGGTAGCAGGGGGGCCACAGGGCTGGCTTCTGTGAGAAGATTCCAGAAGCTGCCCCATGTCAGATAAGAGCCAGCTCCAGCCGGCTCCAAAAGGGACGCACCGCTGGCCAGACCTGAACCAATGAGCGATGTTGTTTGCGCCTCTGTGAGAGCAGATTTAAGAAGGGGAAAAAACTGCTGCGCAACAGCAGCTGGGAGTGAGAGGAGTGAGGAACAGCCCTGCAGACACCAAGGTCAGTGAAGAAGGAGGGGGAGGAGGTGCTCCAGGCGCCGGAGCAGAAGTTCCCCTGCGGCCTGTGGTGAGGACCATGGTGGAGCAGGCTGTCCCCCTGCAGCCCATGGTGTACCACGGCGGAGCAGATCTCCACGCTGCAGCCCGTGGAGGAGCCCACGGTGGAGCAGGTGGATCTGGCCTGAAGGAGGCTGCAGCCCATGGAGAGCCCCCGCAGGAGCAGGCTCCGGGCCGGACCTGTAGCCCGTGGAGAGGAGCCCACGCAGGAGCAGGTGATCCGGTGGGAGCTGCCACCCGTGGGGGACCCATGCTGGAGCAGTTTGCTCCTGAAGGATGGACCCCGTGGTACGGACCCATATTGGAGCAGCTCTTGAAGAGCTGCAGCCTGTGGGAAGCCCACGCAGGACCCGTTCGGGAAGGACGGCATCCTGTGGGAGGGACCCCACGCTGGAGCAGGGGAACAGAGAGCGACCATGAAGGAACGGCGGAGACGAAGCGATACGGACTGACCGCAGCTCCCATTCCCCGTTCCCCTGTGCCACTCGGCGGGAGCAGGTAGAAGAGGGTGGATGGGGGGAAGGTGTTTTTAGTTTGCTTTTAGTTTCTCACTGCTCTAGTTTGCTAGTGATAGTAATAAATTATACTAATCTCCCTATGTTGAGTCTGTTTTACCTGTGACGATAATTAGTGAGTAACCTGCTTGTCCTTATCTCAACCCTTAAGCCCTGGTCCATCATATTTTCTCCCCGTTTCTTTGAGGAGGGGGAGTGAGCGAGCGGTTGTGGTGGAGGTCGCCTGCTTAGCTGGGTAAAACCACCACAGATGATAATGACTATATTCTGTTCCTGAGACTCAGATACCTCACAGCAGCCAGAACGAGGGGTTGATATTGATCTTATAGAGCAAGCATGTTGGTGACACTATTTTCCAAAAGCCTGTAACAAGCGAATGAAAAGCAAAGAACAACTGACATCATCTGATTCCAAGTTTGTACAGATATATCACCTGTAGTTAATCAAAACAACAGAAAGCAAGTCACGTCACGTAAAAGCTGATTGATTTGGCAGCAGTTAGAGTGACAAAAAGAAGGCAACAGAAAAATGAAGTAGTTACATTTCCTTCCACAAGACAAACAGCAATGCTACTGTAAATTAAGATAACTGAGCTTGCTTTTGCTTTGACTATGGCTGTTGAGATGTTCATCAGGTCTGTCTCAGTGAGCTGCACTGACACATTCTACTTCAGTAGCAATACAGAAACAATTCCTGTCAAAATGCCTGGTGCAAATTCCAGGTATAGAAGAACGATGAAAGTCATAGGCTTCACTAGAAGTGTATTGGCTTAGTCTGGGCTGGAAGAGAGACTATCTGATATATTAATGAACACACTAAACCATATCTTACTCCTTGCTAAAGGACCACACATCTTCTCTGATTAATAACTCCAGTGAAACAGTTATAAAGATATGCCCTCCATTACTTTTCAGGCTTTGGACCTTTCGGTATGGCACTTTCACAAACTATTCCTCTTCTCATTTCCTGAGACACAATATCAGGACTGAAAAGTCCAAATACCCATCTTCCTGTAATTGTATGTAACACATGAACCAAGAAGGAATATACCACTGGAATTCTTTCCCATCAAATTTAGAACACTGTCATCAACAATGAGGTTGAACTGACATATATGATTCTGATTGCTTAGGGAATTTTGCATTATCTTGACTTTTTTAAAATCAGAACACTTTTAAAATGGATTTTTAAATGCAGTGGAAACATGCATTCCAGATGTCAGCCAAGTACAGACAGAAAAGTTCCCTCTCCAGGGTTATTAATAACATTTTTGCGTGTTAAAATGCTGTTGTAGTAGTTGGAAGCAATTTTTGAACTTTGAACTTTTTTTTATAATTCTCTGCTCAAAGGTCTCATGCATTTTATGATTAATAAGTATGTCTCCTCAGCTCTCCTACCAGAAGAAAAATGATTGAGACTTGCAATAGACATCTCTGCCTCCAGAGTCAGGCATGAGAGACAGGTAGGTAATGAAATATCCTGATCTCTGCAAAATAGGTAAATATCCCATTCCCTCATCTCATAAGACACTGGAAAAATGAATTGATATCTGTGAAGCGGTCATAACTATTAGAACAAAAACAGCTGAAATAATTCTGTATTCACAGTAGGTATGGTAAATATGCAGCAGATAAACTTTTGACCATTTATTAGGAGAGAGTAAGAAAGTTAAATACTTAAAAACCCCATTGCCAAGTGAGATAGAATCTCTTAAGAAACAGTGTGTGGTCTTGTTATCAGTCATAAGTCTGGCATTCCTAAATTCTGAGCAACCTGATATTATTTGAATGTAATTTTCTACACGTAATTCCTTATGTTTGAAAACATATAGAGAATATATCAGTGGAATTTGGTATTGGCAACCACATGAGTCAGCTGGCGTATTTCAAACTATCATCCAGAACTTTCTCCCATGTATTAACGAAATAAATAACAGTCATTGTTTGTCATCATATGTGTTAAAGAGGACTAAATGAAGCACATGTTTTACCACAGGATTTAAATATATTTGCTGACAGAAAAGGAAGGGGGACAAGCAGGAATCTTGGGTTCAGTTCCCAGCTTCATACATAAATGACCTCTAGTGAGCTTAGACTTCTGTTCCTCCAAAGTCTGGTCCTCTTTGCCCTGTCCTTTCAATTTGCCTATGGTCACTCTTCCCAATTCCCATCTCTTCATCCTAGCCCCATTCTCATTAACTACTAAACCCCAGCCCCTGGTCCTTAAGCTTCTCATCCCACTCTCAATTTCCTACCCCACGCTAGGTCAGACCCTAGTCTTTGGCCCTAACATCTTCTTTCACTCAATTCCTGTCTTACCGTGTAAGCTGTCACTCCCCCACCTCAGTCTTCAGAGCTCTCTTTTATTTCTTTGTTTCCAGCTCCCTTCCTTTAGCCATTCCACTGGAGTTCCCGTTTCTCTTTTTTCAGACTTCTCACTCAGTCTCAATCTCCCTCCCATGACTTCTAGCCTCACAACATACTTCTGAATGAAACTAAAAAAAGTTAGCAGGAGACAGAAACACAGGATAGAAAACTTCAGTCCCAAGAAAGTTTGGAAAGATAAGAAGCAATTGTAAATAGGCTCCTATAAATAGCCTCTCTCTTGCTGCAGAACTTTAACAATAGATGATGTTTCCCCCTACACCCAAAACATAAAGTTGTGCGGGAAGGTTAAAGAGGAAAGAGTTATTGCTGCTATTAATATCTGAATTTCTTTGAATTATAAACTAGAATGAATGTTCTCTGTGATGGCTGAGTGCGAGAAAGGACTCTGAGTCAAGGTACACTAAAACATGTGAACAGGGTAACTTAAAAATATTGATATAATTATATAACAAATCACCATTTGCCTTTTAAAAAATCCTCTTAAAAGAACTGAATCTAAATTATCAGCTAATGAGTTGAACCAAACAAAGGAAATTAATAACCTTCAGTTCAAGTTTACAGTGAAAATTGTGGGAAGATGTTTTAACGTATTATTTTTTCCTCTGATATCTAGAAGCCACTGCTTCATACCTGTTTTCTTAGGGTCTTTTTCTTTAATCTTCAGTTTCAGTCAGGGTAAATTAAAACTGTGATGGAAAGTGACAATTCATTATGAGCCTACAAAATGTATCATTTTCTGTTTCTACATCGTTTGCTATTAACGTAGAATCAATGCTTAAAAGATCAAACAATTCACACTTTTTACAGGTGCTATTTCTGATGGCTAGCCTGCTTAAATTAAAAGGTATGAAACAACAGGCCCATAATTTCTAACTTCCTTACAATTGAGTACCTCAGTTTCAGAATAATCACTGTAATCATCCCCTATATGCAGAAATTACATACTTAGTAAAATCCTTTAGAATTTGTACAGTTCTATTTAAGTAGAAATTGCTTTACAATATATAATTGAACCTCTAAAATTACAATTAATCATATTTTGCAAGCAGGGTAAATAAAGAAATTTGAAGTTCAATGATTGAGCCAGTGTCATATTATAAATGTTTGGTAAGTAAGAAGCACACCATTTATGGGCCTAAACCTCAGCTGAGTAAAAACAATTTGGTCCTCTGAAAAGGAAAGAGAAATGAAAACAACTGCACCAAGACAAAACTGCAATGAAGCTTGTTTGGCTACTTTCGTTGTTGGAAACCATATTACCCACTTTACTATTCTATTTCTAAATAGAAGGATAAGTGTGAAAGGGTAAGATTTGTTTTGTTTCATAAATAAGCCATTATTCTGAAATATTTACTGCATATAAAAAACTGTAGATGCTGGGACCATTACACATACAAACACAAACCACTTATCAGAGCTCCATCCTCACCTCAAAATTACAGCATCAACACTTAAATCTTCCCACTTCACTCTTTCACCAATACTCCTTCTTCCTTTAAATTTTGACTGAAATCTCTTCTTACTTCCAGACGTTCAAAATTACTTTATTCATTATTTATCTCTGTAAAGCAAAGAAGAGACAATATAAAGGCAAACTCTATACAATATATATTGACTGGGGGAATTCAATTAACGAGTAATCTGCATGTCAGACAATCAGTTAAAAGGACTAGTAAAATTGGTAGACTTTTACAGTGACATGAAAAAAATCATAACAATGTATTCACTTTCATAGAGAAGATCTCAAAACACAAACACTTTTGCAAACAAATATCAGACCACTCCAACATTATCACACATTTAGAGAGAGAAACTGAAGCACACAGTGGGAAAGCAATTTGCTTATAGCTGTACCTCAGCTAAACTGGGAGCAGAACCAAAGATATATAACATTCTCTTCACAGATTTCAGTCCTTCACTAATACATAAGAGTCAAGTAACACAGTACCTAAGTGAATCCTGTTCTTTACCATGCTCCTAGCATTAGCCCCACCTTTTTAGCCCTCTGAGTAACAGCATCTCACTGTATTGCAAGCGTGCACCCCTTAAACTTCTGTTCCCCTTTCAGTTTAAAACATCACCGTCATCTGCATTCCTGCAGAGCCTACTCCTCACGTGATAAAACACGTTGTCTCCACTAACTATGATATCAGTTTGAGCTGTTACTCCTAATCAGGACCAGTTACACCATCTTGATATGACAATTTTGTTTAATCGCATAATTTGCCACAGGATTACTTGTGAAAGCAATTTATGCAGCTGTCTGCCTATTAATAATTAGATTACACTCTTAAGGAACAACATCCCATGTAGGTCTGAGAATGAGTACTGAGGTTGATCCAGACAGCAGTTCTAATGGTAGTTCAAAAGTAATTTTCTTAGAAGCTTAGTAGAAATGTGTCCCACAAATGTTAATATACACGTTTGTTCTCAGCTCTTGAGTAGGGGTCAGTGGCTAACCACCTGACAGCTCTTGAGCTGAGATTCACTCATCTTTCCCTCAACCACAGGAACACTGTCCCCATGTCTTTGAAAGACTAAGACTATTAAAATTAAACTTGCTCTGAATCAAATGACCAGGAGATTGGTCTCTAAACAAAAAACCTCAACTATCACAAAAGTCGTGATATAATCATAACATGTAGTGACACTGTCGACATAACTGAGGTAAAAAGGTTGCGTTCTGGTCTTTGATAGACCATTTAGCTGTATACATTCTTGAGGAATTAATCCTCAATTTTATCATAAAACAATTGATCTGATTGAATCTGATTTCATCTGAACAGCACAGGTGATGAAATTACAACTGTCATAAAATCTCACTGTAATCTGGCCTTTTTCTTTCATGTTCAATATTCATTGATTCCTCATGGTCTCCCCTTTTCTGGAGTCTTTGCTCCTGTTAGATCACTCATTCATCCTTGCACTTAGTGTAGTGCAACATCAACTGCTGAACTCTTTTGAGGTCCCTAAAGTCAAATTCTCAAATTGCTCAAGGTTAAGGCATCCAGCCTCCGAATATTTTGAATCTTCCTGAGCTATTTGCATATACATCTAAGTATTAGGAAGGTGAATCTGTAATTCAATAGCCAGACTCTGAATTTTTGTGTTCATTTCAATTGGTGCTATGTCAGGGTTGATTTCATAAAACAAAACCAACCACGCAACTGAAGAGTATTTAGCAATATTTACTTTTTAGCAAGTACCTTAAAACATCCTAACGTAGAGGGCCTGTATGTAGTACTGGAAGGTATCAGTGTCAGGGCTCAAAGTGGCCACTAACTGGCCCTGACCTTGCCCTGACCAGCCTCACCTGGGCCATCCTCCACCCACACTCTCTGCTCATTGGTCCAGGAGCCCTATTTAAGTTCATGCCTATATAGCTTGACCTTCCCTAAGCTATATCAGAGGTATAGCTGTGCTCAGTCCTGTCTCCTACTAGCCTAGCATACTGCTGGTCCTCCTGGATGAACTTTAGACCTATGCTGTAGGTAATGTGCCCCACATCCTGTCTCCTGAATGGAACCTGGACTCATCTTAGTATCTTACCTTGCTTGTGCCTACTGATGGCAGCTGCTACTGTCACCAGCCTGGCCCTATTTAGACCCTGTGGGACTGTGCCCTGGCCGGTAAGGACATTGCCCCTCCTGCAGCTGCTGTGACTCCTGGCTCTTGCTGCTTCCTTTTAGCTGTCTAGAAGACATGAAATCCCCATTTGCCTGGAGTTCATCTCAAGGTAAGACCTGAAATTAAAATGCAAAGTTTTAGTTAAATTACTGTGGTCTTATTAATTCAGTTCAAGCTCTCTTAATATTGCACAACTTTGCTTCCTCTCTAAACAATGAACTTTTCCTTGAGAAGGTCACTTATGTGGCAAAGCACTTGATCCAGCCTCTTTTGTAATCTAAAAAGACCAAACTCCTCAGTGCTGAGGACTGGGTGTTAGGAGGGGGCAGCATGTACCCATCGCTCTCCAGAGGACTTTCTTATCCTTCTTTCTGTGAGCCAAATTGTACCCAGAGATGCACATGATGGATGCATATGTGCTATCTTGAGCTGAAATCTACTCACCGTTTCCTCACAGGAGGCTCTTTCCTACAGGTAACACTATGACTGCCTGGGCCCCACTTTAAAAAAAAAAAAAACCTAGAACACTGAAAGGAAGCACCTTCTGAAATGAGCAGCAGACGGGTCTCAGAGAAACAAAGTATTATGTGGGCTTTTTACCCCCCATAAAACCAAGGGACTCTAAGCACAACTGCCAAGGTGTGATCCGTCTCAACTACCTCCTCACTTTGGCTTTACCAAGACCAAGGCTTACAGGTGGAGGTGGATCCTCGAAGTCTCTCCTCGACTTGGGACCGGCTGCTGAGGGAGAACCAAGCCCCATCGAGAAGCGCCGGTGTGTCGCGCTTGAGGCGAGCAGCCCCTCACCGCCCTCCGCCCCGGGAAGGGCGGGCGGCACCCGGCTCTCTCCCCCACCTCACGCCGCGGGCGGCGGCCGGCTCCCGCAGCTTCCCGCCCTGCGGCGACGCCCGGAGAGGGGGTTGGCGGCTCCCTGCCCGCTGCCTGCCCCGCTCCCTGCCCGCCGGCAGCGCAGCCCCCTGGCCGACCGAGCTCCGCCCGCTCGCCGCCCCACCTCCCGTCCGGTTGCCGCCGGAGCTGAGGCGGCGGGCGGCCACGGCACGATGAGCGCCGAGTGCAGCAGCTACCTCAACGCCGACAAGGTGCTGGTGAGCGGGTTCAGCTGCCCGCGGGCGGGCGGCGACGTCCGCGCCGTGTACTGCTGCGGCTTCCAGGACGTGAAGTACTGCTGCGATGACACCCACAGCTTCTTCCCCTACGAGCACAGCTACATGTGGTGGCTCAGGTAGGGGAGCGGCGGCGCCTGCCCTGCCCCGGCCCGCAAGGCGGGCAGGGGGGAGGCTGGGCGGCCGCTCCGGGGGCGGGAGACCCGGGCTTGCCCGAGGGTCTGTGTTTCTGAGGTACTTGTAGCCGGGCTCTTTCAGGCTTTGTCCCCCTGAGAGTAGTAGTAGAGCTGCAGCTGCTGCCAGGAGAGACTTCTGCTTGTGCCAGGGTGAGTTTTGAAGGAAATAACTGGTGGTCTCTGCAGCAAGGCGCTGGGAGATGCTCGGTGCCTGTGTACGGAGCATCCCTCCTCCTTTCAGCGTGAGGGGAACCGCTGTCTTGCGGCCTGAGCTTGTAAGCTGCTCTGTGCATAAAGTTCACAAGGACTTCAACTACTTTTCCGTGCATGTAGCAAGATCAAACACTGAATAAGTTTCATTTGGAAAATGGCAGGTAATCATTCCCATGCTTTCCTGCATCCATCTAGCCCCGTCTGGGTCTCCAGCAGCCTCAGCGTGAGGTGCTGATAAGGGAGCACCAGCCTGGCGCTGTCTGTGCCAGGTTCCCCTCAGGCTGCTCAGCATCCCTGCTGCCTGTGTCAGGAGTGTAGTGCACACTGGCATCATGCTTACAGTATTTCTTTATGGTCTTGTTATCCCTGAATTTATCTAGACCCTTTCAGATCTTGCTTCTGCAGCCCCAGTGGCACCAGTTGCAACCTGCTGTTTGAGGACAGATCCTTTTACCAGCTTTATACTGTTTCCTGGTAGTTTTCTGGAGTGCCTTCTAGTATTAGCATTGTGACATTTAGTGAATAGTAATTGCATGTTCAGTTTATGCACAATGCTCAAAACTTTGTAAGCATTTGCATCAGCTGTTCTCAGCTTTCATCTCTCCAAACTTGAACAGTCCTAGCCATTTTAGATTATTCATGAGTTGCTCTGTCCCATGTTTAGTTGCCTTTTCTCCACAGTGCTGCTCTTGAGGTGCATAATCTAGAGCTGTGTGCTCAAGATGTGGGTATGGCAAGGTTGTACACAGTGACAAAATATTGCCTTCAGTCTTGGTCTCAAAATCCTGCCTTTTGATGGCTGATGCTTTGTTGATGTCTCTGGCTGTTGCTTCATGTCGACACTGATCTTATTGAATGGTCACTGACTCAAACTTTTTTCTGGAGTTCAGAACTGGCAGTTCTGAGTCTGTCATGTAGGCTTGGTTTTGTTTGTTTTTACAGTATGGTATGTACACTGAGGCTTGTCTGTGCCACTTGCCTGCTTGCTTGGTTTTCTATGAGTCTTCTAGCACTCCTTGCCCTCATAGTATTTGGTCACTTGTAAGAGCTAAGGATCATCAGAGACTCAGACTTCATTCTTCTCCGGGTCATAGATGAAGACACTGAGTAAAAACAGTCTTAGCACTCAGACTTTTTTGTACTGGAAAGGGACCATCTAGCCCTGTGCTTTGCTCCTTATTCTTTTAAGCCATTTTGAATCTGTAACAGAACACTTTCCCTAATCCTGTGTCAGTGTAGGCTTTTTTGTCCCATCTCCTCTGTGGGACGTTGTCAAAGGCCTTTTGAAAAATCTAACTGTGCAGGATTCTTTTATCCATCTGCCTATTGACACTTCATAGACTCCAGCAGGTTAGTGAGGCAGTGTTTTCCCCTTACAGCGATGCTGACTGTTTTACAGAGCTTTGTGTCAGGAAACAGCGAGTGCCAGCAGCTTTCTGAGGGCAGAGTGTGGTAAGAAGATGGTTGGGTAGTGGCCTTGCTAGCAAGTGACCTTTCCCTTGTACCCAGGTGAGGTGAGCAGGGCAGGCCTGGCTATGGTGGCCTGGGAACAGTAGCCAGGGCCAGACACAACCCTGGAACTGCCAGACAGGTCCACAGTGGTGACACAGACCCAAGGAGAGAAGTCAAGTGAGCAAGTCAGAGGCAGGTCTGGAGACAGTAACCAGACACAGCCTGGTGATTCCCACCAGGCAAGTCCAAGATCAAATCAGGAGATAAATCTGCAAGTGAGGGCTTGAATCAACAGGGTCTGTGGCCAAGTGCAGGGTAAGAACCTCAGCTTAAAAGCAGCTCCCAAGAGAAGGAGGAGCAGCCCTCACAGAGATCTCCCACCTGAGCTGACCTGAAGAGCTCTCCCAAAGGCCACCAGCTGTACAGACTTGGTTCTGAGGCTGGGTGCCCAGGTCCCTTGGGGAAGTGGGTACTCAGGGCCATGATGCTGCATTTATCTCTTGGCTTAGTGATCTTACTCTTTTTTTTATAGACCCTTGTCTTGCATGAGTGTGGAAGTCAGGTTTACTAGCCTCTAGTTCCTGGGTTCCCCTCTAGAGCCCTGTGTTAGACTGAAGTTACATTCCCAGTCTACCAGCCCCCTGGCAGAGTGGCCTTATGTTGCATGCCCTGGCCAACAGTCCTGCAATGTCATATGTGAATTCCTTCAGGGCTCTTGCTATCCAGTGCTGTGGACTTAGTCTCATTTAACTTGTCTAATATTTAGTGTAGAATTATTTAATCTAGTTCATCTGATATTGAATGCAAGTCTCCCAAGCATCCTCATCTGTAAAGACTGACACAGAATTACTCACTTCCCTGTGGTGAAAGGACATCCCCAAGTGTCCTCCTTACACTTTCCGCTTCAGACAGCCATGCTGTTTTAACTTTATATGGTATAATTTTTTGTAGACTGACTGTTTTAGTCACAGGAAACCTTCTTAAGATGACAGAGCTACTGAATAATGAAGATTTAAGTTGTGATCTTGCACCAGGATTGGATAGTGCAGTGAAGGCTGTTAAAGCTTGATCTTTCAGAAAGCACCTCAAAGAACAAAATCTTACAAGAGTCTTTAATGAAGTACCTCTCTGAAGGAACTTGCCTTACAAAGATCTTTGAGAAGTGACTGCTAAGCCTCTATCTGGGTCAGAAATTTGGGCCAAAACTTGGAAGCTTCAGGATATGTTCCTTTTTAAATATGGTGATCCTAAGTTACTGACAGGATCAGAGGAAACTGCCATTGGTGTGTTTTTGGTTTGCTTAAATTCTGCCATAATTGTCTTCACCTGTCATAAAAAAAGAGGTGAATAAATGCAATTTACCTCTCTAAGCAAAGTTACAGAGTTGTTAGTGTTGAAGTCTGTTTTCAGAAGTGCTTTCCCAGTAACAAATCAAATGGCAATTTTTAGTTATTAACAGTTACTAACTGGAAATTCTACAGTATGTGCAGCACCTTGAAAACTATATACTTGCACATGACAGTTCTATTAGGTGTTTAAAGAGGACATAACGCTTTTCTGGTTGCTCAATGTTTTTGTGATCAGTGTCTTGCTTGTCTTTGTTTCAGACTGTTGCCTACATCAGAGTGTAACAACCATAAGTTAACATAATCCTTCAAATGCTTCTTATAGCTTTTGATGGCACACTTTTAAGACTTAACCCTTAAGACTTAAAATTCTTCAGGAGTTAGCCAAACCCAGACAAGGTAAGTCTGGAGATTGAAATTATTAAGGAAGGGAAAGGTGCTGCAAGATCCTCTGGGGAAACTATTGCAAGCTTTTCTGTATTCCAGAGCTTGAAATTTCCCATCCTGCATCTTCCTTTGCTTGACTTCACCCATTAATTTGAAAGCAGTGGCTGAATGCACCACCAAGTGGTTGGTGGTATCTCAGGGATTACTTCTGTTTGATGCACCAGTTAGTTTCAAGCAGCTATTGTGTATTTCTGTTATGTTTTTCCTGCTATGGGAGATGTGTTGCCAGACTGCTTGGCAGCTAGCTCTGACAAAAGCAATTCCTGAAGAAACCAGCAGCCTAGGCAACCTGAAGCAATTGTCTCTTGCAGGTCTATGATATTCTTTTTTGCCAAATCACTACTGTCTGCAGTATGTTTAGAGCTATATACTGTACTTATCTGTTGGCAAAACTGAATGCTTTTTTCCCTTCCCACTCCTGCAAAACCCGATCTTTGGAAAGTGTTCCCTAATACCTGCTATACTAGGAGCTGCTGGACAACCATAAATAATTGATCTTTGAGCAACTCCTACACATTTTGTACTTTTAAACTTTTTAAATCTTTTATGTTAGTAATTTCTTGGTTACCCATTCTTTTTTTGCTGGTAGTTAAGATCAAATAATGTAGTGTCTTTTTTAGTGAGTGGCCTAGGCTCCCTTTCCACCTTTCTGGAAAGGCTGACCTCAGTGAAGAAAAGTGAAGGATGTGTTTTCTGTCTCAAGTCAGGAGCCCAAGGAACAGGGAAGGGAACACTAGCAAAAAGGCAGTGGTGTGCAGAATTCACCATAAGGTTATGCAGCTTCTGAAAAAGCAAAACAGATGCTACAAAACGCTAGTGAGCAAAGCGCTGAACAGTTTACCCTTCAGAGCTATGTGCTGTGCATGTACATGCAGTTGTCATGACATCTGCTTTGCCATCAAAACTGAGTGGAAGAGGGTTGAAGGGCTGAGCAGGTAGAACTTGTACTGAACTGTGATGCTGTTGTTTGGTCAATACTTTGTTTTAAAATCTTAGAATTATTTTTTGTTACTGCTCAATTAAGTTTATTTTGCAAACGGTGTTGCTTCTTTCAGTATCAAATTAGTGTCCATTCCAAATCCTTACCTTTTGTTGGTTTCATAGTACTTGATTAAAACTCAGGTAGGTCAAGTATAGCTCTTATTCAAGATGCTCTATTAACACCTGTAGGACTGCAGTGACCTAATGCTCTAGCCAGACCGTTGCTTAGCTGTGCAGATCTTTGGGAAAGTGTTTTGACTTTCCAAAATAGCAAGTCTTTTGTTCCTGTCTTCCCATTCTTCCAATCTCCTGTTAATATTTATCAATTTGCTTTGCAAGTGCTATGTACAAGTACATCACTGTAGCAATGGTATTAGGAACATTTGTTTCACTTGGATCCGGATGACCCATGAGCTTCCTTTTAATCTTTCAGTGGATGTATTGAATCTGCTTAGCCAATATTTAAATTGTTCCTAGCTGTTGGTGGTGTGGATGGACTGACTAGTTTTAAGGACTAACAATAGCTGTAGGTGTCTGAGCCTCCACTGAAAGAAATGTTGATGACTCACAAAGGAGCTCTCCTGACAGCAGCAGAGGGAGCCCTGGTGAGTGTGCAGACAGTGAAGCTTCTCTGCTTGGTAAAGCCTCTGGCAGTGCAGGTGTGTGGCAGTGCTCCAAGCGTGCATGTGGCACAGAGTGTAAGAGCAGTAGAGCATCAGTGATATTTGTGGTATGGCTGTGTCATCACTGTATGCAGAAAAAACTTGGGAGAGTTTTGCTTAGTCTGTGGATCTTCTGTCAAACTTGTAATTGCTTGTGTTCAGAGAGCTGTGTAAGTGCTGCCAGGATTACTCTAGGCCTTCATAGCTGTTTTTATGCTAGATCATTGTTTTGAAGGTGGATGGGTGGGTGGTTAATGCTTGTGAGGCCACAGCTGTGGATAAGAGCAACTTTTTAGTTTTCTTCTTTAATGTCTGTGCTGCCAGAAGCCTTATCCTGAGGACACATCCTGAGACCTGCAGACTGTTATGTGGACTGCTGGGTAGACTTTAGACACCTACTGTTTAAAGTGAAGATGGCAAAATGTTTTTAACAAGGGCTTTTCTAGATGGATAAGCAGCACTGTAGTAATTTCTGTAGAAGCTGGAGGACATGCTGGAGGGCTGTGTTTGTTTTCAGGGAAGGGTGATCATTAAAATGGTGGTTATTTTGGCATTTTATTTGGTAACTATCTTAACTATAAAAAAGAAACAAGATCGTACCTCATTTCTGATTCATTTAGGAAGTGGAATCTAGGGTGTCTGTATTTGTAGTGCCAGTTTCCGTGTTTTGAGCAAGATCTTTTCACGTTGCTGCTGCATAATAAACATTTTTAGTGGCATGTAACCTGTAAGTCTGACTTGTAGTAGGGAATATTGGAGAGTTCCCCGGGAACTATTTTCTTACCTTTGCTGTTTATAACTCTCAAGGCATCTTGCACAAGTTACATAATGATAATGCTAATGCACTGTGCTGCACAATGCACGACTTTTGCTTAATGTCTTCTTCTACCTCTGCATGGAGGAGAGTTACAACCGAGAAGCTATAGATGCCTAAATAGAAAAAACTAATAATTAATACATATCTGATTTATTCGGCTTTAGAACAGCTGACTCTGCTTAACATTTGGAGTAGAGATGATGAACAACTTTTGTCCTGCACTGCAGACTGTTATTTGGAAGAAATCTTAAAATAGGGCTAATACTGACAGGATGGAAAAGCAGAAATACCTGTTTCTGAAGAGCCTTTGAGTATGTGCTACTTCATCTATTAGAATCAGCTTTGGAGATCATTCTTGGTTTGGCTGCCCCCCTCAGCCCAGCATAGTGTATTTCTTCTGTTTTTTCCATTGGAGTCAAGATGTTTCAAATGAAAAAATGAGGCCAGAACCCACACGAGGTCCCTGATTGTAAGAACATATTCAAATGCCATGTTAAGCAGACTATTGCTTGCCTGTATGTTTTGAGCCAAAAAATATACTTAATATATACATTTCATATGCATGTTCTCTAGTTTGTGCAGATGATAAACACTGAGCAATCTGCATAAGGGCAAAACTATTCTTTTCAGAACCAATCATTTTGCTGATAAATTGATTTACTTGTGTATGGAGCTAAATGCTGTGCAAACTTCATTAATGGATTTGACATAACAAATGAGAACTTCATGTACAAGTCATACTAATACCTGCTGTTCTCAGCCTGCTGATCTTAAGAGTTTCACTTACGGACATGTCTGTCTACTGGTGTTATGGGAGCTCACAGAGAAGCTTTGCAGCAGCTTGAATGTGAAGTTCATAAAAACATTCTGAGGCACAATTCTTCCCATCTCCTTGCAAGGCCACAGCAGAAGCAACTTCTCACTGATAGTGGTGCTGTGTAAGGGAGGGGATTTTATCACTAGAATTTTTATCACAGAATTTAAGACATTTGATTTTATCCTTTCTCTCTGTTAAAATTGTAAATGTACCAGAGAAGTAATATAAGGATTCTTGAGCTTCAGACTGTGATTAAGAGGCCACTGTTTAATTTCCCAAGAAGTCTTTGGCTTGTGCTGTAGAACAGGGGACTGGTACACTGAAGGCATTGAGTAGCCCAAGAGAGTATAGTAAATGATAGGCTGTATTACAGTTGGCCTTTTTTCAGCATGGGAATTTTGTATGAGGAAAAGAAGAGAAGGACTGGAAATAAGGAAACTACTAAAGAGATTTGTGTATGTACATACACTTTCTCACTGAGTGACTATGGAAGCAGTATAAAGTAGCTTCTATCCTGCAGATGTAACCTGATAAAATCTGCAGATACTACCGTATATTTGGCCTCCTGAATATTCTGTTCCTGCCTGTTTGATGCCTTTGATATGTGCAAATTGATCTTTAGCTTTACCCTGACAGAGATCATAGAAGAATGAGGTGATGGAGTCACCATCCCTTGAGGTATTTGAGATGCATGGATGTTGGTACTTAGGGACATGGTTTAGCAGTGGACTAGTAGTGTTAAGTGGATGGTTGGACATGATGATCTTGAAGGTCTTTTACAAGCTGAATGATCATATGATTCTCCAATCTTAATATTAAAAAAGAGGCACAACAATGATCAGTACTCCACCTTGCTCTACAGGGCTGCTGGCAGAACTGAATAACGTGGCTTTCACACTTGTTATCCCTTTGTTTTTTTATGGGCATGTCAGCCTTGTAGAGAAGTCTGTTATAAACATGTACGTTGCTTAAAGTCCTCTAATAAGCACTTCTTGCAGTAGAAGTGGCATTTCAGATTGAAAATAGTGTTAATAGTCATGTTTGAGAAGAGCTTGCATCAACTGCCTGGAGCTCTGGAATCCCTCTTGGTGTGTGCATGTGATATTTAGGAACTTTTTCTAAATTGGTCAAAATTCTAGTAAGGAATTGCAAAAATTAAGGGAAGTTAAAGTTTAAAAAAAAAAAGGCAAAAAACCTAGAGACCAATTTCTTAGTAGTTTGAGTTAATTTTCTTATTGAAATACCTTGATTTTTTTTCTTTCTATTGCTTATTTTTGCAGCCTTTGCACAGATGGGAATGCTGCATGAAGGCTGTGCATCCTTCAGACTATATTTTTAATTGGGAAACACGGTGCACATATTCTTAAGTTTTCCAGTGCCTTATCTGGGAATATGCACTGCATTGGTGGAGTTTGATTCACTGACACCAGTTGCTGTATGAAGTTATTTCTGATTGTCTTAAATATAATTTAAATCAAACTAAGGAGTAGTATGCATAGGTAACATGAAATGTCACAGGGCCAGATGTTCAACCACTATGTAATGACATTGGCCCTTCTGAGGGCATTGAAATAATGCCAGTATATGCAAATTAAGTATAGAGCTCTAAACTTTAGTGTGCAGTAAAAATACAGTCATTCCTTTGCCTGAGTACATGTAACTTCCAGACATTATTCTGACCATTGCTTCTATGGGTATCCCAGCAGTTTCTACACCTAATTTCTTTGTTTTCTCTCTTAGTGTTGGAGCGCTCGTGGGCCTGTCGATAGCAGCGGTGGTCCTGTTTGCTTTTATCATCACTGTGTGTGTTCTCTGTTATTTGTTTATCAGTACAAAGCCACGCAGCAAACTGGATACTGGTTTAAGCTTACAGATGGCAGGTAAGGCCAGTTGCTACTGACATATGTTATCTCTTCCAGAGGAAAAGCTTTATTCCGTCATTAAATGGATATGGAGGAATTCAACTATACATATTTTCTTTCTGATGGTGGCTTCAAGATGTAGTCAAGCTATTTTGCTGTTTTAACTCCTGAATAAAATCTGTAGTGAACTCAAATGAAAATATTTAGCACAAGCTCGGTGTGTTTAATTAGTGGTAGGAAGAATGTAAAACTTCACAATACCTGAGGATGAAACAAATCCCATCATCAGCAAGAGGCTGAATAAATTGGTTGCTCTGGATTTCCTGTCCAAGTGATTTCATTCTATGGATAAGAATGTCAAAAGAAGTCTTAACTGCATTTCCTTGGCAAAGAGGGATCATTCTTTTTCGTTCCTTACCTTTGCACCCAAACTGCGTGAGCAGATGCCTGCAGGAACAGTGCATGTAGCCCACTGGTGTAGGAGAACCTGTGGCTGCTTGTGAATACTTCAACTGGTATTTGTGGCTTAGACTTTAAAGGTGACTAAAAGCTTTTTTAAGCTTTTTTTTAAAACTCTTTTAAAAGGGTTTTACCACTCTTCCCAAAGAAGACTTTCTTGATGGTTAGTTGTATTAAAGCTTTAAGTTTTAATTATTAAAAGAATTAAAACATATATGCATATTAGCCAGTACAATACATTATCCACTGACTACAAAGGTCACCCTGTTGGACTTTAGTTAGAAATTAATGTTCCTGGTTGAATACCAGTCTGAGAGAATCAAGAAAGCATGAATATAAGTTGACATTGCCTTAGTAACATATACATGTTATCAGATTAGTGGCAAAAAGAGAAGCTTCTGCTCTAAGAGTACAGGTGTTTGTTCACAGAGCTGGAGGGGAAACAGACATGGCTAGGTTTACATAAGTTATTTTCACATGTATGTGAGAAACCTACACATGAAATCTGGTTGCAGGTTCTGATGGGAGGCTGTGCTGTGATAAGTTTCATCCTTTGTCGTGGACTTCCTAAATGTTTAAATTTGACTTTTAGTTCAAGTGGTAAGGTTTTAGGAAGTAAAGGGAATGTATATCTTCCTGTTTGATTTTATTTACTTAGACCTTGAAAGTAGAAGAAGTTGAAGGGGAATAATTCATGGAAAGAAGTCTCTTACTTTCTCCCTTATCACCTCAAATTCAAAAATTTATTAGCTTTTAAAGTTCTTCCATATCTGAATGGCAACAGATGACCAATGAGTTATTGTAATTACAGCCTATCATACAGTAATGAGCACCCAGATGAGTGTCTAACTCAGTCCACTTCATACCAAAGTTTCTACATATTTTGTTTTCCAGAGAATGCAGATTTTGGTCTAAGAGCAGTTTATAGGGCCCTTAGGAAATGCAAAGCCTCCTTTGGAGCTACCTAAGCTGAGCAAGCAGCCAAAGCAAAAGTCACACATTCAGCAAACTGCTACTAATCTGCAAATTGAAAACTTGACACCTGTCCTGGAGAGAGACAGTGGAAATAGGACCTGATACCTAGAGAAGCCTAAAACTATGGAGTGGGGTGAACAAAATGCCTAGTGAGCTCTTAAGATGGTTGTAGTCTAATTACAAACTGGCATTATGCTTTTGAATGTCTTGCTGTTTAACTTTTTTCCTCAGGTTTTCCTGCTATGGCATCAGCTTTTAATCCATTGCCAGGACAGCACTGTTTCTCATGCTTTATATTTTTGTGCCAGGCTTGTTTGGCATATGGTGAGCTGGGAAGGAGGCAGGTGCTATTGCATTGCTGCTGCCAAGCGCTTCCATCTTTCCCTACAGACTTGACCCCTGCTGCAAAACCACATGCCACTGTGGCATTACAGATCCTTCCTCTCTTCCTATTGTGAAATGAACAGCAGGACAACTTTCGCCCTGATGACGCAGTGTTCACATATGCATTCTCCCATGTTGTTCTGAGCTTTATTCAGACTGCATTGCTTTGCATTTAAACACTGTTTTGACTTCTTCCTTGTCCTGTTTTCACTACTATTCTGCTTCTTTGACTACTCTGAATGGCAGTTATTTCACATCAAAGTTCTGATAGCTTTAGCTGTTGATGAGGTAGGCTGCCAGAAATCGAAAACCTATTGCTTTGCCAAGGCTGAGAGATCTTTGAAAAAGCTGAAGGATTTCATTGACAAGCCTGAGTGCTTATCATGCTTGGGTTTCTTTTGCATGGAAATCATGCAAGATCTGAGTTGCTTATGAGATGGCTGGTTAGCTGCTTTCAGCCCTAAGGAACATAAAAGCAGCCTCTCTTCTGCTTTTTCTATAGGCAACAAAAATTAAAAAAAAAACAATTATTAGAAACTTCAGAAACTTTTAGGCCTCAGGATGATGGTTTTTACCTGTGAACTCATTTCAGCCTTGTTTTTCTGAACTAGAGTAGTCTTGCCTTTAGATGAAGGTTGTCACACATTAGATGGTACTGCTTTTCATTTATGAATGCAGTACTTATATTCATTTTCACCCAAAATATATCGTCTCAGTTGGAGTTTTGTATTTCATTAAACACACAATCGATTATTGTATGCCTTTCCTCCCTCATGTAATAGAAAGTTGGTCATTGTTGTGTGGGCTCATCCAAGATTAAAAATAGAAAGTAGAGCTGTTGAATTTTTACATAAGTAATTTAAAGATCAATAGTAAATCTAACAGCAAACTGGATGTGCAACCTTTGTTAAAGTTTCAGATTCTGCAAAAGGCTTATCAGCTGGAATTTGCCTCTATTTAATCTTGAACAACGGTCTTCAATAGCCTCAATACAGATACTACATGTGAGGTTCCTGAGTTAGCTAAGCGTATTAGCCCTACCGAAAACTAGTATTGTAATCCGAGAACTAAATTCAGGAAAAAATGAACTCAGACACTGGCATAGACCAGGAGTAGCTACTCAAATGTTAGTGGAACTACACTGATGTAAACTGTTACTTATTTCTATTTGTAGTATTGCAGTGTGTGAGATTGCTTTCATGCAAAGGAGAAGAATCCCATGTGTCAAGGAGTTTGCAGTCTAGTTTCATATTGATCTAGTATTTCTCAGTAAACAGCAGCAACTTTACCTCTGAAATCCTCTCTTTTTATAGTCAAGATCTCCCTTTATACATTGCTTTCTCATTGCTTGTACTCTGCTTCAGAACGTGAGCTTCAGCTAGAATTTGTCCCATGTGTTAATGGTCTCCCTTATGGAAGTATCAGTGTTTGTTTTCCCCATATCCTTACAGCTACCTTTCTGAAGTAAGGAGATGCTATTAGCCCCATTTTACTGCAGGGAAGTGTCATATTTTTCATGATTCATATGTCTGTCTAGACATTAATGTGGAATTCTGAAAGGCATCTCTAACCTGAAAACCTATGTCCTATTGCTTATGGTACCTCTAAAATGTCTCTAAGACTAGCTTAAGACAAAGGAATTTTGTTGTACAGAATTGAACCTTGCTTTTAGAGATCAAGGTGAACACTCAAACCATTGGAGCATGTTTTTTTAACATAGTGAACTTTTTAATCATACACAAGTTGCTCAGTAAGCTCTTTCTGAGAGAAAGGATTTTTCTTTGGACTTATAATACGTGTTTCTGTTCCTCCTATCAGAAAGCTGGAGAACTGTCTTGATAAACAAAATTCCAGAACAAATGTGAGCCCCAAGAACACAAGTTATGGATATTCATAAGATGAAAAGGAATTTGGTAGTATACATTGTTTTCCTTTCAACCATAACTTTTCTTTGTGCAAAAAGTTTACCCCTTCAATATGTAGGGAACTAGGGCATTCTTAGATTTCAAGTGTTTGTCAAAGCTGAGTGGACAATGCTGGAACACTTAGGGAGGATGAGGAGAAATAAGTAAAGATTGAATAGCTCTCAAGAGAGGAGTGAGACCAGCAAGGTAAACAAGCAGGAAAGTAGGAATCTACAGAGCCATATCTGCTGCTCAGTTCTGGGAGAAGGTACACATAAGTTTCTGTCGAACAGGCAGCTGGTAGGAGAGGAGCAACTGTCTGTGCTGCCCCTGTAGAATGAGTTTTGCCATCAGAGATAAAAAGGCAGAGATTCTCCTTCCTGGTGACCAAAACAGTTTGTAAACAAATTTAGTGAGTTGCTCCTGTATTTCTGCCAGCATTACTCTGGGAAGACCTTTGGGGTGAGGTGGCCTCTACCACTGCAGCATGAGGATAGCATATTATGTTTTATGATGGGAATCAACATTTTCCTTCAGGACTTAACATAGGAAGACCTCTAGTGCATTCAGTCAGACAGCAGGGACCTTTGGGATGGAGTGTGAAGAGAACTATGGTCTTGCAAATTACTCATAAATGCTGGGAAAAAATCTGCTTTAATAGAAAAGATTAATTCCTTGTTCTTAGTGACATCACAGTATACAAAAGTTACGGCTTTATTTCATAATAAGGAACACCTTGGTTCAAAATACAGCCTCCTATTTCTCTCCTTAAAGATCCTTCATGGGGCACTGTTCAAATATACAAAGCATTCATATATTTTTGGTGAAAAAGCCCAAAACTCTCATACTTTCTCCTCCTTAGCTCAGTAGAATTATGGTTATTGGTTCTGAAACCACATAGCTGCTGTCTGAATTCAGACACACTGTGCTTGTTTTTTTGAGTGTGATAGTTTTGCTTTCTAAGGTTTAGCAACTGTTTCTACTATGTGGTCTTTCTGTAGCTGGCCTTAACTTCCCCAGTTAGGCTTCTTTGCCCTTTGCCAGTAATCTACCTCAGATATAGGTGTCTGGGATAAATCAGCCAAATGGGTTCAACTATTTAATGAAAATAAACCAATTTTTATTTAGGAAATGAGAATTTCATATTTTGAACCTAGGAATTCAAATTCAGTACAAGGGTTGTTAGCTCAAATTTGTGTCTCTAGGAAAGGTTAAATTTTGCATGTGTTCAAATTGTACTCCTCAGCTTTTAAATTTTCCAAACTGTCTTGTAGTGAGTTTTTGCAGCTCATTGAAGTCTTTTGTATTTTTTTAACTGTAAAGGTACATGTAGATGCTATAAGCTGGTTTAGATAAAACCCAGGCAGGCTTCAAAAACAGGGTACTTTTCTCCAAAACTGATTAAGAATTTGACTTGTTTCATTTTTTTTGGATCACAGTTGAAATAAGTCACTGAAAAGACTTGGTTTCAACTAGGGTCTTAGCTTAAATACTTTTGTACACATCTTCTGAAATGTTAAAGTATCAAGTCCTTTTTTGATTTTGAAACCAAAATGCATGTTTTTCAGTTCAAACAAAATAAATGCAACTTTCTGAATACTTCAAAAGCAAATAATTCTTTTGTCTAATTTACTATGTTTCAAGTTGCTTTATGAAAATATTGAAATTCTCAACTTTTCAATCCATATTTGATGTAGGGAGCTTTTTTAATCCCTCACCCACACACTTCCTTGTACACGAAGACCTTGCCTAGTTATGCTCATCTTTTCTGTTCTCTGTTCTCCCTGTTGGCCCAAGTAGTGAGAAAATGAGGTCCAAAGAGCGTTGGACTGGAGGCTAATGGGGAAATACAGGGAAACCTGGCCTGGGAGGAAGACTGAGCTCCATAAGGGGACTTAATGGAAGATGGAGCAGGGAGAGGTTTTGGAGACAGTAAATAAAGGAGAAACTGCAGCTGAACTAAGAGCTGGATGTGCCTGGGAGTATGTGGAAGAGGGTGGGACCAAGGGGTTGAGAGCTGCAGAGCAGGGAGGACAGTGGTGCTGGAGGGGATGGAGAAACTTCTGAGAGGGCCAGGGAGTGAGACAATGGCTGGGGGGGGCTGGAGAGCAGAGGGGTGCCTGGGGAGAGGTGGAGACAGCTTGCAGATGGGGAGCATGCATGGAGTTGCAGCAACTAGAGATTAGGGGCAGATGAGAGAGGAGGGACTCAGAGTATGAATGGAGTGTTTTTCATGGAGACAGAGGCTAGCATGGGAAGCACAAGTAGGAGAAAAGTAGGACTGGAAACAGTGAGGAAAATGGGAAGGGAATGAAAGAAAAGGTTAAGAAAAAAGAGCTGAAGCTCAGTGTGGTTAGGCAAGTCTTTCCCTCTAGAGCTTTGCTTTCTCTGCTGAGTGAAAACCACTCAGTCTCTTTCCTCCCTGACAGTGACCCACTCAACTGCTTTTGCTTTGCTTTTTCTGGTCACTTGCCAAACTTGAGTTGTCTGCAGTGAATCTGAAGTTTCCAGCCCTTCTGCTCTGTGTAGCTGTCTATCAATTACCAGGCAGAATTTAAATGAACTGTTATTTATTCTTCTAACCTATGAAGTTGTAATCTGAAAAGCAATGTTCAAATACTCCTAAGCTTCAAAAACAAGCACTCAAAAGGTGGCAGATGTCAAAATTTATGATTTTTTCTGTGCAACTGGTAGAAATGCTGAACTAAAATGCTTCTGTCATCCATTTAATCTTTCTGAAAAGCAAGGGTGACATTTTTTTCCATGCAAAGTAGTATTTAAGCCTTCTACTACACAATGCTTTGGGATTACTGGATGGAAGATGCTGTGAAGGCAGTAGTGACTGATCATTTTTGGAGAGGATTGAGAGTTTGAGAGTTCTGATCTATTTTCTTGAATGAGAAATTTTTCTACTATTTCTTTTAGGAGACTCTGATTGCATACTATGAGTCCTACTTATTACAACAGTACCTTAAATAACTCCGATTCATCTTAATGTGTTTTTTTAGCACAAGTATGTTAGCTGCAGCATCCCAGAGGCTCAGAATGGAAAGTGGAATGACTCTGGTCTATTCCATCCTCTAAAGAGTGTGGAGGAAGATTCCAGGATTTTTTTCTAGTGCAGTAGGCAAATCTATGTATGTATTACTACATGTAACTAAAGGAAGAATCATCCTGTATGTTTTACTAAATGCTTTTGTTTTTCAGACAGTGAGACTAGAGGAAGTTCTATATGTTAAAAAATACAGGCACTAGGTGGATTCTACCAATGCTGTAAGGAAACAGGTACAGTAAGAACATTTTTCCGTCTTTATTGTATTTATATACCCTCTGCTCTGTTCTATCTGTGGTAATGCAGATAAGAAAAGCATTCTTCAAAATACCATGATTCTTTACATAGGTTTTTAGCTTTCTGAAAAGCACTAACAGAGAAGAGTGGGGGACTTTGAGTTGCACTCATGGACCTCATAACTGTCTCTGCTTGATATACAGACGTACTCCTTTGTGTAGATATGCCAGAGAAGATTACGTTGCCTTGATGCTGTCCTTGCACAGGGAAGTATCTGCAGAGAGATTTGAACAGGGTCTTTCCACAGAGAAATCTCTTCTTGATTTACTTGTATATGAATACTTCATGGTTGTATGCTAGAGAAGATTACATTCCCCTGATGCTTTGTCCTTTCCCTGATGCTGTCTGAGCTGCACTAGACCTTACTAAGGAGGCAGCCATTGTAAGTTACCACTCAAAAGAGATTCTTCTATAATGAACTTGTAGAAAGGCTCCTATGTGACAAATGGTAAGAGCAGTGACGTATCTAGTTGGTAGTTTAGTCATATTCTGCTTTTTGGTGATGCTGCCTATGAGTTCTAAGTCTGATAGAGAAATGAACAGGGTTATCATGCAAAAAAATGAAGCTTCATATGCTGACTTGATTTTTTTTATCCTGAAATCATGCTTAAAGGTCAAACTGCCTATGGCACGGACCATGCAAAATAGTATTTAAAAGGTACTCCAATACAGAAGAATTGTACTTCAGACTTGAGAGGGATTCATGAATAATGCAGAAGACTTCAGATGGCATGAAACATTCATTTCTCTTTCTGCAGGAGGTGAAAGCTCATGGGTGAACAACCACAGAATGTGAGAATCCATGCCGTAGATCAGTATTGTCTGTCACAGAAAAAGTGGTCCTGTTTGTTCAGCAGTTTTTCTTAGATTATCAGGAAAGTAAATGTCAGTTCCCTACTTCATGTATTTTCTCTGATACCCTTCAAAAAAAAAAAGCCACCCTGTGCATCATAAGTGCAAATACATCTTTCTCATGACTCTTATCAGCAGAACAAGTTGGTTCGGATTGCTTGTCCTCCTATTTTTATTACCTTATATATAATGGTAACAAAACTCATTTTGAAACTTCTAACCCCCCTCTACACACTTTTCCTGCTGTTGCAAAGGAAATGGCTTGTGGGATGAAAATGCCTTGGGAAGATTTAGAAGGATCCTGCAGCCCTCTGTAGTGAGAAAATCCAAAAGTATCTGAAGCAAGCCCTAAGTACTCAGATGAGACCACAGTTCAAGTCTGAATGTGGCCTTGCTTTCTGTAAGGCCACGAACCTGTCCTTTCATTGTGCCTCAGTTTGCCTGCTTTCTTCCATGTTATGGAGATTTGTTTATGGGAGTGCCATGAAACGTAGCCTGCTAAGCACTTGCTTACAGGAGGAGAGAAACAGGAGAGAATTGAAAGGCCAGCTGCAAAGGACTTCATTGTAGGGTTTGAGTGCATGCTGCTATATCAAGACCAAAAAGCTTAGCAGCTTTTTTTTTTGCGGATGAATTATCCATTTTTTTTGTTGTTGGCAAAAAGAGGCTTGCTTTATCATGAAGATTCAAAATGCTTGAGACCTCTTTTTGGGCTAAAACAAGGAAAATCGTGCTCTCAGCCTTTTTGCTCCCAGATCTAGAATAGAGCAGCTGGGAACTTTCTGTGAAAATGAAAAGGGGAGGCAAGGATCTTTTCTGAACTTTAACAGAAAATCAGGTTAAGTGTTGGTGGAAAATTCCAGGTCTGCAGCTGCTCTTTTGTCGTCTGCTTTTCATGTCTGCTTGCTGCAGATTTCATGCCCTCACCTGTTACAGGGAGCCACTTCACTGTGCAGTGATTGGCATCCATCAGTAGCTGCAAACCTTCAACTGCTGTGAGAAAGCTACACGTGGTGGTTAAATTTAACATGCTGCATACTTCTGCCAAATTCAAGATTTTAAATTAGTGACAGGACCCCTACACCGTTGCTGCTTAGGTAGTTCACCATACAGTTCAAGCTTGTCTACATGCTTTTTCCAGTGAAAGGGCAAACACAGCTTGTCTTTAATAAGGGAAAGGGGATGAGCCAGGGAGCTGGACGTGTTGTTCAAACTTGTAGTGATAACAGATCAAATGATTGTCATACATGAGAATATCTGACACAGATTTCATGAGCATAAATTATGATAAGCAAGTTTAATCTCTTCGTTAAGGTAATCTTCTGTCAGTTAAGTGGGATCAAGTGGCTATGACGACTAGTTTTTAGGAAAATTTTGTCAAGTTTTCAGTGGCTCATTCTCAAACGTTTCTGGAGGGAAGGGTGCCTCAGTACTATCCCAGTTGAATATCAATATCTTGACTCAAGGAATAAAGAGTATTTGTATAAAATTTATGGATGACACCACCCTGGGATGGGCTGCAAGACTTTGGGGGATAAAACAACCTTTCAGAATTATCTCAGTGCCCTGGAGAAATGCTCTGAAATCAAAAAGGTGGAATGCAATAAAGATAAAAGCAAAGTACTGTACTTTTTTAAGGATTTGATTTTTTTCCTTTTTACCTGCGAGAGGATAACTGGCTAAGTAATGGGGAGTGAGGGGTGGGAATTATCTCTTGAATTTACAGTTTGTAATAAGCAGTATTGATGTTCTGGGCCCTTCTTTTAGTCTGACATACTAAGGGAGCTGTATACTGGATCTAAGGTAATCATTTATTCCAGTTAGTGCTAGCAGTATCTGTGATATAGCAATGCTCTTTAGGTGTTGATAAACCAGAGAAGAGACAAAAGTGAGAAAATGATAAAGGTTTTGGAAAGGCAGAAAAGGCTTAAGCTGTCTAGAAAAGAAAAGGTGAATGAATGTTCTAATAAGTAAAGCAGAGGACTGATTATTTTCCATGTCTGTGGCAGACAAGGTAAGTAAAGAGCTGAATTCTACATTGAAGTAGATCCAGGTTTAGTAACAGAAAATCTTCCAAACTGTAAAGGTAGCAGAAATACTAGACCAGGCAATGAGGTGGCAGGTGGGACTTTCTTCAAAAGGGGTCTTGGGGAACAGACTAGACTCACACCTGTGGAAGGTAAAATAGAAGAACTGTCTTCACAGCCTTGATGTGTGTGTGGGTTGTCTTAGCCCCAGGCATCCCTTAGGTGACACTAGTAGATCCTGGCTTTTGCTAGACTGTGTACAGGTCTGGGAAGGAAATGTCTGTCAATCTGCTCTGAGTAGAGGCAGTCCTGGGTGTTGTCAGGGCATGTGTGGGTTTGCTCCCTAGTCTGGAGAAAAAGTGATGGCCATAACAGGAACACCCGAGCTCCCTTCTGATCTGGTATTTCATTGGAAATGCTGTATGTTGACATGGCAAAGCCAGGGGAAGGGTACAAATCTAAGTTTACATTTGTCTTGTGCATTTTGATTTAAGTTAGTCAGGAATGTGTAACCATCCTTGGAGCCTGAAGCAAAAGAAAATATAGGATCTACAAAAAGTATCACTTAGATAAGCAGCACTCTTCCCAGTGAACCAGTATTGAACTGATGTTCTTGTCTGGTTAGGATGCTCTTTGCTGCTAGCAGTTGTCTGCCTTGAAATCCAAGATTTCACACTTTGGAACTTCTGTCAGTAGCTGAATTAGCTGCGATTTTCTGGCCAGACTTCAGTACATACTTATTATTTTTGCCTATCCAGACAAGCATCTGTTTCTAAACCTAACTGTGCCAACAGCTGTTGTGCTTCACTTCAGAAGCAATCCCTTTTTAATGAGCAATAGAATCATTTCTTTGTGTAGAAATTCTTTAAATGTAGCTTGGAATATTTTTTGTTATCCTTCAGGATTAAAGGCACACATTGTATGTCTATCTTAAAAAAAAATGCAGTTTAATGTAAATATTAGTGGTGCATTTACCAAGAGGTACTGCACAGAAATGTTAGATGAATATCTGCCTTATCTGCTAAGCCTTTTTTGTCCTCTAGCACCACTGTGCTTTAAGTCTTTATCATATGCAGGATGAAATCCCCAATTGCAAAGCAGAGGAGCAACGGCAGGTCTACACATCCACTTATGTTCCCAGAGGAAGTATTTAGTGTTCATAGCTGTAGTGATGCCCTTCAGAGGTATAATTCTTCACATGATAAAGGTTAGGAATATGGTGAGATGCTTGGAATAAGTAGTCCCAGTGAAATGCATTGAGATGTGTGGTTTGTTCTGGATTTGTTTGTAGGATCTCCTTAACTCTACTGTGTAGCAGAAGAAAAAATCTTCCACTACTCAGTCTAGTTCTTAACTGTGTTTGTTATTTTACAGGTACAGAGCTGCATCCTTCACAAGGCTCCCACCAAAACAAGCAGACAGAACCAAGTGGCTTCAAGAGATTTTCTGAGCCACAGGGATGGACTGTGACCCACAAGAGCTAACCAACTCTTCGAGTTGTTTCCTGGCTCCTACAACCACAGCCGATAACCAGAGGCCAACCTGAAGTTGTGCCAGGATATGTATGTGTATGGATACTGTACTGAGAAGTAGTATATTTTGATTTGCACATACCATCTACAGCTGCTAGTCATTTTCATGAAAGTTGTTGTCTTATTCTGTGCAATTGCAGTGTGATAACAGTTGTCAGGCAGAGCATCATTTAGTACAACATGTTGACCAAGCTTTGTTTTAAGCTTTCCCTGTGTGCCATCTTAATGTGGTGTCTTCACGTCATTAGTATGATCTTCTTAACCAAATGTGATGGTTTGGTGCACAAACATATGTGAATGCAGTACCTCAATAAAATCTGGCATTTGCTTGTGTTGCATTTCTTAACTTATCGTTTTCCCCAACTTTGTTTCCTCAGAAGATTATCGTGGATCTTAAAATTATTTTGATAGGAAAATTTCCCAACAAAATGGAGTTGGTCAAAAAGTGACAGCCAAAAAGCAGAAGGAAAAAAAATATGATTTTTGCCAGTTTATTTTAATTTTGCTGTCTGGTTTCCTTTGAGGATCCCAGGCTTGAGATTCACATAGAAATGTATTCATTTTAAATGACCAGTTAAAGACTTAGAACAAAAAGAGGATTCAAGTTGTTTAAACTTCATACAAACTTGAACTAGTGGTCTTGTAATTGTTAAATTGTAAAGTAATAAGGTATTTTGGATGTTGCAGATCAAAATATCTGTTTCCAAGGCAATTTCTAAATTTTTGATTTCTCACATTCCTCAGATACTGAGCTTCCTATTCATTTTGAGTGTCTTAAGATACCAAAATAACAAATCCTAAAACCAGAAGGCAAAAAAAAAAATGCCTCTAGTTCTTTGCCTGCTTTCAATGCCTGTTTATTTTTTCTGGTCTTGTGTTAGGAAAATCCATTTATTAGCTATTAGTTTGTAATTAGGGGTTTCTAAATGCCACAAAAAAGTACCTCCCATGCTGGTTTGATTAGGTTATTCAGTATGTTGCTCAGAACATCTTTCAAACATAATCTGCAATTGCAACAAGGGTGGCTCCCTGTGCTTAACAGATATAAGGTGTAAGGTACTTGTTAGGCATAGCCTTATTTTTTTGCTCTGGTAATGTTTTAGGCTTAGGTTGTTTAAATTACCACAGTAAAGCAAACTCAAGGCTGTTCTGTTACCGTTAGATATATAGAAGCTAATAAAGAAAACTTAGAGTTGCTGTGAGCAGTGTTTTGTTTTTACCTCAAAGTGGATGAATTTTGCTAATCATAAGGGCAAAATAAAAATGGGAGAATTATTATTTAGTATGCTGTAGGCCTCATGGACAGTGGGTTATAGGAAGTCTGCATTGTTTCTGTGAGCTTACTGCTATCAGCGGAGCAGCACAAGCAGCAGTGTCCAATTGATCTTGGGACCAGGCAGGCTCGGCCCCACAGGTTGTTCTGGGGTTGACTGCATCTTTCTTTGGAATGACACTGGTACAAATGGCAGCTCGGTCCAAAGTGGTCTGTCCTTGTCATCCCTATCATTCTCTAGGTATTTCAGTATTAATGTGGCTGTTCACTTATAACCTTTAACCTGACTTTGAGTCTAAGTAGGAAATACAAAATCAGTGGTCCCACAATATCAGTCAAGTATTTAATGACTTTTATAATTAATCATCTTATTTAGGTATAATTCCTGAAAGCTTTGGCCTTCACAATTTCTAAGTTATTGAAGAAAAAAAAGTCACAGGTTTATTGAATGAAAGTAATGTCTGCTTTGTTTTCCTAACATAATAAATGCTCAAGATTCTCAAGTTCATTCAGTCCTTCAAGTTATGGAACGCATGAGGCAGGAAAAGCATAACGATTGAGCTTCTTCCTAGGAATACAAATAAGAAGCTTGTAAGTTTTCATCTGTAAGCCCGAAGCTTAAAGAAATCTTGTCTCTCTCAATATAAGGTAAGGAATTTAATATTCTAACAAATAAATTTAGAAGTCATTATAGCTCTACAGTCAGAGGAATGGTGACTTAGTAGGTGTCTCTGGAAGATGTACTTGTCCTTTTCCTAGCCTTTTGTTTAATTTGAAATTTTAGGGAAAAATATAGACTTCAAATGTTAACAGGCATTGAATAGTTGGCAGAAGAGCTGTTAATATTGTATTGCATTAAAAGCAGAGGATGAGGACTGCAATCAACAAGTTTTTGGAAAGTCGGTTTTCAGCTGTAGGAAGCTTTTCTGGTTCAAAAGAAAGAGATCGCTGCTACACAGAGAAATTGAAGTAGAGACCAACATTCTGCAACTTTTGCCTAAGCTGTCATTAGCAAGAGTAGCATCAATGAAGTTTCATCAGAAATGCAAATATTATCTAGACTAATTAGGAAGGAAAAAATGAAAAACTGGTCCTGAACCAAGACTGGGATCTGAGTTCCCAGTTGCTATTTATTTCCAGAGTAGACTTTTTGAAACAGTGCTGGTTTCTACTGTGGAACAGGATTATTCCACTTAGCTTCCCTTTTCTTTCATTCTGTTGTTCCTTAGTGAGCATGAGATTGTGGTCTACAAGTACAGATAATTAGTTCATATATATATATATTTATGGCTATATAGCACATCTGTAAAAAAAAAAAAAGCCTTTGTAGAGGAAGAATCTGTGTGTCTCTGAGTCTGTAAGTCTCTGACCAATATACTGAAATTGACATTTTAGTTACCTTATACATTTACTACTTAAAACCATCTTTATAGTCTTCTCCCTTATTCCTATGCTTGTTCCAATATGCATCTTTTAGAAAAACTGTTGAAGAGCCTTGCTTTGTATACAGAAGAGTACATTTTGATGGCAACAGCAATGCTAAGTGTTGAAATTTATTAGCGGAAACAATGTAAGTACAAATAGCAGCATAAAAGCACCATTTTTTGCAGCTGATGTTTTGGGATACTCTAGCTGAAGAGTCACCACTCATAGGAAACCACAACTTCATTTTTCCCCTTGCTAAAAAGAAGGTGGTGGCAATGGAATGTTTGTGGGACTATTTTTAACATGAAGTATTGTGATTTTTTTTTTCCTGCTTTATCAATTCTGCTGAGCATTATACCAGCCAGTCCAAGCAGCGTCACCTAGAAGTTTTGGGAGAAAACAGGCCAAGGGAGGTTCAGGTATTCGTTGGCTGTGGATGGACCTCTGCGCAGGGGCGTGGAGGTCGTGATGGGCCAGGAACATGCTGTACTTTGGAAAGAGTGACCTAAAAGGGCTTGGGGACAAGAAAATTCATTCATTACTCCCCAGCAAGCAGAGACTGTCTTGGTTGTTTCTTCTTTTAGTTCCTCTTTTCCAGCCCACCTAGCCTGAGCAGGCCCTGGTCTGGCTCAAAATGGTACTAATGGGTTCAGTGGAGGGAAGCAGCCTCCTCAGCCCTCATTCAGCAAAATCTGTATCAATTCCAAAAGGGTGCGCAGAAGTGAAACTGAGGGCTTGCCCCCAGAATTAGAGGGAAGGGGCAGGGGGGAGTGTGGAGCTGACTGATGAACATTGTGTTGTCAATTCTCATGTTGCATATGATAATCTGGATTCCACAGACAACACCTTGCCAAGACATGGTCCTTTGCCATTATCTCTCTATCTACGTTCTCCGTCTGCTTTCATGCAGTGTGTAGTAGATGGAAACCCTTCATACATTCAAGTGAAGACCAAGAGAGTACCAAAATGGCTCTGCAAATAATTTTCAAATAGCTAGAGGACTGGACTCCATCAGGGAAACCAGGAAAAAAAACATGGAAATCAGGCCTTAGGTCAGAACCACCCTGCCCAAAGTTGTTGCTTAGCCCAGGGAGGAGAGCAACATGTTCCTCTTGTTCCTGATGACTACTTGATTCTGCAAACAAATGTAGGGTAAGTACCTTTCCCTTAATGAATGCACTGCCAAATGGAATCAGTATTTTTCCCTAAATGCATCAACCACAGAAATTTCAGTAAATTGAGTCTGTTTTTTCTACAATGCTGAATCAAAATGTCAAACCAACACAACTCAATTATAGGAGAGGAAATAAAGCAACATGCTGAATACCAGCAAGTTATTTATGAAATACTTCAAATTGCCGATGCCGTAACCACCTGTGGGAAATGAGAACAGACAAGAGCATAGATTCAGATGTGGGAAATTGACTCAGAGGAACTTGTTTGCAAAGTTCTAGAATTCAAATTTTTAACCCTTCTGAGCTTTATAGATGAGTTGCACCATTCAGTCTGTTACTGTTTTTGCTAAAAAGTATTTTAGATGCAAAGAATGAGGGGAGGGAAAGAAGGAGAGCTCATGTATTTGGGTTTTAAAAGGGGTAGAGGAACTTGTTATTTTTTTCAACGCACTTTCACTTTGCATGTTGCCATGCTCAAAAAAAAAAAAACAACAGTCATCCCAAAGTCCACAGTGGAGACAGTATTGCAGGTGAAGCATTTTTCTTTGCATTCTTGAGCAGATATAAATATTTTAATGATGCTGAGACATATGGTGCAGTAACTTTAATGTCACATGAGGTCAGATCTGAGTGCTTCATATTGAATGAAAAGCCAGATATTTCCAGTAAAATAAATAGATTTATTTATGAGGAATGCAACAAATTCAGAATCTCTCCACAACTAATGGAAGACATTACGTAACTCTAAGCAATGCATTTGGTATTCATGCAAAACGTCATTTGAAAGTAATAGTAACTGTTTGAACCAAGGTTGGGAAATCAATGATTAAAGTTACTGGTGAGTACACGTACAGGTCAGCTCTGAGTAACATGATTCTTCTAAAGAGCAAGTTATTAGATTCTGTAATTTATGTGCATTTCCTCTTTTTTATTTTCTCCATTTCAATGGGATGGCAGGAACTGGGAAAGCGAAGGTTGTGAGGTCTGGATAAATCTTGTGAAGAGATGGGTAAAGTAGTACGTGAGTAGTAAGTCCTACAGATCCTTACCTCTAAATGTACTGAGCCTATGCACAAGCTGGTGGTAAAGCCTGGTACAATACTGTGGAAGGACTGTGATTTTAAAAATATGTACACTATAGAGACATTTCTGTATAGTGATACTGATCTCATGTTCCATTTGGGGTTGTTAATGTGGTCTGCCTTGGTCTTGCTGTGCCTTAGTTTTCATTCTCTCCTTTTCTCTCTCTAGGGCTGTACTGGTGCCCTGTATGGCGCCTCCACTCTGTGGGGAGAAAGGCTGGAGGTAAACAGTACTTTCCTTCTCTTCCCCATCACGTGCCTCTCTCTTCCCAGCAGAGCAGAATCTGCTGCCTAATCTGCAGTTGTTCGGTCCCAGGAGACAGTTGTGCTTGAAAAGGGAGCCTTGTATGCTGAAAAGTAATTCTGCAAGATGGAGAAGGTCCCAGCAAGTGCAGTGTCTCCCTGTGACAGGCTTTGGGGTTTGTCGTGAATGATCCATTCTTCCAGTGGGATTGGCTAGGAAGAAAGGAGCAAAATAAGAAAGAAAAGTACTGTCCTCTGAGTTTCCACTGACCTCTTCTTTGGAAGCAGTAATAGGACTGCAGGATGTTGGAGCAGCGTAACACTTGTTTGGTATCAGTATCGTGCAAAATCCAGCCTGTCTGTTCTAAGTCTCATAGTCTGACGACTGCACACCGTGGCTGTGTTGATGACAACAGTACAAGTAGGGGGCGGCGGGGAGACACAGATGGAACGGACATGCCTGTTTTTCTGCTAGAACTGAGTGAATAAACGTAATCACTGCTGGGAATAGCCAGTTCTTATCCCACAGGAGTCAGCCTGTGAACTCAGCACCGGGCAGGATGAGACCCACCCAAACTCCTCTCTAGCAGCTCTTGAGTTGCAGTCATATTCTGGCAATATTTTCTCATTTTAGTTAAACAGAGGAAAAATGCCAGACTTTGCTCAGGTTGATTTCATAGCAGACAGAGTTTGTAAGATATGAGCTGGACTCTAATGTATTAAGTGACTTCACTTCTCTTTGACTAGATGGAGACTTGAGAGCACTCAGACCTTTCCAGGATGAAGCTCTAAAGAGCAGTCAGTAAGAAGTATGAAGAAGCATGCTACCTCCTGCATATCTTTGCCTGCATCTATGCTGCATTCATACTGAGGAAATGTGGAGGTAAATGCATCTAAGTCGACACGTTAGGGATATTCATTTTGTAAAAGACAAAAATAGTATACGCAAATTGCATTTCTCAGCTCATTTCTTTCCAGGTAATAAATCTGAGAGTTCAATCTGAGAATGTAGAAACTTCATGCCTATAAATCCTCCTCATATTTTATTACACAACTTGTAAATTACTTTCTTTATCTAATGCAGAGTAATTACTCATAATGCAGTCCAAAACATGTCTGTCCCTTTCAATAGCAACAAACCTGAGGCTAGAAGAAATTCACACTGAAACCCAGCCCTCTCTCAAAACTTAACCTTCCAGCTGTAAGGAGTTAAACTACCACTTCAAATACAGAAGCCTTTCCCTCTCAGATGTGGATATGGATCCCAAACCTGCAGCACAGCCCCAGCTCCAATCTTAAGGCAATAGGTAGAAAGGGTGAGACTATAAGAAATGTAAGAAAATAAGTCCTGCCTTTTGCAGAGGCTATAAACCTTCAAGTGACCAGAAGTCTGAGTGGTGTGACCTAGCGTTTAGCCAACCCACATGCACACACTGCCTTGGCAGACCTTTAAAGAAGACATACTTGGGAATGCAAACAGCAAACAAGGACCTATAGAGAAGAACAGTGTTGGCATGCTATATACAGCAGATAACCATGGACCATTTTCAGATGTATTAACTACATTTTTTGAAGACTGAGTGATCAGATCACCTGAGAGGGATAGGGAATCTAGGTCACTAACAGGGAAAACTGAGTGAAAGTGAGTTAATTACTGTGACAGCAATTTGAAAAACGGCTGGGGCAGGGGTAGGGAGGTGAAAGGGAGGTAGAAGAGGAAGATGGGGCTGGGGTTCTGGGACTGGAGGGGAAATCTCTAATAGTTACAGCCCCTTCCCCTCTGAACCCATTTTTCATTCATGATGCTCGCCATTGTCACTTATTATTCTATCTTCTGTGTATGGATTTAAAGCATCAAGTCAGGATGGGAAATCTCTCTCACATAAATGTCATCTGTTCTGCAGAGAGAAAAAAAAGATCATAATGTTACAGCAAATGTATGCCAGCCCTACTGGTGAGTAACACGCAAGCGTTTTCTTCAAGTTCTGATGAGTTTTTGGGTTTGAGGTTTTGGGTCTGAGTCTTCACTTTGCTGCTTATTAGCAAGCTAATAGGTTGCATTTATCATAAACATCCCTCCAATACGTCACAGCTAGAGAGCTTGCTCCACTCGAGTAAAATAATGTTCCTTGCAGGTTATCAACAGGTGGTATTTCATATTTATCAGCTTGGCAACAGTAAGTGATATCAGGAGCTCAAGAGTCCTCAGTGCTAGCAGTAGCATTTCAATAAAGTAATTTTCTAAGTTACTCGGAAGACTACGATATCTTAAAAAAAAAAAAAAAAAAAAAAGTTGCACTGAGCAGTCACTTTATAGTGTTAGTCAAGGGATGTGGAATAATACTTTAACTCACCAAGTAATTGTTAATTATGAGCCAGCTAAAAATAAAAATGTCACAAAACTTTATGCTTTGTGTATCTGCATGCATATCTTTTTGGAATAGCATAAGGAAGCATACAATATCCCAGGATAGAGAATAATGAAAGTGCAGAACTTTGTTTCAGTGATATAATGGGAATAAATTAAATCTGGAAGTTACTCTTGGGATATTCAAACACCTGTAGAGAGAATTCCCTGGCAAATCATTGAACTGCATCTGAATGGTGTTTAGCATCCATTGCTAATCCCACATAGTAACATACAGGAAAAGGAAAAGGGAAATAGAGGAGTAACAAGCATGCACATTGGGAAAGGATGGAGTGGGAAAGGACTCTTTCTAAAGCAGATATGAGATAACAGAAAGCCTGTTGAAAGCATTACTCCTTGGTCTGTCTGGTCATTTACACCAGAGAAACAATCTGTAAAGCTGTGTTGATATGTCCTCTCAAGGACACTGGGCAATAGAGGCCCAGGGCCAGCTTTATCATAGTCTGCAAAAAATTCTGTGGTTCAGGCTGCTTTGGGACAAAATTGTGAGGTGCAAAGCCAGTGGCACACCATCTGTTTTCTTGTACTATTCAAAAAGTGCATAAAGAAAGAGAGAAAGAAGGACCAGGTGAGACAAAATGGTTCTGCACTCAGGGAACATGGGCTTAGTGCTCCAGAGGGGATGTGGATGTGCCACTGTAGCAAAAGTATTCAGTGCAGGTTGCTTTCATGTTATCCATGTGCAACTGCCACAGCTTACGCTATCATTCTCAGCAATGCTTGCGTTAGAGTCACCGCATGACTTCCTTTTAATGGCAGATTGCATGACAAGTGTTCACATCCAAATATTCACCCCTTTCTGTAGTTTTTCTGTTGTCTAACGTGGCAACATAAACACAAGAGAAAGGTCTGGGGGAAAGTTATTTCCAGTCTTTTCAATTTTTTCAAATTTTTCCTTGTTTCTACTTCAAGAGAGAACAGTGGTTGTGTGGATTTCCAGTCCCACAGCGTAAGATGATTCAGGGAAAGTACTTAGTGTTTTGTCTTCTGGCTCATACCTCCCCTAGTATTTACACTTTTCCAATTTATCCTTCCATTTCAGGAACACCGTGTTCAGATCAGTACCTAAAACTGGAGTTTGAGTGGAAAGCATTATACTAATCCCATGTAACTTAGATTCGGAGAATCTAAGCTCTTTGGAACTTATTTAAGGCAAGTCTTGAAACCCGTTTGGGATATGAATATTTTAACAAATATTGGTAACACACAGACTTTCCAGTCTAATGACTAGAACGAATAGGATCCCACAGTATCAAAGGCACGTAACAGCCTTTTATAGAACAAGTTTTTAGGAGACAGGAATGCTGTGCATGCTATAGAAGGGAACTGGAAGGAAACACCCAGGAGCACACATTTCTCTGACAGGTAAGGGGCAGACGCAGTACTGTTAAGCATAAATTGAGTTTGAGAATTAGATCAATGTTTGTCCGTTATTTTGTGCTAATTAGGAGTGTAAATTTAAAAATCGTTATCTGTTACTAAAGCAAAAATATTGTCATAATCATTGTTTCTTATTTTAGCATAAGGAAATACAACAGTTTCATGGTGCGATTACGTTATTGGAATCAATTTAAATATCTCATTTCTCTACAGAACAATTAATGTGACCAATATACCAGGAATGTCATTGGATCTTGTACTGATTTCCTCTTCAAAACACAAGAACTTTAGACACAGAAGCCTTGTGAACCTCTAAGTAGCTGCTAGCTCTCACTGTTAGCAGTTTTATAGAATATTGCTTGTTCACATTGAAATGACCACTTCTCACCTCACTGCTTCTGCTGTCACTGCAGTTCCCAGGAGCTCCGAACATCATATTCTAAAGCCTAAGACTGCCATTAGACAGGACTCTGAGCATTTGTTATTCTTATTCCACTGTCTATATTGATCCTGTGCCCTTTCCTTCACTTTAAAATCCTTTGTTCCATAAGAAGACACTGAGCTTCATGACTAATGGAAGTGCACAGGCCTTTTAGCATGGAGAATGATCCCCAGCAGAACAGGGCAGCTTGGTATGACAGCTGTGGATGGGCAACAGAAGAAAAATACAGAATGTACGCAGCAGGTGTGCAACCTGGAACTTGGCTGGACAAAGGCTTACAGATAGTGCAGTGAGGGATTCAGGTAGATGTAGACTTCTGTGATATTGCCATCGTGAGGACAGGAATCTGGCTTTTCCTGTGGATCGCTTCTGCTTACTGCTTTGAGCTGCTGAGGGGAGGCAATTGCTCTTCAGCTGCCAGAGCCCCATAGCCGCAGGTTCCACTTCGTACCTGTTGACTGTTTCTGCTGTGTCCCTGACAGCTGCTGTTTGTAAAGCTGGACCTCCAGGGAACGATCAATAAGCAGGTCACTAGAGCAATAGATTAGGTGAGATGGTGTAGCAAGAGAGAACTGCTCTTCCCCGGGCAGCAGCACTCTCCTGCCAGTCAGAACTTTGCTGCCATGTGTGACAAGTGCAGAACTGGATCCTTACTGAATACATTGAGACATCTTTCCTTCCTGTGCACTGGGGCTGAACAAAATACTTAAGGGCCACCAGACAAGCATCATATGCAGCAGCCAAATTAATTTCCTCTGTTTTCCATAGCATTTTTCAGCAGCAAAATGTAATGAGAAATAGTTGGATACCAGTATTTTCAGCCACATCTGTTCAATCTTCCAGAGTGGGACGGTTTATCTGGATGCTAGAATATCAGAGCAAAATTATCCTCACCAGTCACTGCTCTGAGATCAGCTGCACTGGGCTTCAGCTTGCATTGGGAGTTACTGTAATATCTGTCAAACATTTTTCAAGCCTATGTTTAAACTCCTAGGAAAATACACACTTGACTCACTCTTGATGGTGCTGTGTGGCTCTGAGCCTTCTGCTCTGCATCTGCGATTCACGAGTGCTTTTGTCAGGTCACAGCTGGAAGCAGAAGGCATCTGATGCTGCCCTCCTATGCACTGGTGTAAGTTGGCCATGGTACTTTCATATCCCCTGGTTTAAATGGCTCTAAACTCTATCAGAATTAGGCCCTGAATCTTAACTAAGGCATTGTGATCCTTCTAAATTAGTCACTTTTCTGTCTTCTACACTTTTTCTTAAATAACTCTCAGCACATATTTAATTATTTGCACTGTGGGGGTGCATCAGGGTCTGGGCCAGAATGCCTGCTCTGTTGTGCTGGGTGCTACGTGGTCCTGCTCCTTTCTCCAGGACTTCCTGCATGCTACAGGAGTAGAGAGAGGATCATAGGGGTTTTATAAATCCGCAGAGTTTGGGGTATTTTGGGGAGAGGAAAAAGGAGTTACGTGAGGTACTTTTACATATAGGAACAATATTTTTGTCACCAATGTTTGAAGTGTCTACCACTTTCGAAGTACCAAAGTCCCATAATTTACAGGAAATGTAGAATTACAGTAATATTTTCATTCAAAACTTCCTATTCATCCAGGGACATCCTACATACCTACTTTAAAATATTCCAACATCAGTCACTGCTGAACTGTGATTCTGCAGGATTCTCTCCATATGGGTAGACTCAAATTCTGACAGGCAAAAAAAGCTAATTGTTGAAGTAGTAAGGGTGAGATGGGATTTAATCTCCAGAATACTGTGTCACCGTGCTTGATGGCAAAACTCCAAGACAACTTTCACAGCAGAAGCAAGCACCTTTTTGAAGAAGATCCGACTTTAATTTGGCTAGTAAAAAGGTAGCTCCATGTTGCAGTTGGTGGCAGGCTAGCATGCGTATTATTTTCCATAATATTAGGTGAAGGTACAAGACAGCTGAAGCACTGGTGGAATTGAGATCCAGTAATACTAAGCAAAGAGGGACACCAAAAGCACCTAAGTGATGCATATGAGCATACAGATGGAGAGGACATCTGCAGTACGTAGGTGTATAACTGCAGTTGACTTTGGTGACGTTAGCAGCTAGATGCCTTGAGACACTCTTAGGTGCTTACCTCCGTCCTTCCTGTCTCAAACGCTTCTTCAAAAAGCAGTCTGTATGAGCAACGGGATGGTGGGAAATCGGAGGGAGATAAAGCTCCTATAGTAGCTTGAAAAATGGGATGTGAACGCATTTAAAAGGTACTTAGATTTTTTTTTCCTGTGCCCCAGTTTCCCCACTTGTAAAAAGGAGAGAGTGGTTCTGGGCGTGCTGTAGTGGCGATGTTTGGTAGTCAAGTACCGTCTGTTCCCCAGAGCTCCGCTCCTGAACCCAGTTGTGGTTGCTAAGTGACAACAACCTAATTGACTCATAACTTTGACTAAGCCAAGCATTTAAAAGCTGAGGACAATGCAGCTCCCCCGCTGTCCATACAGCAAACCAGATTTGGTACTAATGTGTTTTCTAGAGCAGACAAAGTTATTTGTTTGCTGTTCTTCTCCAGTAAATTAGATATTACTCAGTGTTCTAGAGAATTACACTAATTGCTATGGTAATCATAATAGGAAGCAATTACTTTCAGCAAATAATTATTTCACCTTCCCAAATTTGTTTGTCATCACACCTGGCCTTAATCCCAGCTTTATAACAAACAGTTTTCTGGAAACTAGAAACTGGAAAAGAACAGACATTGCTGTGGTCTTTGGTGGGGAGGGCATGCAATTCTGCACGCTGGGGTCTTCCCCCTCGCCTAACTTCAAGGATGTAAACAGTTATTTAAAAATCTCATGATTTTTCTAAACAGTCTGATCATATTGACAGGGCTGTCTTAGGACTGCTTTTTATTTGTGATTAGTAGTTTGGGGTAGACAAAAATGCAAAATACCAGGACCTGGGAAAAGGCTTGAATCCCTGTGAAAACATGACCAGCTTGGTTTCACTTGAGCTAATCCACTATGTTGCTGTTACTTTCTGACTAAGGACTTCAATGAAGACACCAGTGTGAATAATATAGATTTAGGAGAAAAAAATACAGGACAAAACTGTTTGCTCTGTTAACATACAGTTGTCATTATGCAAACTGATCAAATTCTGTGGCATAAGAGTACCGAAATAGAATGCCTCACAAAACTGTTAAATGGCATCTAAAGATCAAATTCTTTAAGTTAATACCGTGCATAATAGATTTCCTTTGTTTTGTTTTTGCAGCAAGTCCTTTATTTTACCCACTACTGCTTGATAAACTGTTTTTTTAATCCACTGTGTCTGACCTAGATTGAAAATTCTCTCTGATAAACAACCACAGTGGTGTTTGGCTATTCACAGCAGTATTCCTCAGTGTTGCTAACGTTCATTAGACCTGGCTGAATGAGAAATCCCTAAACTGCTAATTACTAAGGTGCTGTGCTGCTCACATAAGTAAACTGGAAAGCATCTTGTCCTTGTTTGGTGCTAGGAAAGATTGGTGGTATTTTCTGCTCTGTTTGTGCTTTCCAGTGTAAGACCAGCACTGGAAAATACTGAGGGGTACTACTAGCAAGGAAGCTTTCACCAGCACAGCAGGTTAACAGAAGACGACAGGAAGTCTTCAGTGTGTACTTGACAGCCCAGGTTCTGTTTCCCAAGACACAGTGCAAATCCGAAGTATGTGACATGGGTTTCATCCCTCTAGCGACTGTATTTTCTCCGCAGACAGAGTTCTACAATGCTAAATAATGCTGATATTTTTCACTGTTTGTTATTTCTACTACAATGATTTATGGTCATGGGCGTGATAGCCAGCATAAGTGGATTCCCAGTGGGTTTGCTGGCTGAGAATATTTGCTGAGTCCTGAACAGCACAACACACAAACAGAGTTTTAAGGCCAGATTAGCTATTAATTACTGTTTCGCTCCATGTGCCAGCAATTTGCAGGAATAACTGATGTTACCTTGATATCTAGCGGTCTGCCTACACGTTTTTATGAGCAGACATGACCTCACTCTGGACTTGCTGGGAAAGTACCATCTCCAAACAATGGGTTAGCAAGGCCCTGCCTCTGTGCTGGTATCTGCATTTGCTCAGCTTCAGGATTGTGCTTTTGTGGCCGTATGGCTCACAGCCAACCTGAAACACTGGTGAAAAAGCTGAGGGAAAGAGCTGGAGAAGAGAAAAAAAACGGGCCAGTCTTACCAAAGCTGAAGTGAGGTTTATAAAGCACCCCATAGACTATTTCTTCTCCAGCCCCTGCAAATTAGGAACTTGGCTGCATCTCCAGATACCTGATGTAATTAAGAATCTTGCTTAATGTGAATTGATGCACAATTGGGAGAATTCATCTTGCTAGGTGCTTTCTTTAAATGAAATATAACCTACTTATACCTACCAATTACCAGAGAAAGTGCATTGTAACTCCCTCAGGACAGTTCCGGAATATGATCCTAATGATTTAGCATTTTGGACAGTACCATACTGCACATTTGGGCACCATGTGATTTTTAAGTGATAAAGTATGTGAGCTGCCATTATACACATTCTGTCTTACGATATCCATTTTTCAAATAGCAGTTCAGATTTCCGGTTTTGTTTATATGGCTCAGAAGGGTAGAGGACTGAAATAAAGCAGCTTCTCCAACAAAGCCATATAATTAAAAAGCAACACTCAACCACTAAAGTATTCCCCAGTGGCTAAACTGAAGAGTTTTGAGGGATATTACTGATGTGCTCAGTGATTTCTGAATCCCAGATTAGAAACAAATGGAATTAGCTGAGGAAAAATTGCTTCATTCAAGTCAAATTTTGAAAGATACTGAATTATTAGAGTGAGGTAAATTCACAGGGAATGTGAAGGACAGCTGGGAATGTGAATTAATTAGCAATACAGATGTGTAGATCATGAAAACCAATTTGTTCAACAAAATTGTAGAAATGTTTTGGTTTTTTTTCCCCCTCTTCCCAGACAATTAACAATTCAGATCATCTCTCAGAGAAAAAGCTGAGAAAGTCCCATTTTGATGAGCCGAAGTATTGCAAGAGAAGGCCTCCAACTGCAAAGCCTGGGCACTGCCGTTGCCTCGCACACACCACTGACAACTGCTCTCTGGCTACCTCCCTGAATACACCACACCGCTGGCTCTTGGCACCTGCGTTCTCTAGGTTTTCTGTGATCTCCAGTCACCATTTCCACCACCAGATCAAAATAAAGAACTTCAAGCACAAATGAGGGGTAAGATACTGTACCTACTCTTGCAGGGCTGGTCAGGCAGTAGACTACTTTCTCTTTATTCCTGAATTTTTAAAATTAGCTCTAATTCACAGGATTTTAATGCATCTGACAGATTATGTTAAGGACTATGTGCAGTCCTCCTATGGGGCTAAACCGGAACCCTCCAAAGATAAAGACTAAGCTGTTGCAACTTATGCTAAAAATGTGACCATCTGTAATGCTGGGCAAAAAAAAGAAAAAAAAATTCTTCTGGGGAAAAGGTGAAAGAAAGCTTGCAATAATCAATGACTGATGAATTATATCCACAGGAACTAATATGTGACTGTGATCCTTTCAGATTACCCAGCATCTTCCTGGAAGGAGAAGAAAGCATGCCATTTCAGTAACCAAACAGTATAAATAATAATGAAGTAAGTTATCCTGTGAACAAGCTGCTGAACCTCAATGTGTATGTGAATGTTTTAAGAATATGGGAATTTAAAAAATGCTTGCTAAGTGTATATAAAACTCCACAAAAGTGATTTCATCTTTATTTTGTGCAATGCAAATGTAATTCACTTTTTCTATTCATACTCCCTGTTCAAGTGAATAAAAAACCAACTTAGACTTTAAAAAATGATAGTAATAACATGAAGAACAATAGATATCTTTCTTTTGGCACCATGGGAAAGCTACACTAACCATTTCTTTAAAGAAAAGACATAAATGCCATTAATTTAAATTACCAGGGAGCAGAAGAGGAGGCTAACGAACAACTCATTTATTGTTATAAAACAAAAGCATTCTTTTACACATGTGAGCGTCAGTGATACAGAGATGGTTAAGAACTCATTAAGAGGTTTAAGAGGTGAGTTTACTGCTCCAGTTTCTTTAGCATGATCTCAGTGACCTTCAATTGTTTCATCATGTCCATGTGGTAACTTCATTACACAGTCCTGCTCCCAGTCTCTGCTGGGAACCCTCCTCTTACCACCTTCTTACTTCTGAAACCAGGCACACCGGTGTCAGCACTCAGGCGGTGTGTCCTCCTTCCCTTCCACTGCAGCCCATTGGTTTCTAGCACCACTTACCTGCGGTGCTCCTCCCCGGTCTTAAAGCACATTTGACTGTCTTTGACATTCATAACAAGGCTGGGTAAGATGACAGCTGAACGCTTTGCTGGGGTTTGTCTCCCTGGAGTTTGCGCAGGTCTGAGAGGAGACTTCCGTCTACAAGAGCTACACTGGCAGTCTCCAGCTCAACCATGGCTGTCCGCAGACCTGTTGATTCCGTTTTTGTAATCGTTTCCACCAGTTTGCCTGGTGGAGCCTGCAGCCTCAGTGTTCTTTTAAATCCCTGTAGTTCCTATTGGAGTACTTCTAAAATCACAGTGTTCACCATGGAGCCAGTAAAACACTTGAGCAGTTTTGACTCACTTCTCTCCAGCAGAGAACAACCCTGGCATGCCCATGTGCCTGTCCCCTACCTGTGTGCTCCCCAGCTCCCTTCACCAGCCTTCAGCCAGAACGAAGCAAATACAAGTGAGAAAATAAGATGGGATCGTGCAATGTCCTAGGTTAAAAAAATAAAATAAAATACGAACTAGGCTAATTTTAAGCAAAACAAAAACCAAAGACACCTCCCCACAGCCCAAACGCTGCTGTACAAGTGAAATAGTTACAATACAGCAAGTAAGTGTAAAAGGCAATGTCTCTCCAGCATCAGGTGTGGACTATAACATACAGCTTTCCAATCTGGATTCCTTTGAGAGACCTGCAAATTAATCGCAGGTAACATCTACTGCTGCAATTAGTTTCTTATTTTTAGAAGTCTAGTTTTTTTCTCCTTTTGCAGTTTTAGTTAAGGATTGCTAAATAGAGCACTGGATAAGAATAGGATTTTGCATATGCTTCTCTTCTTAGAAGCCAAAGCCAGTCAAAGGAAAAACAGCCCAACACAAGTTGTGCACTGGCTCCCTGCAGCATGGACTGGTGGAACAGAAGAGGTTCTTTCAAGCTGGTAATTGAGGAAGGGCAATGAATAGACAAATGTAAACTTTTTAGTAGTGTGTCTGTGCATGATTCGCTATTCACTTCAAACGTCAAAATTGCTGAATTCAGAATTTCCATCTTGAACCCTTGCAAAGGTTTGTTTCAACGCAGCAGCTAACTCAAAGTGCCCACAACCCAGGGCTTTGCAGGAATGAGGGGGAAAAAACAGCCATAGATAGCTAGGGAACAACAACAATGTGCCAGTGGGGAAAGAAGTTTATTTCTTTACTTTTCATGGCTTTGTCCTGAAAGCAAGAAACTTGCTCATGTTTTGTAAAACCAAGCAGATCTTTTAAAAGCAAAGCAAAACAGATACAGCTGCAAGGACTAGATTTGTCTCACCTTATTTTAACTATCTAAAAATTAGTTACCCGGTTTCAGCTATTCATCCACGCTTTTCCTCTAGCCAATGGAAAAAGACAGTAACCACCACACAGCAATTCATCCTGGCCCAGGAGAGAAATTTTACCCTGTAACAACATGTGTTCCTGTCATTTGCTGTTGGAAGGGACCCAGATGTCTGTCTTGGAGTAGAGGCCTGTCTTGCAGATATTTATAGGTAGGTGAGATGAATCCCAAATCGCAAGACTGCAATGTGCTTACCATTAACTATAGGCAAACACTGAAAAGCAAAGAGATGCCTTAAGATTTTGTCTATCTCTCACAGTTCTGGCAAATGTTTATGGAAGATATGTAATGCAGATCAACTTGCACTTTGATAAACGTACTGTATCGATCCTCCATCCCTGAAATCAGAAAAAAAATAAATATCCCTTGGTACTGATATGGGTAAGCAAAGATCCAGAACTCCCCATCATGAAAGCTGCTGGTAACTTTGCTAATTGACCCTCTCCTTGCTCATACTGCTTTCCAACAGAACCACCAGACATTTGCACAGCACCGGGAGGGAGATGGCTCTGGTACACGGGTGCACATCTAACTGAGGGTAGCGGGGGGAGGCATCTGAACTGCAAGCAGTGGGTGACATCCTCCCAGAGCTGTGGGGTGGCATCGTTACTTGTTGGAGTATAATGGAAATCTTGTATAAGGAGGCGACTCAGGCTCAGAAAGGTTGAAACATTCGTAACAACTTTAGTTGGCTATTTTAGGGGAATGTGATCCAGACATTGATTTAAGTATTTGTTGCCTACTCTGAATGGAACAAATGCACTAAAGCATTTATTCATTACTCAAAAAAGTACTAAAGAACAAACAAACAACAACAACAAAATAAACCCACACCCCAGAAGAAACAGTTATTTACTAGGAACATAAAAAGTCAAGACAAACTTGCATTTTAAGAATTGCTATTATCCCTTACCACTGAATGTCCGCTTTCTTATCTGGAACTGTTTGGTAGCACCCCAGAAGTGTAGGCTGCTTTAAGGAGTGGTTCCGAAATGCAAAGAGTGTGTAAAGCAAAGTAATGGTCTGCTCGATGAAAGAACGTTTTGGCTTCTGACAGTCAGATTCTGACCACTGTGAGCAGATGACCCCTGCTAAAGACTGACCTTGAGTGAAACTGGGCCTGATTCACTGAGGTTTTCTTACTAGCTCTTGTCCGTGACAAATGAACCTTTTTATTTTGTAAATGAACATTATACTTATTCTTACATGCCACCTGCAGTTTTCACTGCTTCTTGTTGCTGATTGTTCCTCTTGAAAGGAAAAGATGAAGCAGATTAATGGATAGCATTCACCAAGAATGCTTGTTCTTTTTCCTTTAGGACATCCCTGAAATGCAAATGATGAGAACAAGAAATGGTTCAATACTCTTTATGAGAGCTGTCTGTGTTAAGCTCAATTAGTCTCCATCAGGTAACCAGGTATTTCTAGAGAGAAAATCTTTGTTATGAGTAAACACCTGTCTTGGATTTTGTAGCACAGTATCTGGTAGCGGGGCAGTATGAAAGACTGGTAGCTGACATGGGCAGCACTTCATGGGCAAGGGTGATCTCCTTGTGATGAAATGTGTGCTTGTGGAACGCGTTGTCGCTGTACATCCTTATTGCTCTGAAGGGCATCTCTGTTCCTCCTTTGCAATTCAGCATCTCCTGCTCACAGATGACACAGTTCCGTCATAATCCTAAATTCTGGTGTTGTGTGAGACAGGACAATTGCATGCAGGAGGAAGCAGCGAGGGTGTCAGTTTGAGGCAGAGTGCGTTCAATGCTGCGTTGCTCAAGGGACTCGAGCAAGAGCAGACCTGGGAATGCACCTTGGCAGATCCCAGCCCTTCTCAGCCTTCTCTTTTCCACTGTGAGAGTAGAAGGTACATTTCCCATGTAGGACAGGAGATATAGCAGAGATACAGAGTAGGGATTCATGTAAGACATCTGTGGCAGATGTGGGAAACACCCCAAATTTCCCGACTTTCAGGTCTCTGCAAAAAATGAAAACCCCTATTTCCCTTGGTACAGTTTAATATAATTTACACTCTGAAGGGTGTTTGTCTTCCTACAGGATTCCGGTGACTCACACCCTGCCTGCTAGGACTGCTTACCCTTCAGTGCTGGTATGGAGCAGACAGATTTTCAGCAGTTTGACCACTCACAGCTGCCATCTGGCAGCTCCATGGAGTGTTCAGAGGAGAGACAAGGGCAAACTTCTCCAATCTTTATTACAGGGATAGATTGCCATCATTTTTAAAAAATGCAGAACTACTGCAGCAGAGAGCTTGCCGTGATTTCTTCTCAGTAGGGACAGAGGATGCTCCATAGGCCTGGCTCTGAAAGCTGGTGGGATTGGCTCCATCAGAGAGGACAACCACAGAGTAGACAGTCCTGGGAGGCTCTGAGGAAGTTACTACCTTTCAGGAGCTGATTTGTGCCAGGAAACACAATCTTTTGCATCCCCTTAACTTCTCTCTCACCTAATATAATGGCCATTACCTTGGAGAATGCTCTGCATGAGAAAAAAAAATTTAAAGCCCTCCTGGAGAGCTGGTGTATGTGTGTACATGCACAGTGCATTTCAAGCGTTCTCTTACTGACAAATTGTTCTTTAGCATTAACCATGATGCAAGAGATGTCCCATCTCGACATGCCCACGGGACAGATGTTCTATGCAGGACCAGCTCTTCACTGAGTCTCTGCAGCACCCAGGACCACAGGAGCAAGGTGTGTGATAGAGGGCTTAGGATTTACTACTGTAGTAATTAAAATACTTTTACTCAGTGAAACAAGGCCACAGTTTGGACAACGGGAAGGCCAAATCCCTAAATTCCAGCAGAATTGCCATTTTGCAAGTCATCCACTGCAGATTCACCCTGGAAGGAAGCAGCTTTAGCTGGAGGCTGGAAGAGCAGGACAGGAGGCCCTTGCGATGTGGAGGGGTGTGGGGAGGAGCTGCTTGCGCAGCGGACTCAGCCACTCCAGCCAGCAGTTACTGGGGCTTAGTCCCTTGAGTAAACCCTCTCTTAAGAGGGTATGGGGTTTCCATGGAAGAGTGGTTCAACCCCCCATCTGCACATGCAGGAATAAAGTCACTTTCCCCCAGCTGAAGGCCATGTCCAGAAGAATGCTATTATGAAGTCGTTGTTTCTGGAAAAGAAAAGCAAACCAGGTTTCATAGCCTGATGTTAGTCCCGTATGTGTTTTATTACTCCAGAGGGATTTCAATTGCAAAAAACTCTGCACAAGTTTCTCTGTTTCCCCTTGCACCCTCACTGACATACCCGGCCGGGTGCTGACGCACCGTTGAGCAGACAGCAGCTATGATTATTGCCCTGCAACGTTTCGATTTTGTCAGACTGTGATGCAGCATAAAAACCCTATTTCTGTTAGACTATTTCACCTTAAGTACTCACACTATTCATTCCAGCCTCAGCTAGAAAATAACCCTTTGCTGCACCATGAACAATTTCTAAGAGATGGTAAGCTGTTCCAAAAGCAAAACCCAAGATATTCTGGACAAGTGTGGAAACACAACCACCAGCTGTGCTTTGAGATGGACCAAATGAGAAGACTTTCATGATATTGGGACTAAACCGAAATCCCATCAAAAAAAAACTGTGGATACGGGGCTTAGTCCCTCTAGTAATTGCAAGGGTGGACCTGGCTGCAAACCTGCTGCTGTCGCAACACGCTGCAGCGTAGCTCGAGCACGGTACGTGGCTCCGCCTCGGAGCAGCGGCCTCCAGCTGCAAATCAGACTCAGAGTATCGCAGCTCTGGACAAAACTGCTCCACGACAGAGCATGTCTTTGAGCTGACAGAGACACTTTGCGCTGCACCAGGCTTTTGGGCCCCGATGTAAAACATTGTCAGGTCATGATGCTGCATTTTACAAAGCCAGGGCGAAGAGGTAGATGATCGCGTGCGATGTTGGGGCAATGAAGTGTTATTTTTGATGGTAACTGAGGAAAAAAAAGGGGGGTGGGTGGGTGTCAGCATTTAGGTGACCGGCTTTTAGATGACTGGGCCTCCCCTTTTGCCAGGAGCCAGGGACGAGGGCATGCCATGGGTCCTGCACACCTTGCCTCCGTGCTGGCGTGGGCTGGGAGGTGCAGAGCTCGCCCAACCACGCAGAGCGCGCTACTGCTCACCCCTGCTCCTCCACCCACTGCGCGATGCCATCTGCTGGGTTGTCTGTTCTGGAATTTGTCTTTGTTCTGATTTTAACTTTTCTTACTGTTTTCCAGCACGGGATGCTTCCCAGCACTGAGCTCCAGACCGGCTGTCGCTCTGCTCCTCCATGGCTGTCCCCTCCTGCAGCAGCCACTCAAACGGGAACCAAACTGAAGCAGCAAGCAGGTTTTGCACTCTAAAATCTGGAAACCTCCTCAGTGATTCTTTGCAGATCTTGTTTCCTGCGTGTTTTACTGTATGTGTAGTTTGCAAAGCACAACTCACACGGAGACGTGTGGCATGTTTAATTTAGACGTATTCTCAGAGCCTCTTTGCCACAGACAGAGCTTGCTCAAATGAGTAAAGAAATATATTTAATTCTGCAAAACTTAGTGGGTTGTTTTGTTAGACACAGACGTCACCCACAGCAAACACTTTTAATTAGTGGCTATCTAGCAGTCGTTACCTTTCTCACTTCCCTTACACTGAGGACAGTTAATTTCAGTATTTATCTGGTCTACTTGGGATGTACATGACGTGCTGAACAGGAAGAGAACAATAATGATGCTTAGCACTTAAACAGCACTTATTCCGGTTTGCTGCACAAATATTAACTGAAGAATCCTCACAAGAGCCCCAAGGAATAGGTTAATATTATTATCTTTCTATTTAGAGAACTAGAAGCAGAGAGGTGAAAGACAATATGAAAAGGACACAGAAGTGCACAGATGTACTTTTCTAAGCTTTTTATAGCATATGAAAGAGACCTGTAGAAGTTGTTTATAATTCTGCTTACAGTTTACGTTTAGATGTAACAAATACAAAATCTTGCCTTCGCCTGGCTTTACCATGAACTTGACAAATGAGGAGCAGGAACATCCTTAGAATTTAACTAGAAGGTGAGAGAGTGAAACTGTCAGGGAGGACTTTTGTTCTAACTGTTTTATTTCAACAAGCATTAAAGAGAGCAAAAACTTGGAGACAGAATGAATAAAAATCACGTATCTCGGTTAGGCACAGCTTCCTTCAGAAATAATCATCCCGCTCCTCCGTGCACTGTCCTGTTTCAGTATTCTCTGGGCTGCTTCTGTGCCAGGTGCAGGTCCCCACACCACAGCCCCTGGAGCTGTGTTTTAAACCCAAACTGGGCTGAGCTGGGTCCCAGCGCAGTTTCCCAGCTGAAGGCCAGCGGGCTCTCACGCATTCAGCATGGGTTTATCCTCACCGCAGCTGCCCTGCTGCTTCTCCCATTTCCCACCCGGTGCCAGTGCAGCGTTTTGGGTTCTGCCCTGATCGGGGTTCCTGTGTGCCAGGGGATGGAAAGGGCGTTTCAGAGCTGCAGGTCCCTCCTGCTCCTGGCTCCCTGCAGGCGCGCGCCGAGGCAGAGGGTGCATTGCCCCATGCGCTCCCGTACCCCGGGTGCATCGGGTCGCCGTGCCGGGGAAGCAGCGCGTTGGGAAGGCTGCGTTATTCCGCCAGGCTGGCGCTGATGTGCGTAAGTCGGCCCGAGTTATGAGCACGTCTTTAGTTTGCCGTCCAGGTTTGCCCTCAAGGTAGATTTCCCCAGCTCATGCATGTTCAAAAGCACCGCTACCAGGAGCGAAGCATAAACTGAAGGCCATTCAGCGTACTTGAGGCTTACTCAAGGCCACCAGTTCACTGATGCTTTTTGGGCGTGCTAGCAAGAAAAAAGGAGCCTGTTTTTGGACAGCAGGTAGTCACCGACTGTTTGACCACCCTCCCTGTGAAAAACTCTCCAGTCCTTCCTCAGCGACATTGAATATATTTAGTGCCAAAGAGCAGAAAAGAATCCCTTCTACAACTAAGATACCTCATTCTCTGATAGTATTATTACCCTTGAAGAAAAATTAAAATGAATTTTATAGCTCGTATTTCTCAAAAGATGCATTTGTCCTTCTAACACAGGGACATTGTGTTCTTAAAATCCATTTTAAATGAAGAGCCTCCCACTGCCTTCCTACAGGTGTGGATGTTTTCTGATTACTGCTAATCAAACTCCAGGGCCCACGTGTTTCCTATTCAAGGGAGAGCAGGATGAACTTATGTTAAAGAGTGGAAGCAACGTTAGTGTCAGGTTTTAAAACAGATGGGCTTAACTTGACTTCCAGCGAGTTTGCAGAGTGTAAGTAAAAATTGATTTTAGAGCTTTTTCAAATGTTTTTATAGATGAAATATATAAAGAAAAGTATGCTTGTATGTATACTTAGTGATGTTGATGCTGAGGGTTCAGGTACCAGTGTAACCACATCGGTTTGTCTCCTCTGTATGAACTGATGCATCTTGGGGTTACGCTTGTGCATAGTACAGCCGCGCTTTGGGCCAAACAAGCAGCAAAGAGATTGCCACAGCTGATTTGCCAAGACAGCATTTACTAGTCAGTGAAACAAAAGACCCTGATCGGAGTTGTGAGGCAGTAATGAACTAAAACCGAAACAGTTACAGCAGGGCAATGGACGTAGACAAGTACTCGGAAGTACAAGTCCTCCCTCCTGGGCAGGCTGCTCGCCTCGGGCGTCCCTGAACTAACGCCACGCATGGTCCTGGTGAACTTTCAGCAGGCACAAGGGCAGCCTGTGCCCCTGCTCCTGGGGACTGCTCGCCGCGTGCCAAGCGGGAGAAACTCCTTGGCCTTGCACAACGTGCCCGCGCACCCGAAGGAGCTGAGGACGCCTCCTTGCAGTTCTCTGACTGCACACCAGCGCGGGGGTGAGTCTGCTGTGTACCGTCACAGCAAAGGGTTACAAATTTCATCGGCGTGTAGGAACCAAAGTTACAGAGAGATTAAAGAAAACAAAGCACGTCAGCAGTAGTTAGTTACTCTTGGTTTTAACGGGTTTTCCAGGATTTTCTTCCAAAGTACCATAGGCTATAGGGTAACTTGGAGTTGAGGGCGGATTCTAGTAACCATTCCAGGAGGCAAACAGTGAAATCACTTGCAGTGTTGTCCCAATAAATTTTCATTTCAGCAAAATAAATCACAAGCAATCACAAGACAACGAGGCTGCTAATGATTCACACTGCTTCTTTTGATTATTTATTTATTTATCTTTACAAGGACACCTGCACAAAGCACTGGACTTCAATTGCTCATTTGATTTGAACTGGCATTTCTCAATCTTCTGGCAATCAGGGGAACCATGAAGCCCATCAGTACAGCTTGTTTTTATTAAATGAACAAATGCAAGCATGTGCTGTGTCAGTGTGATCAAGCTGACCCTCACTGCATCTCCTAATTGCTCTGAACCATTCACAGGGGAAAAAAAAAATCTAAATCTTTCTCTTCTTTGCAGCTCCACCAGGTGCTTTTGGGTAAGATGCCTTCCCAGCAGGCTCTGGTAGTTGCCTGGGGGTTTCCAGGGATCAGTGAGGGCAGATGGATGGGGCTGATCTCTTGCATGAGCCCATCAGCTTGCAGAGAGAGGCTTAAGGCGGACACTAAAACTCTATAAACCATGGAATCCCAGCAAGTATGAAGAACATAGCTGTCTCATCCTGCTTTTTAATGGAGATTGCTCCCTGTAATATATACAAATGTGTTGACTTCTCTTTCGACCCAATGATAAAATGTGTCTCTGCAGCATGTCTCTTCATTAGGTGATGTTTGCTGCTTGCGTCAGTAAATCGTCATGTTGAGCCGAATGAAAACTATGGCCCGTTATCCCTGGCACTCCAACTGGGACCATCGGTCTATTGTTTCTGAGGAGAGCAGCCTGGGGTCAGAGATGCTCGCTGTGAGCACCGCTGTGCCTGGGAGGACTAAGGCAAGGGGTTTAGGGGTTACAGAGTCTGACAATCCTTCCTAGTGTTTGCTGGAGCTACCGAGCTAGTGCTTGGGATTTTAAACTGCAAACTCTGAGATGTCAGGGATGAAGTAATGTGGGGGTAAAGCCGTGTGAGAGGATTTGGCTGGGGCATAGACACATGAGATAACAGCTAACCAAGCAAATGCGGCAAGTGGGCCAAAACTCTTGGGAGCAGGAGGGTTAGCCTTTGCTTTGAGTGCCTAGGGGCTCAGGAAGAGGCAGCTTCTGTTTTTCTGCACCCGAATAGCAGCTACTGAAGAGTCTGCAGAATTATTTATTTTTGTGAATGTGTTTTCTTTAGAATTTGCCAGTTCCCATGACTGTAGTGCTTTAGTGCTTCAGTTGTTATTACATGGTCCTCACTGGGCTTCCTCTGATTTCCTTTGTCTGAAATGGGAGGTTTTTAGGCTGGAAAATGATATATTAAGCCATTTGTGCAGAGGACAATGTATTTTTCCTCTTCCATCATATCAAACAAACCCTTTGAGGCACATTTACCAGACGAGGGCTGGAAAAACAACTCGGGCTTAGTCAGATCAACAGCTTTGGCCTCATGGCTGTGCTTCCCAGGGAGGTGACAGAGCAGGGCGGTCGGTGCCAGCCAGCAACGGATGCTGTGCCACAGCCTCTCTTTTCTAGGGAACTGGACCACAGCCGTTGGAGAGGATTCATTTTTTATTTAGATGTATTTGAAATAAAATCAGGATATAGTGCACTTTATAGCATCTCTCCTAGAACAGCAATTGGGAGCAGTAGGTTTCCACTGTTTGCCTTTCCCCTAATCCCAGATTTTTGTCAGATGGCTGGGATTGCTGATGCAATATTTTTATTTGTATGGAAACAGCAGCACATCACGTGGCAGGTAATCTCTTTTCTTGCCAATAAGTAAATAAAACAAAGCAGCTAATTTCCAGCATGTTATTGTAACAACAGCACCAACAATAAAGATGAAGAGCAGTTACTTCGATGCAGCAAATAATAAATCCGGGCCCATCCTCGTCACTAGAATAAGTGGCTACTCCTTTATTCCACCTCTCATTCGTTGCAGTGAACTACATTTTTACACTGACCCTTTGCTAGTTATCTCCTCTGATGCTGAGGAATCATATCTTGCCTGTGCTTCCCATCATGCTGAATGGACTGTGTTTTTCACCTGGTTGTAGACAATACCCTACTGTAATCAACTCTAAATAAACACTCAAACTGAGCAGGACTTCCCTTAGATTCGGGAGTCCTGGCAGTCTGTGCTGCTGTTGGAATAGGGTCATTCTTGCTTGGTTGCATATTGTCCTTTTACTGCATTCGTTCACTGTTCCATGGTGGTTGAGGAAATCATGAGTTTTCCGCTGGGAACACAAGAAAAGACTGCCTGCAGGGATTGTGAAGCCTCTAGTAGAGGTTAGACAGGGCAGATAGCTGTCAGACGTGATAAATACAGGTAATTCTGGCTGGGGACAGACAGAGGCTGCATAACCGCAAGGTCTCTTCTAGCTCAATTTGCCCAGGTTTCTCTACAGCACATACTTTATTAGTATGCATATTAGTGTCCCAGTGTGATGTGTTTTATTATCGCTCATACTGCAATAAAATTTGATTTCCCCTGGAGAACATTCATGCAAATTTACCTTGTGTCATCAGCAAGAATGAAAAGAATATGACTTCTGCATCTGAATACAATGATGTTTTCATGATGGAAAACTGGTCAGCAGTGGTCAATACGCTGAAGAGCAGTGTCTGGTATGAGTGTGCACTCCTGTGCCTTGAACGAGACCGGGGCATGCTTGAAAGTGTTGCCTTGTGAACAAACTAGGAAGTGCAGAGCCCCGGGTCATGGGCTGATCACAAAGGACCACTGGGAAATAGCACCCTTTGCGATACCTCAGAACAGAGAGAGGCTTTGTAGAAAGAAAATGGGGAGTTTAATTCATTTAATAGGAAGGTAGGAGCTGTTGCAGTCTGGGCTGGTGGCTTAACTCAATGGACCTGCTCACTGGACAACCAGCACTTCCAGGTTTTTGGATTTGGGGTGGTTCTTTGATTGTGGTTTCTAGAGGGCAAAGTGGAGGGAAACTGTAGCACTTTTTGAGCAGCACGATGCTATGGTTTAACCTCTTTGAGGTCTGAAACCTCTTTTCAGGGGCCACATCTTCCCAAAAACCAATGCAAAGCAGGTCATGCAGGCTCAACAAACAAACCTGCTAATCACCTTTCCTCTGTTCTTGAACTATGCACGAATGGTGCAAATTCCTGGAAAACAGCTAAACCCTGAATGCAGTTCCCCTATGAATGTCTCCCATGTTCCTCCTCGCTCCTTCATGAGGGCTGCCCCAAGCTGCCTTCTCTATCCTCTGAGCCTTTCTTGCAGGCATTCAAAGCTAGCAGCCCTGCTTGCAAAATCATTCAGCATGTGCACCAGCCATGTCCCTAAATTATCAGCTTTGCTCACATTTCTATCTATCTGGTATAACCACAGCAGGAAAACACGAGGAAAAAAATATAAAAGCAATATGGGCTTTGTGTGTTTGTGGCTCTCCCTTTCCCCCAATGTAGATTAGTGGTGTCAATATTTGATTTTGCTGTGCCACAGAATTTGGTGATTGTGTATTAACAAATCACCACGAGTCCTTACCAGGTTCCCAGCTATCGTACAACTCTTCATCAGCTCGCTGTGTTTACTGCCTCGTTTTCCCAACGTTTTCTGAGATCTGACATGTTCTGTTCATCTGATGGACCTGTGTTCTTGCTTCCTCTTCTGCTCTTTCCTGAGGCTGGCCTCCAGTTTCCATAGAGACTGAAAGCCTCACCTTGCCCCTGAATTAGCATCCCTTTGTTGCATTTCATGACTGTGGAAGGACATTAGTTTGTTCCAGGCACTTAACTAGAGAAAAAGATGTAATTGATTCCCTCAGTGTAACAGTAATTTAAATGAGAGCAGATTCAGACTACGGAGGGACTACAGAGAGCAGGTTATTGCACAAAGGTTATTGCGCAGAAGCTTTAATGAAATGGAGGTTCATGGAGCACTTGATGGCAAATGAAGGCAGGACCTTGAGGTCTCGAGAAGAGACAAGACCATTGTCATTTCTCTAACGCAAAAGCAACAATGTCCTTAATACAGAACGCCAAGAAAGGTTAAGAGACACTGACTATAGCTCCTGGGCTTTAGCTGTGTCTGCTGTGACCTGCCCCTCCTGTTCGCATGAGACTGGCTGCGCATGTTATGCCTCGTGATGTACTGCTGCTGTTGATGCACGAGGCTAAAATGACATACATCTGATTGAAGCTGACGGTAGCACGTGTGATCTCACGTGCAGGACGGCAGAGAAACAAGCCCCAGACCTCACCTCCCGCGGTGAACGCTTCTCTGACAAGGCAGTGGCCGGCAGAAATAGAGGGACCTACTGGAGCAGCACCCAGAAGGGACGGGGCATGGGGACGAAGACATGGATCTACCTGGCAGCAGGGCGAAAGGAGCCAAGTAGATGCAGTGGTATCTCCTGGAGCTGCTGCTACCTTTCTAGTTATGTCCCTCCGTTGCTGCAGGAATGAAAAACAGAGAAATGTTTTCATCATGTTAGCTCTGAGTGCCCAAATGCCAACTATTAGAGGCCAGCACTGGTAGCCAAGGGAACAGTCCTCCCACAGGAAAGTCAGAAAAATACAGCTGAACAGCGTGTAGAGAGGACAGCACGCAGCAGGCCCACCGGATCATGAGAACATTTGGATTTTGTTGTGGGGTTAAGTTTTGTTGTTGTTTGTTTGTTTGTTTTCAAATGGAGATGGATAGCTCTAATCTTTTATCCATTCTCAGTGCCTAGACCACCTGCGAGCTAAAGTGCTGGGGCACTCTTCAGCCTTTAATGGGTTTGGGAGGCTTCAAACAGCTACTGCAATCCCATCAAATAAACGCACAGCTGGGCCTGAACGAAAAAGCTTGCTTGGTTTCCAACATCAGACTTGTGCGTGTGCACACCCATGCACAGGCTCAGCCATGGCTACGGACTGAAGGTGAAGACGTCTGTGAAGAAAAGCCACGTTTCTGTCCCAGCCCTCACCTCTGCCATGCAGGGGCTTAAACTCTGTGCAGGTCCACGTTTAGTGAGCGCAGCGGCACATTAACAGCAGTGCATTGGTGCTATCGGTGCACATTCCCATCGGGAGTTTCACTCCCTACAGATTATAGAGGAGTTAATAGATGAGATCTTGAACTTGTGCGTAATCTCTGTTTCAGGCTGTCCAGACACTATGCAGGTGTCTGAGAGCTAGTTTGATCTGACTGGGGATTATATTCCAGGAAAGACCTGAATACGCCCTGATTTGGATCTGATTCCTTTGCTAAATTGGCAAAATAGATTTTTGGATTGTGATGATTTACTTCAGAAACATACTTACCTTGGAGCAAGCTCTGGAAATTGTCATTTGTTTAACTCCGAACAAGGTAGTTCAGTATCTGTACAGTCCTAGCAAGCTTTCTGTTGCATGCAGGGTTACTGCAGATCTTGCTGCACTCTGGAGACATTAGGGAAGAAAGCAGTTTGATCTGATGCTTCCCTGGGATCAGGAGATGTTTTGAGGGCCAAATTGAATTATTTGTCCTTTTATATTTTACATATTGACCAATGAGAAAAAATAGAATTCATTTTGACTTAATCACATGTTGTTTAAGAACAGGTAAGTTCTAGCCAGAAAGAATTGCTCTGCTATGCAATTTATTCTGGCTCATTTTTGCTGTGAAACCCCCTTCTTTTCAGCCTCTTTAGTATTTTGATCCTGTTTTTCTTCAACAGCTCTGCTATGAACTAGCTTCTTGGAGCGTTTGGGCCAAGATAAGTTACACTCCAGCAAGTCCTTTAAAACAATCACATAGGTCCCAGCTGAGAGAAGACGATGCTTGATGTGCTGGAGAAAATGCAGAGTCCCTTGGCTTTAACCATATTCATAGGCTGAGCAGTATTGCACACAGTGATTTCCAACAAGAAACAGCATTGGTTTCTCACTTATTAGTTCAAGCCTCCAAGCACAGAAAGTATTTAATCAATTCCTCTCCACATGGTCATCTGATCAATTTGCAGTGTTGTGAGAAAAGCAGAGAAGAAATGTCCTATATCCCAGATTGCACATGGACCTTTCTGAAAGAAATTTTTCCAGCGCTGTCAGTATTAAGGCTCAATACAATTAGATTTCAAGGTTATATCTGTTTCCCAGTCTCACAATATCTCTGATTGAGCCTAGTGTACAAGAATTGAATAAAAAAACCCTTTGTTCTTTCATTCTTGAACATCAAAAGATGTTACTTTTTCTGTCCTCTTATGTCCCCAGGCAATGTTAATGCCTTTCAAGAGCACTAAGCGAAGAGTCAGAGCCACCTGAAGTTTGCTGCTCTTCAGCAGTGTTAGCAGTAAGCTCCTGAGCACCGGATGTCTTCACTTGCCTCTACGTGCCTTTTTCCCAGCCTGTGTGATGCTGTCATTGCAGTCGGACAAAGGGCTCTCCAGAGGGCAACATTTTCACTGGTGCTTCTAAAATGTAAAACTTTTCCACAATTGGGCTCGAAGTTCTCACAGAGTGTTGCAAGGTACCTGCCTGTGGGATGACAGCAAGTATTCTGGGCTCAGTACTATAAAATTTTGAGGCAACATTGTCATTGAAATCAGGCGGAGATTATTTATTTATTCAAATCATGGATCAAAACCCTTGCTTGAAAATTTCCCCAAAGACAACGGTGAAAATAATGTCTATAAAATGTTTCTAGGACTCTGTTATGGTCTAAATACAGCCTTAGGGTGGCAGCTTGTAACTGCACAACGTCTGAGGCAACATCACCCTGCATTTGAAAGTCTTGAATGCTTTACATTCTCACAGAAAGATGACTAGACATATACAGGTACTGCTTAAGATAACGCATATATTAGGATGGCATTAGATTAGGAAAGTTAGTTCATACAGAATCAGAATTGATCACTATGGAAATCACCTGTCTATCTCCTATCATTTACAGAACTGTATTAACTAGCTTTTAATTTGTGTTGCAATTCAAACCATCAATGGATCAGCATCACACCACGGTGTGATGGCATGACCTGGAATGTCCAGCGTCTGCTGTGGGAGCAATGACCAGAACAGAAGGTCTTCCAGCTAGCGAACGTCACACTTGAGTGTTTCAAGTTATGACACACAGAAAGCAAAAATTACAAAGCTAAGTACGCTGCAGAGACATGTTGTTTTAACTGTTAACTGTTGTGGGAAGTTTTTACTGTTTGTATAAGAACACCTTTGTGCTGTTTCCATGTAAACCACACCTTGTATTGAATTTGTTCGCACACTCTGTGGTTTTCTTAACTACGTCAGTGCAACAGTCCCTGGCATCCTCTGGTATCAGCCCGACTTCTGAGGAACATGTAAAACTCACAAAACCAAGCAGAAAAACACAATAAGCTTGGAGTTTCAAAAAGATCTAAAGCTTTTTACCTTAAATTGTGTATGATCTCCCTGAGGGCCAGTGGCTGCACGTAGTATCACAGTGTGTGCCCTGCCACGTTAAGGCAGGTTTGGGTCCCTGTGACAGCTCTCAGCTTACCTTTAAAGTAAGATACTATATATTTCCTTCGTACCAATTGCAGAACAAATAAGCAAAACAATGCCAGAGAGAAAAGACACACAACTTCCCTGAAGATAACACAGCCACAAAAGGTTGCTTGCAGTGTTGACAGTGTCACAGCTTCTTATCTTCTTTTGAGCTGTTATTAATAACAAACACTTGTGCTGCGGTGGCTATTGTATCTTTCGGGAATAATATTCCACAGATATTATCAGAATAACATTCAAAAGCAAGCTTCCCATCTTAGTGTTTCTTGGCTTGTAAAGAATTGACAGGTCCTTGCCATGCTAAACATTGTTTGGAGAATAATCGGTTTGGGCTGTCTCTGATACTGTGTGACCTTAAGTAAGTCAATAACCATTCAGTGCTTGTTCTCCTCTCACATACTGTAGAGATAATACAGATTTCCTTCTCAGGAGTTCGCAAAACTGGTTGTCATAAAACAATTAGCATTTCTTGGGCAGGAAGCTCTACAGGAACGTGGAGTGCTTCCAGTCACAGGTCAGCTGCAAGGAGATCAGATCACCTCTTTTCAGTGTTTTTCCTGAGACAGGGAAATGCTCAGACCAAGATTTCAAGCGTCGAAAGAGGGCTGTCAGAGTAAGGAACTTTTAACATAAGTTCAGGGTAGCCTCATCTTCAAATTAGGAAACTACATCATGGCCAAACAATTAACATTTTTCTTCTACGGCTTTCCTGTCCCAGCCTGGTATGTCATGGCTCCGTGAGCCGAAAAGCAGTTCTGTGTTTTTTGTGATTCATGTGGGGAAGCGTACTAGAATGCTTTGGGTGACAACTGCTGTATAAACGTGGGGAGGGGGGGCATCTTTTTTCTGTTTTACTAGAAGCCTCTCAGCTGCTAAGAAAAACCCTCCAGGGTCTGTTTAAAGCGCCGTATTCCAGTTTTGCATTGACAGAATGAGATCTTACAGAGAACTCCCACTGTACTCATGACTTGAAGTGTATGTGCGCGTTACCATTATGCTGTTCGCAAATCCCCATCTGAAATCACCATGCTAAAGTGGCCTTAATTTTGTAATTCCACATCACACAAATTTCTTACTAGTTGATCTAGGGAAAAACAAAGGATTACAAATAAGACTATATTACAAAACCAATTACCAAATTCCAAACAAGACTGTAAAACAAAGTGTGTATGTAAGAAGTATAAAACATCATATTTGGAACTTACATACCGCTGGTAATTGTAACTAGTGTTAGAGTAGAAGGCAATAACAACAAATTAGAAATACGCAATTTAGTCTGAAATTAGCATAATTAGCAGTTATTGTGTTTGCTTCAAGAGTGGATACTGAAAATGAAAGCACTGGGAGGCTACAGATATGGAATAAGAAATTAGACATAAAAAATTTGGCACAGAATTAGATCATTAAAGTCTTAAAAGTCTTGCAGAAATCTGTTTTGAGTAGATTCTGGGCCATACTGTTGATACAGTGTCTGGAAAATCAGAGCATGATACTAGCGTTTGACACTGAGATATGTACCAGGGACTTCGCACAGTCCTGAATCTCAGACTGTGGGTCTCTGGATCGGGGCTGTAATTACAGGCACATACAAATGGCCTAACATCAGGACCTGAAATGAATCCCTGCATGTTAGTTCGGCACAAATTATTGCAATATTAATACAACTGGGTATATTGCTTATTTTCTGTTCTGTTTCTTGCTATGCCCTGACTGCTTTTCCTCCCTCTGCTTTCTTGCTTCACCCCTGAAAAAGCCCAGCCCTGAGCAAAACTGCCTCAGCCTAAGGTCTAATGGATGAAATGCTGAAAAGCGCAAAGGAAGGAGGAATTCTTCCTTCTCCATCTGCCAAAGGAGGAGAGGAGCTACCTGGGCGAGTTCTTCTCTCTCACTCTTATGATAATGAAAAATTGCCAATAGAGTGAACTTCTTTCCACACTGAACAAAAAGTTTGTACTGTATCAAGGAATACTATTCCTAATATTATTTTCCTTTCTTGGTGTGGTGATTAACAAGCAGTCTTCCAGACCATCCATCTGGGTGAGTGTGCACAGCTCTGAGAAGGCCCCACGCTACCTTCACACGTACGCTGCAGAAGAAGTTGTTAACTGGCAGCTGAATAAAGGTCAGCAAGCTGCAGGACTGCTTGTACCGCAATGTAATGCAGAAACAGAACCACCAGAACAAGTCTTTTTCTGTTTCCACAACATCATGCAGCTTCTTTACTTGACAGCATCTTTTGTCCAGAATGAATCTAAATGACACGACACAACATGGTGTGGTGCCACTGTTTTTCACATCTCAGCACAAAAACAGCACTCCATTAGAGATCTTTTCACAGCTGCAGGAGGCATCCTGCATTGAATGCTTTCATGATTTAAAGCCATGTATTCATAAGTGTACTTAATTGAGTTAGTCACCATTCCTTTTCAAGTATATTGCTGCTTTATTAAAGGAGGTTGGCTGTATGCTTAGATCAATACAAACAAATGAAAGAGAAAACAGTGGTTTAGGAGCTGTGAAGCTGAGTTAAGCTGCTTTACTTCCAAGACAATCCACCGATCCTGAAGAGATCAATGGGTCTTCCATATTTCCAAGTGTGCTATTATAATCATGTATCTATCACACTTCATGACCTCAGAGGCATTGGAGGAACAATTTCCTTCCCAAGAGGACATAAAATTTAGGCTTTGTAGCACTAGGCAAAAAGAAAAAGCAGGAAGATACTGGCCTTTTGATAACACCCTCGTAATATCAGAGCAAGATGGTTATAAGCCAAGAATTGCAGTACAATTTTCACCTCTTAACAGATTTTGATTACGTCTCCTGAACAACATTTCTAGGTTGAGAATAGATTGCACTGAGAATAGAACATCATTAACTACGTATAATTTATAACATTCTAAATGCAACAGGCTGATCAGTTTTGATGCTTCATCACTCTGGAGTCCTACGAGACTCCGGAGCATAATAGGAGCGGACCTTACCTATCTAATGCATCATCAGCATCCGTGTAAAAAAGATATAGCTGTATCCCATGCAGGCAGCAAACTGTTCAAAGAGAGCCTGAAAACAGTTTAAACTGGTTTTGATGATGTTTTAGCGTAACAGAAGAGCATTCCTTAATTTGGGCTTGCTTTTTAACTGGTGGTACAAAATTGGACGATACTTCATAAACTTCTCGGTGTTAACACACTCGACACCTTTTACACAAGAAGTTCATTTTATAATATTTAAAGTCTGTAAGTCTCTCTGAAGTGCTATGAAAAAAGTCCCCTCAACATGCACTTTATGTGTGGCTTTAATTATCTGCAACGCGTGTCACTTTTATTCAGGATGTTCACAGGTACCTGCTTCCTGTGCTGTCTGGGAGTTCCCAGGGGGATCACTGACAATCATTAGTCCTCTTGGAAGAAAGCCTGTACCACCGTGGCAGGTTCATTTGGACTGAGGATTTGAACAAGCTGCTCAGAGGCAGTGAGCATTATGAACTCAAAAGATCAGGGCTTAAAATTTCACCCTATTCACCAATGCCTTGAGCCACCTGTAATTGCTTACTCTTGCACACAGAACTTCCAAACTATTTTATTACCAGACTGCTACACTCTCACCGCATAGGTAGCATTTACTTACCTTTCCCAAGTGTTCCTCTAAAACAGCTCTACCTTCTTGAAATGCCACAAAATATTAACTGCATGAACAGAAAAATTAATCTTACTTTTGTCATCACCGCTCATTTTCTTGCATGCTGCTGAAAAGAGAGCCATAGGCCTTACACCTAAGGTATGCAAGAATGTTTGACATATACTGCCATCTGTCGTTCCTGCGTACCCATTTCATCACCATGCCTCTGGTTTTTATTCCAGCAGTAAGCATATCCCCCTGGCAAGAAATCTCTTACAGGTACAGTTAAGTTGGAAGAACTGCTTTTAATTCACAGGGAGATTCTTTAACCATTTATTCTGCTGTATATACTTTCAGTTCTGGCTATAGCCAAACTTGTGTTGGTGTTTCTCTCAATTTATTTGGATAGTAAGCTCGTCTCTTCATTCAAACCACAGCCAGAGCATTCATGTTCTAAATCAGCAATACCTTTACACCAAAACATACACACATGTATCGCAAGCTTTGCATATGTGTATATGTATACACAGATATACATATAAACACATGTATGTATATGCATACACAAACATATGTATACACCAAAATCATAAAAGATCGTGTGAGGGCATGAATACATTCACATACACTGCCCTACGTATTCAGACTGCTGTGTCAGAATGGGAACGTTTAGTTATGATTTGCATATACATAAGTTTTGTGATTGTGTTTAATTGGAGTCCAGCATCTAATCAGTTGGCACTTTGTTTCCTAAATCTATCAGAAAAAAATACATGTTTCAAAAGCTAGCTGGAAACTGAAACAATTTGTGTGTAATTGAGCAAGGGGTGATCACTGTGCAATGCAAAGTGATCCTAAAGCAGCCAGGCACACATGGGAGTCAGATATCCACTGACAAATCAGTTGGCAAGATACTGAAAACAACGTTCAAATGTTTAAAACCCATGTGCATGCCTTGTCTAAAAGGGAATCTCCTGTCTTGGATGCTTATTTGGTGTATCCAGGTCAATTCCTAGCTCTTTTATTTTTTTCCTCTGCAGTCTGAAGCAATTCTCTTAAACTCTGCCCCTTCAGCTCATCTGCCCAACAAAGCTAATTAAGTTCCTTTCACTCCTGCTCCTCTGTCTCTCCTGCCCATTTCATTTGCAAGAGCTATAGGCAGAGATGTCCCTGGGTACATACTGCCATACAGACTCATTACTGTTTTGGGCTTGGCATCATCTGGACATGCCTGAAATGTTTCTAGATCTAAACTAACCAGGGAAAAGCTTCACACTCTCAGGGCCTCAAGCAGCATTTACCCCAAACCTGGAATCACTGCAGACAGCAACAGGCACTGTCCAGGATCAACATGCAGCCTAGACAGATGTCTCACAAAGCAAAGGACAGTATTTCCAAAGACAGCAAAATCAGCATGGTTTTAAAGTGGTGAGACTTAAGCAGTACGTGAGAGCAGCTCAAGATCTGTGCTTGGTCCAGCAGGAGGTTAGCTCAGAAAATTTGTGAGATCCACAACAGTCTCTGAAGAGCACAAACCTTTACACGGCAGCAATCTATTCAGCCTAAGCCCAGCACAGAGTTACAGTTCCTGGTTATAAACACTTGCACTGGAGGAAAAAAGCGGACATTATGGACTAGCTTTTCAGAACTCAGTTTGTACGATTGTTTTTTGTTCTGTTTGATGCTGCAATGCACTGAAGCTTACTTCCACCTGTCACCGTGGATTTTTATATTCAAAATATACAGTATATTCCTACAGAATATACAGACTATCTTCCTATATTCTATACAGACTACGGAAAATACAGACCATACTCCTCACATTCCTATAACTCTAAGAAGCGCTTTATCTTCATCATATTTTTGTTGAAACAGCGAGACTGGAAGTTGAGGCAAAGCACAGCTGCACTGTTTCACCTGCCGTCACTGGCTGTGCACTCCCAGCTCTCAACAAAAAATGTTACTTTCAGAGAATAAATCTACTCAAGTTTCTCAAGTCACCCTTGTACAAAGCAGCCTTAGAGCAGACTAGCCAAGTGTGCACATGATCAAAGTTTCACAACTGCTTATAAGATAGATGGCACAGTTTTGAATGTCCAAGTTTGAATTACCCTGCAACTGTGATTTATTTTTGGTGTGCATGTGTTAGAACTGGTCCTAGCACAAGCCTCAATACTGAAGCAGCAGACAGGAGAGAGAGCCTGCCATACTTGAAACCACGGGGACAAACTTTCAAAAGTAAGAAGACCTGTTCTTCCTTAAGAAATAGGGAACTAAACAATACACTTAAGAACATATGTATTTAAAAATGTAGAAACGCACAGAGCTGGTCACATTTATTGCATCCACAAAAATATAAACTTGCATATGCAAATACAGGATATTTATTGAGGAAAAACCATATGCTCATATGATTTAAATAACAAGTTCACTTGTCATTTAAAACTGCAGTCTTGATAACTGCAACTGACAGTTTTACTCCCCAAACGTTAAAGAACTTGAGGCTTCTTTCTGTTCTTTATGCAACTGTTTTGCTCTGTTTTTCAAATCCTCTGCCTTGGCATCATTTTTCTCAATGCCATCTCCCAGTTTGTACATTCGGCTAGCATTGGCACAAGCCCATATGTGACCCAGCTCACACCCTTTCAGTGAATACTTCAAAGCACGGTTCATGTCCTTAGGGACCCCAGGTGCTCCCTGGAGGTATATTACACTGAGGTTGAAGCAGCTAGGAGCAAAATTGCCATCGCAGGCTTTTGTATAATAGTCTCTAGCAGCAACTGGGTCAGGTTTATTATCGTTTACCCTTCCATCATGGGCCAAGAGCCCAACGTTATGGCAGGCATTTACTGACTTCTTCCCACCTTTCTCACATGACTTCATAAAAGAGTTGTAGGCAGCTTTCAGATCCGGGTTGAGTCCACCTGTTGGCCAAGAAACCAAGATTACTGTAAGGACAACTTAAAAATGGCAAGAGCTCTCCGCTCTGCAGCATGCTTCCCAGTGCTTGCTGGGAAAGACAGCAGCCCTCTCTTGAGATACTACAGTCAAATCTTGGACTTCAGAAACACTACTGCTGTCTCAGTAACAAAGGTTTTGCTAGTCTTCACATTAGGAAACCCTCCGTGTCTCAGTAATCACAACAGTTTATGCAGAGAAAACTCCACTACTACTTATAAACATTCCTAAGTAACTTACACTAGGGAAAGTATTCTTTTGGCAGTACACCTATAAGAACACTGAGATTGTTACTAGTTTTGAACCACAGTAAAAATATCATATTCCTCACTTGTACTGTTATTTAAAAGAAGACTCACTAGTTTAACTGCTTCCAATTACCTTACTATCAAATAGGTGTTGGGTGGACATGGGGCCTGTTTATGTGCCTGTAAACAAGGCTATGGGTTTGTAAGTTAATTTCTTCCTTACTTTCCATAAGAAAGAGCAGCCAGATGGGAATAAATCCAAATTTTAAGAACAGGACACACAGCAACATTCAGCTGTGGATATATTTACCGCTTGTACAGGCAAAATTATAAAAAATAATACATGTGACTAGCCTAAAATAGTCTTTTTAGGAGGAAGTAGTTTAAGATTTTCCACTGTTACCTAGCTTTTATTATGTGACCATAAAAAGGGCAGGACATGCAGGTGTTTAGCGCTTTTGGATTAAAAAAAAAAAAAAGCTGCCTGCGTTTCCACGAGCGTCAGGCCTGCCCGGTGCCCTCCCGCCCCGCAGGCTGGGCCACCACAGGCCGGCGTCCCCTGTGCTGCGGGCAAGGAACCCGCCGCGCTCACCGCTGTGCCGAGCCACCGGCGGCCCAGGGCACCGGGCAGGAGGCGTTTAGGGACAACCGAGGGGGGTGAACATGAGGGCAGGAGCGGGAGTCCGCAGCGGGGCGCGGAGAAGCGAGGGCAGCAACGCGAGCGCCAGGCCCCCGCCCCGGGCCCACCTTTGCCGATGGCCTGGTAGGCCCCGAGCTTGTAGCAGCTCTCGCCGTGCCCGTGCGCCTCGCAGTTGTCGCGCAGCACCCGCGCCGCCGCCTCGAAGTCCTTCCTCACGGCGTCCAGGTAGTCGGCGAGGCGCGGGCAGCCTGCAAGGCACCGCTGAGAGGGGCGCCCGCCAGGCCCAGGGCGGCGGGCCCCGGGGCGGCGGGCCGGGGTCGCTCTGGAGCTGCTTACCTTCCGGGTCCTTCTCCCTGAAGCACTGGTAGCTGTACTCGACGTGCAGGTTCTCCAGGTAACCCCTCACCTCCTCCTCGTCCTCGAAGTTGATGAGGCCGGCCATGCCGCCGCGCTGACGGGGCCGCCGNCTCCCCGCCCCGGGGCCGCCTCCTCCTCCCCGCCCCGGCCCTGCCGCGCGGGTGTCGGCCTAAGGCCCGGGGGCCCGCGGAGCTGTGGCGATCCACCCCCAGCTCCCGCTCCGAAGGATGTCTCCCGCGGTCTGCCCGGCGCAGCAGCCTCCGCGGAGCACGGCCTGCCCTCCGGGAGCTGCGCTGCCCGGGACGCGGAGCTGCTGGCTGCCCCGCTGGCGGCCGGGCGCGGTGACCCGAGCTACCGGCTGGCCGGGGACAAGCCCGCCCGTGCGGTACCGAGCTCGGCCGTGGTCCCCGGAGCGGCTCCGGAGCCCTCCCGGTGCTGTACTGTGAGGCCCCGCGTCCACCAGCGCTGGCTTCTCTCTCCCTCTCAGTATCACCGACTGACGGTGCGGAAGGTTCAAACTAATATGTTTGCAGTATTTTACTTGCTGAGGTTTGTGCCATTGGGATACTTGTTACTGAGGTTTTACCCACAATCATCGAATCCATAAGTCGAGATATTAGTGTATGCATTAATACACTGTGCATGGCCTAGAAGCCAGGGCTTTGCTACTAACTCCACGACTTGCTGCCTGCACGTTTTTGTCTTGGTTTTACAGCTACATAATTTTCAACTGAATTTTGGAACAGGTGGGTTGCTGCTAACGACTGTTATCAGCAGCTTTTCCTTTTTGTGGTACTACAAAAGACCTTGCAGATGCCTTCTGAAGAGATGGGAATCCTGCATCCGAGTATGTCTGAGCAGAAAGTGCTGGCATTGTTGAAAACACCCAGAGACTGCTAAGCAGTTAAGGGCACATGACAAAATCTAGTTCTGTTGTTAAGGATGAATTTACATTGCTAGACAGGTGTGATATTAGGATACTCATACAAAATATGGCACATTATCCAATTCCAGTGGTTTTGAGCACAAAATTTTCTGAGAGTACAGAAGCACATTAGAAATTTAAATGACAAATTGCTTCGTTAAAATTGATTTCAAAGAACAACTGAGACTGCTTTGTCCCAAATGATTTCAGTAACATAACACAAGCTTTTGGGATAAATAAACCTCAGTTAAATCTTGTGTGTAGGCTCCCGTAGGAGGAAACCAGATCGTTTATTAACTAGAGCTCGTTGCTAGAACCTTTGTGGGTCGGACTGCTGGCACCACCTGCTGGAAGTGCTGTCAAAATTCCACTGGTAACTTCTGTTCACATTGTTGCTCTAGTATTTCCTTAACAACCTTTCAGGCTTTTGAGTGTTTGGGTTGGGGTTATCACACACTGTCCACGTGAAGCTAAAATCTTGTCTTCAAAATGCGCCAAGCAAAAGCACTGACACGTCTGTGAGAATGCAAGTAAGAAAACATACGTAGTTTGGCCCACTGGTACCTGTCAGGTCCTCTTATGTTCTGGAGAAGATCTTTGGAAGACGAACTGCTTTTATAGCAGCAGTAGTGTTTCTCTGAAAATCAGACTTTGAAAAAATTCAGTTTGCATAGGCTCAGTAGAAACTCTTGGGTTCATTGGTTTAAATCCCTGAAGAGTCTGTTCTTGCTGGCATTTTGTCTTGGCAGTTTCTGATGCAGACGTAGAGTCAGTGCCAACTCAGCTGTACGGCCTCCCCATAGTAGGAGCAAAGTGGCACAGTGAGGCTGCTGCAGCTCCTCAGTACACTGGGGCAGACCAAGAACGTGCACTGAGAGCAGGGGATCTGTCAGTCGCTTCAAAGTTTTCACCAACTGAGCCCAGAGAGGAAAAGGAAGATAGTTCCTATCATAAATTCAGATGGAATGAGAAAAAGAAGGTAAAGATAAGACTTGCATTGATACTCAGGTTGGAGTGAATGAGTGAATTTGTTAATAGGTAAAGAAAGAACAGACTGGAAGCTCTGAAGGACATTAGGAGGTGGAAGAAACATGTAATGGACTAAAAATAACAATACTAGCCCCTCTCTTATCTAAACTAATTTGTTTCCATAGTTATACAAGTTATTTCTTCTAAGCAGATTAGATTTTTAGGTGGTGCAGAATGCACAGACTTTTAATTCTCTTCTTGCCAGATCCTGAGCACACCATTTACTTTTTCTACCTCAAGATCCTAATCTAGAAAATTGCAACTATAACTGACCTTTTCTGCGTAGTCCTTTAACAGGCAAATCTGTTTGATGTTTGCAAAACATTCTGTCATCTTCTAATGATGGAAATGGAAATTATTTTAGTAACTGCTCCTTAATGGTTATGTGTGTGTTGTTTTGCTGGTTTGCAAACAAAGCTGCTGTAGTGAAAATCGGTAATTCCTGAGAAGATTTAACTGTAAACTCTTTGTAATTTCATTTTACCTGGACAGAGTAATTGTATCACTGGGTGCTTTGTATTCTGAAACAACAAAAAAAAACCTGTATTCTCTTTACCAACTATAAGAACAGTACGTATGTGCTGGGAAAAAGGTTTTAATCACTGTTACTGTATCAGAAACCTGATATTATTTTGTATAAAAGCTTATGGCAAAGCTCCGCTCCAACTTCGAAGCAGGAGGCAAAACCTATTGTACTAGAGCAGACCACTATTCATATGACCAGCAGAAACTAGTTTGGGCAGGAAACATTTCAATTACAGGGGCTGATCTGTGAGCAAAAGCATAAAGACTTGGCTGAATTCCTGGTGGTGGGAGGTCGCCCACAGATGAGGAGCTGCCGATGTGTGCAGCTGCCGCGGTCCTCGCTCCCGAGCGGGAGCCACGAGGCGTCAGGGAAGGTCTCACACGGGGCCAGCAGTGTAGCCAGCGGTCTGAGTAACAGAGCCCGGGCTGACACTGGCGTTCGCGAACCTGCGCTGGGGTTCTCACTCGCTCGGGGAGCCGGCAGCATCTGCCTCTGCCTGGCGCGGCTCCTTTAAGGGAGGCGGGCTCGGCGCTGCCTCCCGGCCGGCTGCGGCACATTCACTTCCAGGTCGGGCGGGAGAACGG
>VXAL01004695.1:183560-206943 GCA_013399475.1 Chauna torquata | reverse complement strand
AAAAAAAAAAAAAGAAAAGAGAGAGAGAGATCAGTAACATAACGATCCAAGATGTACTATTTTGCAATTAATTCTTTGTTAATAATTCTAACTTGTTTCCCTTTGGGTTCTTAAAAGTGGCGTTGTACAACACTAGAACCAAACACTAACGCTGTTTTCCAACAGGGCTTCTGAATGATGGAACTGTGGGCATCTTCCGAGGCAACCAGATGCGTTTGAAACGAGCTTGTATCCGGAAAGCAAAAATCTCTGCTGTGGCTTTCCGGAAGGCATTCTGCCATCACAAGCTAGTAGAACTTGATGCTACTGGGGTGAATGCAGATATAACAATCACAGACATTATAAGTGGACTTGGCAGCAATAAATGGATCCAACAAAACCTTCAATGCCTTGTGCTGAACTCACTAACTCTTTCTTTGGAAGACCCATACGAGAGGTGCTTCAGTCAGCTGTCTGGGCTTCGTGCATTAAGTATTACCAATGTTCTGTTCTACAACGAGGACTTGGCAGATGTTGCCTCACTCCCTAGGTTAGAAAGTCTGGATATATCGAACACCTCTGTTACTGACATAACAGCACTCCTCACCTGCAAAGACCGTCTGAAGTCTTTGACCATGCACCACCTGAAATGCTTGAAAATGACCACAACACAGATTCTGGATGTTATAAGAGAACTAAAATATCTAAATCACCTTGATATTTCAGATGACAAACAGTTCACATCAGACATAGCACTTCGTTTGCTGGAACAGAAAGATATCTTGCCTAACCTTGTGTCTCTGGACATTTCTGGAAGGAAGCACGTTACAGATAAGGCTGTAGAAGCATTTATCCAGCAACGGCCAACAATGCAGTTTGTAGGACTGCTAGCTACTGATGCCGGCTACTCAGAATTCCTAACAGGAGAAGGAAACCTAAAGGTTAAGTGGGGGAGTTAATTTTGCTGAAAAATTCCAATGTTCAGGAAAAATAGAACTAATTGTTTGTAACAAATGTATGTGGGTGTTTCAGAAGGAGGCTGTAGGTTTGTTTTTTAACTGTTAATTGTAACTACTGACTTTATATCAAATGCCTGCTTAATTCTCGCACAGAAACCGCTAGATTTAAGTAATGGTATTGTTAAAAAAAAAAAATCTTTGTGCCTTTTCAGTCAGTCTCAAGTCCTGATTTAACATTACCAGGTCTAAGAAAGCTGAACTTGGTCTAGGCTGAAGTCATTTACTGGAATAAAATTTTCTGTTTTCCAGCACAGTGTCTAGCATAAGGCAGCAATATGTAAGAGGTAGAGTTACAGTTTGCATAAACTTTGAGCAGTTCATAATTAACACAGCAGATACAATAAAACTTAATAACTGAGCTGCTGTTATGTTCCATCACCACTTCTATTTCCTGATTGTAATATTTCTACCAGTCCTGAAAGGTCTTTTGAAGGTCTTGAAAGGAAGCTGCAGAGGGAATGAGGAAGAGTTTGCATAATGTGGCCATATGTCTCTTATGCAAGCTGAGTTTTGCACTTCAGTTTAAAAATTTAGAATGCCCTTGTTATATGCAAGTGAGGTAAGACAGCCATGACAATTTTTTAATGATAATTTTTACCTGGAACTCTAGACAGCTGTTAATGGCCAAGTCTCTTGAGTACCTAGTTGTTGCAGCTGACAGCGATGTGTATGAATGTTGAAACACTGTGTTGGAGAAAGCCATTTCCCGTTTGACATGATCAGTGTATGGCACAAGGAAATGACACCTCACGTTTGGTATAAAATAATTCAATATAATCTTTGCTGTTCTGTTTAGAATGCATGCTTCATACAAGTGACTGTGCTATGAAAAGGTGCGGTCTTTTTTTTTTTTTTTTTTGGTGACCTGGAATTCATTAGTCACCATACTCACTGTATTCACCTGCTTAGTCTACATACTACTGAAGAATAAACAGGACACAGACCTTGTGGAGACAGTAGAAGTAGAATATCGTTATATTTACAGCAGCCATGTGAAATTTGGTTGTAGAAAATTCTTGAAAGATTAAACAGTAGACAGACATTGTAGTTGAAACCATGAGGTTGAGTGGAAATTCTTCGCATAGTGTATAACTGGCTGCAAAACATGTCGGTAAATATGATTGCCCTGTTCTAATCGGTAGAGAACATAAACCAAAGTCCAAGATGGTACTATTTCTCTCAAGGCTGTAATATCTTCCTGGTCTAGCAAGTTATGGAGAATTTGACTCCATACAATACAAGATGCATGAAACGTGACACTTCCATCTGTGAACATTTGCTTTCCCTTACATGACAAATTAGGTAAAAAAAGTTCTGCATGCTTCCATAAGAACTTAAAAAAACCAAACAAACACAAACGTTTGCAGCAATAATTCTTTAAGTAGTAGGACTGAGGAACAAACCATCTTGCAGATGGTTTGCAAACTTGCAGATATCAAGTAGGTAAAATAGAGTAAAACGGAAGGTGCAGCAGGTTGGAAAGTGGAAAAATTTGCAGCTAGTTGCTGATTTAATATTCTAAACTTAGTCTTATATTAGTCAACAGTCTGTAGCTTCTAATGCACTCTTCACCTAATTTAGTTCATTGTTAGTTTTCACATGTATTTAAAATCTGGTTTTAAGAATGATTTCTTTTGCAATAAGTATGAGTTGGTTCTTTAATATGGTGCTGGAAAGCTATCGCTACAGATTTAGCTTAGAGGAAACCTGATGTAGACAAAAAATGGATTTTTTTTTTTTTTGATTGGCAGGGCTAGAACCCCGAGCCAAAAATATCAGCCAAAATATCCTATTTGTCAGTTTATCAGCTGCATCTGTTACCTATACTGCTTTTAGGCATGTAGTGTATCACAAGCAGTTTTTGTTAGTTACAAAGTGCTGCTTAGTGGTTTCATATAGCTGTGCTTATAGAGATGACTGAAGCCTGATTTTGGCTTATAAGGTGGATTCTTTATGAAGAATGTTTGAAGATCGTGTAGTTCTGGAATAATATGGGCAGATAATGTAATCATTTGCTTACTGAAGGCTTTGGCTAAAGTATCAGCACCTTTGAAACTGCAGCTTTGCAATTTTATGAACAAAATTCTTAAATGATGACATCTTGAATTAAAGATCATTTCTCTGTTCATAGGTGTCAGGAGAAGCAAATGAGACTCAGATTTCTGAAGCACTGAAGCGTTACAGTGAACGGGCCTTCTTTGTGAGAGAAGCACTCTTTCATTTATTCAGCTTGACACATGTAATGGAAAAAACAAAGCCTGAAATTTTAAAGGTAAAATAATATAGCTTTGATGAGAAAGTCTTGCATTGTTCCTTAAACTGACTGTAAGGAGACCATCCCCAAAACCCTGGTAAAAATTATTTTTAAATTTTCTATGCTTTTGGTTTAAGACTAAAATTTTAACGATGGATAAAAATTAACAATGATTTAACCAAGGAGGTGTAGATGATGCTGTAGTAGTGTTGTACGGTAGCTAAAATTGATCTGGACTTAGTAGTGTCTAAGTTTAGTAGCATCTATATTAGTTTTTTCATGTAATTTTGAATGATTGAAATTTTCTTCAGGTGCTGAGTTATGTCGTTAGAACATATGTATTGCGTCAAATCAAAGGTCTGTCTAGTCTTATTCCGCATGTACAACAGTGCCTTCTGCTGATACTTGTGAAAGAACAATAATAAGGAAATGATACTTCTCTCCCCTGTCATCTTCCAGTTTGGCAGCAAGTGAACAGATATTGTTAGTGTAATACATTGGGCTCTAACCAGTGGCAATTCTTAGAAACTTTCTTAGAAACTCATTCTAGGAGTTGGCTTTACATTACTAGAACACCGGAGATGGTTTAATTTCTACTGTCATCATAAGAGAGGCATCAGTAAAACAGATGACTTTTTTTCCCCCCATCTTCTTTCAAGTTGGACAAATGACCTTGATTTTGTTGGCTTCAATATCAAACAGACTTTAACAATCAGTAAAAACAAAAAGAATACTTTCTTAGGTGAGTTCACAATCAATATACATAGCCAAAAATATATTTCAGGAAGAAGCTGCAAAAAATATATACTGAACTAGCAGCTTAGGATGTGACCTGAAATGATCATGTTGTCATAGTCACCAAATGACAAGCCACTACATCATTTCCATGACATGGCAGAACCTTATCCTACTGCATTCATCCTCTGAGAGGATATGGTGATTTTTACCCAGGTGTGTAGAGCAACCTCCGGAAGTTTCTAAGAATCTCTTGCGTTCCATGCAGCACATCCTGGTTGCATTGTGCTGTCTGACAGCCTGCTAAACATTAGCCAGCAGTGTGCCCAAGTGACAAAGGCCAATGGTACACTGGCCTGCATCAGAAATAGTGTGGCCAGCAGGACTAGGGAAGTGGTTGTCCCCCTGTATGTGGCACTGGTGAGACTGCACCTTGAATACTGTATTCAGTTTTGGGCCGCTCACTACAAGAAGGATGTTGAGTTGCTCAGGTGTGTGCAGAGGAGAGCAACAAAGCTGGTGAAGGGACTAGAAAGCAAAAAATTCTGAGGAGCAGCTGAGGGAATTGGGGTTGGTTAGGCTGGAGAAGAGGAGGCTGAGAGGAGACCTCATTGCTCTCTACAACTACCTGAAAGGGGGTAGCAGTGAGGACGGTGTCAGTCTTTTTTCTTAGGCGACAAGTGATAGGACACAAGGAAATGCTCTCAAGTTTTGCTAGGGGAGGTTTAGGTTGGATATGAGGAAGAATTTCTTCACAGAGTGGGTGGTTAAGCATTGGAACGGGCTGCCCGGGGAAGTGGTGGAGTCCTGTCCCTGGAGGTGTTTAAGAGATGCACAGATGTGGCACTAAGGGGCATGGTTTAGTGATGGGCCTCAGCAGGTCAGGCTGATGGTTGGACCTGGTAATCTTGAAGGTCTCTTCCAACCTAGATGATTCTATGATTCTATGATCTCCTTTGAGAGGCTGCTGCAAACATTGCAAAAGGATTTGGAGAAATAGAAGTTGTCAGCTTTGAATTACTGAGCAGAAGGAAAAGTCCTTTCTGAGAATTAAAATCATACCAATGACTTAAGTAAAAAGGAGGCAGAAATTGGGTGCTGTGAATAATTGTGGCCTGAAGCAACAGCGGATTGCTCTTGGGGTATGTGCACAGATGTGTATGTAAGTAATGTGGGCAAAACTCTTGCATTTCAGCTTGTGGTTATTGGAATGAGAAATCACCCCCTGAATTTGCCTGTGCAGTTAGCAGCAAGTGCATGTGTCTTTAACCTAACCAAGCAAGATTTAGCAGCAGGCATGCCTGTGCGACTTCTGGCTGATGTCACTCACTTGCTCCTGAAGGCCATGGAACATTTCCCAAATCATCAACAGGTAAAATATGAAATTTCTTTATTTTCTGTAGGTTTCTCTGATTGTGGATCTTATGAAAGATTTCTTCACATCTCATGACCTCAAGAGCAGCTGTAAGCAAGTACTCATACAGATATATTTGTGCAGGATTTAAGCAAATATTACTTCCTTTTGTGCTTCCTGCCGTATAGGACTGTAGATAGAATCAATGTTACCATAATGTGGCTTCTTAAAAAGACTTCCATGAAATCAAACTCGCAAATGAAGTAAAAAACACTGTTGTGTGAGTTGGTTGCTGTTACAGGAGATCTTGCTGAAAAGAGTGAATATTTCCTTGCATGTAGCAAAAGAGAAGCCAAGAGGTGATGCTGTTGGATATTTGGCAGAACTATTATTTTTATCCTAATGGAATCATTATCCAGGCAGAATTAAGCAGAAATGCACAGTGGTTATATTGTCCTGTCTTAAAAACAAACGAATCTCTTGGGGCAAACTTTGGATATGTGGATACAAGTTATTGCCTTAAAATTATTTAAAGGTTTTTGCTTGATAAAGAATGGCTCATGTGTTGAAGGACCACACTTATTTCAAAGAGGATTTCCACATTGACTTTGTCTCTAGTTACCAAGCTAAGTTCTTGGTGATCAGCAGTGCAGTTGGAGTTACATACAGCCTGCTGTCTTTATAGGTATATTTGTCTGCCTTTTAATTTGTTATTGAACTAACTTGAAGGAGATATCTTTAGCAAGCATGTACATGAGATATTAATTAACAATAAGAAGGTGGTTGTAAAGCTTTAAATCAAACTTTTTGCTTATTATTTGGTGAAAGATTAAAAATCAGAGCTAGAACAAAGTTTTATGGTATCGTCTCAGTGAGGAGGGTATTTGTCCCATGGTGAAGGAGTAATTCTACTCTAAAGTTCCTTTTTTCCTGTCTCAAAATGACTCTTTTAGTTATGATCATTTTCAGTACAGCTCATGGAAATATGTTTTATGATTCATAGCAAGAAAGTATTCTGCAATATGTATGTCTGAAATCATTCTTTTTTATTTCTTACAGCTGCAAAAGAATTGCCTTCTTTCACTGTGCAGTGACAGAATTCTTCAGGATGTTCCATTTAACAGGCAAGTTTTGTGTTAGTTGAAATGAGCTGTAGCGCTGCAAAATATTTTTCTCTGTTGTTGGCTGTTTAAAACTGAAATATGCTTATGATTTCTTGGTCTTTGGAAAGTCACAGCTACTCTAGAGGCTTGATGATCATTCACAGGTTTTGTTTCTGGTCTCGGTTTGCTCAGTTTAAATCATTCTAACATGCTAGTTTGTGTGGCCTATGGTATTTCAGGCCTGTAATTCACAACTGTTTTGATTGTAGGTCTGGAAAAAAAAACTTTGGTATGCAGGTATTTTGGACTTCACCTGGATAGGTCTACCACTAATCATGTGTAACAAAAGTCTGGGGGACTACGGGATTGCTTTTTCAGAGACTTTTCTACTTCGATGTTTTGCTCAAAGGCTTTGAAGTATGTTGGTCTGCAGTTTTAGAAGATTGTGTCAAATTTTTCTTCCTTCTTTGGAAGCAATCCCTGTGCACTTTGATATATAATTTGAAGTAAGATACCCTAAGCAAACAGCTTAAAGCTGACTGAGGTTCATGCAACACCTGTAATTTCCCAGTGTATTTCTACCTTTTTGGTACAAGGCATACTTCTGTTTTCTTTTGTCTTGTGTGCATTTCTGTCTGAAGTGTCTTCTGTGTACATCTTTCTTTCATTAAGACTTCTGAGACTTCTGAAAACTAAACTTATTTTCGACTCTCAGGTTTGAAGCTGCCAAACTTGTTATGCAGTGGCTGTGCAATCATGAAGATCAAAACATGCAAAGGATGGCTGTAGCCATAATTTCCATTCTTGCTGCAAAGGTATAAAATTTAAACTTTGAAATGATCAGATAGTATTTCTAAAATATAAGGAAAATGTTGATTATGGTTTTGTTTACTTATAGCTTTCAACGGAGCAAACAGCTCAACTTGGCGCAGAGCTCTTCATTGTTAGGGTAAGTCAGATGCTTTCTTGACAGTCAAAAACACCATCCTCTTGAGCTATTCATGCTAACAATATTCCTATAGATATAAAATAGAAATAAGTAGATAGAATTCTAACACATTAACCTGTATTCATCTGCAAGTTCTTTGGAACAGGAAAGCCTAGAGAATTTGCTAGAGCTGGTATCAAGCACAGTGGTAATGAGATGTAATAGCTTAGATGAAAAGAAGCTGAAGTGGAAGAACTTGACACAATTAATATGAAATAAAATGGCAAGAAATTCTTGACTTGAAATTCATTCTGTAAGACTGAAGATGCTTAAAAAGAGAATAGTTGAAGTAAATTGTTAATGCTGTCAATGTCCATGTGGGCTCCAGAGTTCTGCGCATGGTTTGGTGCCATCAGGAATAGTACTCCAGGTGTAATTATGGTGAAAACAAAGGAATTCCTCAAGCAGGCAACCATATTCAAAAGGGAAAAAAAATTAATAGCAATTTTATTTTGTATAGTTTGACCCTAAACATTTAGGTCTTTATTGTGTTTATAAATGATTGTCTGCATTATCCCAGTCTGGCTCCTCTGCTTGTTTCTGCACAATATGTTTTTCGATACACAATCATAACTAGGATTTTTTTTTGTTTTTCCCAGCAACTTCTACAAATAGTTAAACAGAAAACAAATCAGAATCTTGTAGATACTACCCTCAAGTTCACATTGAGTGCGCTTTGGAACCTCACTGATGAATCTCCAACAACGTGTCGGCACTTTATTGAAAATCAAGGACTAGAACTTTTCATGAGAGTCTTAGAAGTGAGTGTTACAGTTCTAGTTGTGGATTGTCAACCTGGGCTTATAATTAACATTGTTTCAATAATAAGCATAAACAGTTGCATATAGTTTCTTTCTTTTTTCCCCACAGTCTTTTCCATCAGAATCATCCATTCAGCAGAAAGTTCTCGGACTTCTGGTGAGATGAAAAAAAGAGTTTGAAATCTGTATCATTAAAAATTGATCTTTTTTTTCCCCATGTTAATCTGAACACTTGCCCGATGTTTTTACATTCTTCTTTAATCTTTATGGTGTTGATTATTCACAATTGACATTGTTTTGGGCTGTTTTGTTAATTCTGCAAAAGCACTAATTATGTTGAAATTAATTGTTACAGTAAGCAAAAAGAGCTTTTAAGACAGGGCAGTGAGTGAGGCTTTAGATAAGTCTAAATGCAAAAATTAACTGAAAATCAATGGAATTCAGAATTGTGCAGTGGTAGAGTTTACTGAAATTTACTGTTTGAGAATGTTAAAACTAGCCTTTAAATTAGTGTAATCTGCATGCTAAAGTCCTAAAATTACTTATGAGAAAACCTCTATATTTTAAGGCAAATTTTTGCATTAAACTGGAAAAGTTTTCAAAAACAGAAATAGTATTTTGGTATCTGACTGTTACCTGGATGTATGAAGATCTCATCTTGGTGTTTATATGTGTTTACTTACAAATTCAAACTACATTGTGTATGTTCATCTCCCTCATATTACACTATTTCTGTTGATTTTTTTTTTTTTCTTTCCTCTCTCCCCTCCAGAATAACATAGCTGAAGTTAAAGAACTCCATTCTGAGTTAATGTGGAAGGACTTTATAGACCACATCAGTAAATTATTGCACAGCGTGGAGGTGGAAGTCAGCTATTTTGCGGCAGGGATTATTGCTCATTTAATATCTCGAGGAGAGCAGGCCTGGACATTAAGTCGCAGCCAGAGGACCTCTCTCCTTGAACAGCTGGTACTGAAATGATGGTGCACTTTATCATGCTCTTCTATTTTCATATGTTTGTATTTAACACTGAGTGTTTTTCATTCTGTGTTTTGCAGCATTCTGCTATTTTGAATTGGCCAACCCCAGAATGTGAGATGGTGGCTTACAGGTAACTATTGTATTGATTTAGAGTTTGGAAAATACAGTAGAACTGAAATAACTTTAAAACTTGTTCCTGAAGCAGAGTGAACTGCCAGCCAGACATGGTTTTGTCTGGTGGAAGAATACCTATCAGCTCAAAATATACAGCAAGCTGGTTTTCCCTTTGTGACCAAAGAATGGTAGGGACTCCTGTGAAAGATTAATGTTCTGCCTGGCTTTCTGTTAAAGGTATTCATGTGCATGTCTATAAGTCTTAAAACATAAAGATTAACCAAAGTAAGATTATATTGGCAAGCACTGGGTTAGCAATATCTGTCCTAGATAAAGGGACTTGGGCCCAAAAAATACAATTAGATAATTACTGTCCTCTTACTCCTTATTTCCACTGTTTACTCCTATTTTTAAGGAGTGAGAGGCATTGAAATGCAAAGGTAAAAGCATACCATGTATCCACTATATATATTTTTGCTGGTTATTGTCTTAAACATTAAAAGGCAGTCACCTGCTGCATCTAAAACTCCAGTTTATCAAAGGCCTGTCACTGAAAGAGTAGACAACACGTGATCTCTGAAGAAGTAATATGTGGTAGCAAAGTGAGTTGCTGATCCTCTCTGTCTGTCTGTCTGTCTCAGGTCTTTCAATCCATTCTTTCCACTACTTGGCTGTTTCATGACACCTGGTGTCCAGTTATGGGCAGTGTGGGCCATGCAGCACGTCTGCAGCAAAAATCGTATGTATTAAGATAAAATTACCCTTAAAGTTATTATTTCTTAGCATATTATTCACCTGCATGAAGCGGGAATAATAGGAATTTCTATGGTTTTCATTCCCAGTCCTTTAGAGAACTGCACTGAGGCTTTTACTAAATGGGACAGGAAAAGAGAGTAATACAAGCTCTTCAAAATTCTGTTGAATAAAAAGGATTTACTGTTAACTGCACAGTATTAATTCCAAAATGTGGACATGTGTTAAGATTAACTACATTTGCAGCTTGCACAGGTGTTTTTATTCAGAAATGTCAATATTAGTAATGGGCAACAAACTACCTTCAAATTAAAGGAGAACAAGGATTACAGTAGGTAGCTATCTCTTACCATGAGAACAGAAGTTTTAAGTAATCCTAGTCCCTAATCGCCTTTTTGCAATAACTTGCTGTTACATGACGGACACTTTCTTAATCTGCTTTTCCCATATGCAAAATGAGAACACAAGCATCTTTGTAAAATTCTTTGAGAGCATGTGATGAAACGCACAAGCGTTGGGGAAGGAAAGAAGTCCCCTGGGCATACCTAAATGTAAGACTGGACAAACCTTACTGACTTTTTTTTTTTAAATATAAATTTATGTGACATGAATATGTATATTGTTAACTTCTACTATGTATAAAGCAGCTTTCCTCTGAAGTATTAAAAGTATTTTCTGTGCCAGTGTTTTAATCTTCCTGACAGCAGTATTTCTATGCTTGTTTATCCCTGTCCCATAAATCACTGTTTCTGCAGTGAAAATGCATCTGTTCAGGACCAAGCAATAACATGGCATAATACATAACTGCACACAAAGTATGTTTTTTCTGCTCTTTGTAGAGCTCAGAACTGTAATGACACATTGTTCTCAGGGTAGTCTGTCCAGAGGTCCATAAGGACTTTTCATATGTTGAAGAAGGACTGTTCTGACAGTTGTTTTACTGGTCAGACTCTGGATAACAGTTTTTCATTAAGACCCTCTAATTTTGTGTTAATGACATTAAAACAAGCTTTCTTCCCCTTTGTTTCTCAGCCCTGTTAACTTAGTATAGGGTTATTTGTTCCATTTATTTTTGGTCTTTATTTTGTGCTGCCTTAACCTCTGAGCTTTCAGCATGCCACAGAGGTTTGTACTGACAGTGAGTAACTGCACTGTAGAATGCCAAGACTGCAAATAATTGGGTGACGTATACCTGATTTGAGATCCAGACAGTATAGTCTTGATATATCCATATATGTATATCCTGAAGTTTAGTTCTGATGGCAGTTGGTGCCAGAAGCTTCTGGAGAACATTGCAGAGAAACCAAATGCTTGTTAGCAAATATAATGTACTCTGAGGGAAAATGTATTTAATTCTGAAATATGAAAATTTATATGGGGAAAAATCTTAAGCTTTTGACACTTGGCACCAAAAAGACTTTTTCTCCTGGAGAGGAGATGCATTTTATTTTCCCTCCTCTTTTACGTGAGGATGAAAAGTGGTCTGGAATTCATGGCATTGATTTTCCTTTTTTTTTTTTTCTCCTTTTGCTCTTTAACTATGCTGTATCCACTTCAATGAGCTAACTTACCTAAAATATTAGTAGCACGACAGCAAATGTGATCCCCAGTGAAATGTTTAATATTAGCATTTAAATAGCTCGGTGTCGCTTCACTTAGATGAATGGTGAAGTGGAGCACATCTGATATAATACTCTGTGGATTGCGTTACAGTCATTCCGACCTTTTTGTAACAACTTCTGAAGCTTGTATGTTATGTTTCACATGTGGCTCTTTTTATAGCTGGTCTCTGCACATAATAACACTGGAACTGATGTAGACTTTTTAAAAGCAGTAATGAAAATGGAAAGAAAAGTATAATTTTATCCTGAAAAGGCTTTCATAGCAACTTATCCTAGTGAAGCTATACTAGTCGGCTTTAGTAGCATTTGGCAAACCATTTTCGAAGGACCTGTTTCCTATTCGCTCTACAAGCTTGTATGAATGATGTTGTATATCTGATACCATTTTTTGTTAACTGTTCTATACCAAGGGTTTTGGTAAAGGAGATATTTTTACCTGGGTACTCACAGATACCATAGTTCTTCTGATTCCCATTTCTTCAAATTTATGTATGGGCACTTAAAATACCAGTGGGGACAGGGAGAAAGAATACTGTGCATATTACAAGGCGCTTCCCAGTCAGCTCAGACAGGCATGAAAACAGTTGTGATACAATCTGTGTCATGTTGAAACAACTCTGTTGTTCTGTTGTTGCTCATCAAAGTACAAATGCACTTCTGTAGACACTTCAGGAAGTGTCCTAAACGCTGCCTGATATAGGAGAAAGTGGATTTGAATCAGTGTTTACAATATCTGCTACTTCTACCCTAGATGCATTTTTTTGGATTACCTTTTTTATCTTATTTACAGCTGCCAGGTACTGCAGCATGTTAATTGAAGAAGGTGGTTTACAGCACTTATACAACATCAAGGAAAATGTCCAGACTGATCCACACGTCCAGAGGATCGCTATTGCCATCCTAGATAGTTTGGAAAAACACATTATGCGTCATGGGAGACCACCTCCATGTAGAAAACAGCAACAAAATAAACCAAACTGAAAGCTGCAGGTATATGAGTGTAAAGTATTGTCTCTGTAATAATCCTTTCTGATGTGTGTGTAGTTGGAGTAACTTGTAATACAGTGGTCACCATTAAAGTGATTTGCCGATAATTGTGGTACCCAGAACCATGTATGGTAACCTTTGGTGAATGTCAACTTTAATGGCAACCGCGTATGCAACTTGTAAAGGGGTCACTGCTTGAGCTGGTCGTACCTGTAGGATTACTGCTGGCTACAAAGAGATGGGACTTGTACAGATCAATATGCACATCTGGGAAAAAAAAAAAAAAAAAGACTTCTAGGAATATCTTGTTTTGTGACTTCTGGGACAGAAAGTTATTTCTTCCCTATGATTGCTGTTTATAAAACTGGTTACCAGTTTGGTGTTTGAATAGAACTGTGTGTGGTTGTGATATTCAACACTTTTACAGATTAAAACAAAAGTACATGCATGCACGTTACAAATGAGACTTGTAACTAAGGCGACCAAAATGTCCATCGTCTCATAACCATTCTAAACACAAATGGGGACTTCAACTTCCTTTTCCTGTTGCCTGCAAGCTGTGTTCTTTTGTTTTTCTTGCTGCTAGGACAATGCCTTTTTGCAGTTCAGCTCTCCTGAGTCCTCTGTACTCTCAGTAAGGTTGAGATCAGCACTGCATCAGGGAAAGTGGAAACTTGCTAAAATAAAGCAATACAAACAGGTTTGATAGGAGACACAATACTAAAAGAATGAGCTAAGCTCGAGATTTTAAACTTGATAACATGAAGGGGATTTTGCTGTTGTTTGACTACTTTTGATTGTGTCTGGGATCTTGCTTTTCTTTTTGGAAGACTGATAGGGAAAGAAAAGGCTCATTAGAGCAAAATACTGACCTGTCCTCATCATGAGGGGGATTGCATATATCAATAGGAGGCCCAGGATATTTGGTCACCTTATTTATAAGAGACTAATGATTGCTCTGTTGTTTCCTGTAAATATGCTGTCAGTATCGTGCAGTGAATTATATTGCCAAGTCATCACCGTGCAAAATATCACCTAATGTTCTATGTAAACCCTGTGTCAATTGCATTGTTTTGTGAAGTGTGAAATTTTACATAAAGATGCTAATTGTACCAACTTATTTCTTTCCTGGTTACCTGTGGGTTTCAAATGATGTGTTGAATGAAACGTATTGCACAGCATATGGATGCCTGATAAAATACAAGTGATGGAAGCAAAAAGCATGTTGGTTCAAATTCACTTTTATTTCAAGCGTTGTTTCTATTTGGTTACTCTCCATATTTCCATGAGAACTGACAGACATTCTTAGACTCTTCTGTAAACATATTGGTAATTCAGTTTAAAAACAAAACTTATGTTTGATAGCTTACTAGCAGGGATGGCTTCTTCAAGATGACTATATTTTACTATTTTTAATTCCTTCCCTTCTCTCCCTCCCCAATTCTCATCCTTCAAATAAAAACATCACCTCTAATCTTTAGTAATCTAGTTATTGTGTATTTCAGCAACTTCAAATGGACTGATCCAGTAACTTTATCAGTGTCGTGTTGTGTAATTGCTATTTGTATGAAGGTATAATTTGGCTAGCATAATTTTCCCATTGGTACCTGGTTATATACTGTTTTCTTGATTGAGAAAGAAGTGGAATTTGGTTGTAGCTTTGAATTACGAAGGTGGTTTAAAAAATGAAAAAGTGGCCTGCAAGCTTTTATCCACCACACTTCTGAGATGTCTGCTATGGGGCTTCTGCTGTAAAATTTCCATTTTGTGAAATGGTGTACACAACCTGTCAAAACTGGTGTTAATGGGATGAATATAAATTAGTTGGTACCGCAAGAATTTAAAATAAACGTGACAGTAATGTTCTTTCCTAATAACAGGAGAACTTGGTGAAGCATCTTAACTAAAACTCTGTTACTATGTGCTGCACAAAATGAATGTGACACTGGCATCGCTCCAGATGGGGAAGATGTTGCTTCGTGAAATTCTGCAACCAGAGAGATTGTAAATGGTTTTCCATGCCCTTCTTGTCTTGTTCCCACATGCTGCAGGCAAACAAACAGTGAGCAGAACTCTTTTAAGCAGAAAAATATGAATGGCTACGAGGTGTAAATCTACTAAACTAACAATTTACTTGCACGTGCCACTTACAGAACGGTCTCTTCACAGTGCTGTGCAGCTTCAGGAGTTCCTGCCAGGATAGAATAATGCTAGAAGCAACTTTTAAATTCTCATATTTCACCAGTGGCATTTGTCATCTTTTTGTGAAGGCTGAAGATAATGATTCTGCTTTACCTTTGCAGACCTTTACATAGGAAACTTGTACATGTGCAATCTGGTAAGGTTACCTCATGCACAGTAGTGTTGAATTTTGGCACTAGTGAAGTTGTGGCTTGATTCAAGACTATCATGGCATGAAGTGATGCCTGTTTCCAATATGGTAAACTGCATTTTGTAAGTATATTTTGATATCCTCTAATATATTTACTAAAAGCATATTTCTCTATTTCACTTTTGTTTGAAGGCTGCAGTCCAGGAAAGTTTGAAGCTGTAGAGCTAAATTGTGTGGCATGTCTGAGTGCTGGAGAGCTTCTAAGAACAGGGAGAAAGCAACTTCAACTTCCAGCCAGGCAACAGAGGGAAACAGGTGATGGGAGAGAGGTGACATGCCTTGAGATGTCTGGCAGACTGAGCTGGTAGCTATGCACACGTGCAGGCCTTGCATGCAGAAGTGCAAGTTCAGCTGGCTGGAGTGTTTTGCACTGTTCATAACAGATCAGGGGTAAAACACCATTGCTCTGTGTTAATACTGCTTCCTCTGATTGATTACTTGGAAGAGCATTGATGATAGGAAGCAAGTATAGGAAAGTTTTATTTCTTTGTAAGTTATGAGGTTGATTTTTTATTTTTTTAAAAATATTCTTCTGTTGATGTTTAGATGCAGCATGTTTGTAGGCATCCGAGGCCAGTTTCTTAGATGATTTTCATCAGAATGACTTCTATAATACTTTGATCCACTGTGATAAATTCCGTCAAGAAAGAATGGGAACGGTTAAAGCATACTATAACACTGCCTAAGCCTACCAAGTACTTAATAATCCTTTTTTTGCTTTTTGTCTTTAAATTTGCTTATGGCAAGTCAAAGCTGCTCCATATTCTTTACTTGTTAAAGAAGTTTTGTACTGAGAAGCGATGAACACCTTCAGAGTGCATAGCTGGCAGCCATTACTTTGTACAGGAAAGTTTGGGGCTCCTCAGTACCAACAAAAAGCTGCAGTGTGATTTGAAAGTGAGGCTTTTATCTGCATGGTGAGTCCACGACTGCTTTATTGTCTCTTTCTGTTCAGTCTTCTGTGAGTTGTCGTAAGAGTTTTTTTCTCAGAGAAATAGGGCCTTTTGTTTTTCATTATAATCAGGCCCTGTAGATGAGACTTGCAGTGATGGGTGAATTAGAATGGCTACTGCATTTATCTTTGCTTTCTTAAGTTTTTGCTGCCATAGCAGACAATCTTATGCCTCAACAAAGCTGTTGAATGATGGAACTGGGGGAAGGAAGGAAGGAAGGAAGTTCCCAGCCACTTCTCTGATTGACACTTTCTGACCTAGGTTTTTACTATCTCTGCACACTTCCTGATGATGAACTTTTCCATTTTTTCACTTCATCTGCTAGGTACTGTAATATTAACTGAAGAAGGTGAATTGCAGCATTTATGTAACAAAGAGAATGACCAGAGCGCTGCAGATGTCCAGAGCACCCCTGCTAAGCTATTAGTGTAGATTCGTATACCTTGTACTACGGAAGACTTAAATTTGCCTCAAGGCAAGTTAAATGGATAGCTGCAGGTATAAATACATGTATGGTTGTTAGAGCCATTCATAAACTGTTATGGAAATACTGTGTGGCTTTCAGGGTCTCCTCTTAAAGGCCATTCCTGTAAGGTCAGTGGTGCTAGCCCTGAGGAAAGCAGAGCTTGTCTGTCCTCTAGGAAGACAATTTCAGCCCCTGTTTTCTGAGAAGGAAGCTGCGCTCAGATGTTCAGACTTCAGATGCCCCTCTGTACTGTTAGGTACAAAGTTTAGAAATACAGTTTTATGCCCTTTCAGTTGCAGTAAACACCAGACTACTGTTTTAATTCGGCATTCCTCAGAGCTGGCTGGCTGGAAAGAATTCATCAGAAGTTACAGTGGTCAGGCTCTGCTAATGTGCTGCCTCTGAAAAAGGCAGCCCTGCTCCCCATCCTAGCCCACACACACATTATTCTGCAGTCATCCACTCAACCACAAAAGGGGAACTGAGCAGCATGCATGAGAATTAGGTTAGAAGCTAGATCCATCAGTTCAACCTCTAAATCAGAGGCTCCTATGGGCAGTCTATCCTGACATTAATAATCAATTAATGAGCTGAGACCTTTTTCGTTCAACTGGCTGTACTGCCTTACTTGTTTCAGATTCAGAACAAGGAAAGAGAAGATGTATGCTCTTTAAGATCAGCTGTACAAAGTTAAATCTTTATTTGAGAATTCTTAGAGCAAAATGATCCAGTGGAGTATTCAGAAATGCAGTCCAGGGCAAGGAGCTAAGTATACAGAGTGCAGTCAAAAAAAAAATCCAAGAAAGTAGCAGGTCCTATTCATGCCTACTTTACCATCAAAAAACAAAACAACAACAACAAAAACCCCAACAACAACAAAAACCCCAACAACAACAAAAACCCCAACAACAACAAAAACCCCAACAACAACAAAAACCCCAACAACAACAAAAAAACACATTAAAAAAAATCAAGGGGAAGTTAGGAAGCATTATTTGCCAATAAACCGAGGTGGTCGTTTCTCCCTGAAGGCAGCCATCCCTTCCTGACGGTCTCTTGTGGGTATATTCTGCATTTTAAAAAAAATATGTATATATGTATTTCATTGACAAACTTAATGTAGTTTTTAAGTATCAATTAATTTGGCAGTAGTGGTCTCAGACCCTTTGCAGAGATTGCTTTTCTTTCAATTGTACATTTTGAAATTAGGAAAATAAAGAGACTGGGTTGTAGTAAAAATCACAAGCAAAGTGTCCAAGACAAAGACCAGAGATCAGAACTACATAGGAAAAGTTTTCCATACATTTAATGCTATTGAGAATTACAGCAGTTAAATGGTTAACTAAGAAAGGCACATGCTTTCAAAACCTGTCAGAAAGAATGACTACAGGAGGACTCTTTTTTTAATTTAAGTCAAAAACTGTTACTAAAACTTGCACTGTAATTAATGTATCATTGAAAATGTAGGAATATACAATTACTTCAGACAGAAGGGTATTTATTTAAGGAAGGACTTTGGTCTCAGGCAGGCTGAAAGCAGCAGCTTTTCATGACACAGCAGTTAATAATCTGAAACAGACATCTGGAACTGCACTTCAGTTATGCTCTCAAAGCTTTAAATTTAGCTGTTAGTCTTCCCTTATAGAGGAGAAAATACAATAGGATGCTGGGAATATCTGGCTTTAGAAAACGTGCAGTAGTTATTCCTTCTGGGAATGCAGTCTGAAGGTAACCTACCTGGGCATAACACATCCCCTCAATGGCCATTCCTGACGCAATATCAACCTGTGGACACAAGGGAAGGAAAGAGAGACACGCTCAAAACAATAAACATTCACTTGTAGTGACTGGCATTAAACTCCACTCCCGTATTAGAACTGGAGTGCTACAATCTGTAGAACAAAATCCTGCCATGTTCGTTTTGTCTTTAAAGCAAATCTTTAAAACCCCTAAAAGGGGTTTAAATGCCTTGTCTAAACAAGGATTATAGTTCATCTGTTCTAAACATTTTTACTGTAGTAATTTGTAAGAGCTGCTTATCTGCTTCCTTTACCTCAGTATTTTAAAAATAAAAAATTACCTCTATTCCTCTGTTTATTGCCAGTTTTCCCATTTTCACAGCAATTGGAGCCTTTATTTAAAAAAAAAAAAAAAAAGCCACATTGGAGGTAGGGTAGTGCTATAACTACTACTGTATTTTGAACCAATTGACTTTTTAGTCTATAGCAATTTGCAGTAACTTAGTTAAGTACTTCTAAAATACAATTTGGCATCATCTACAGTTAATACATACACACAGTGCTAGGTGTCATTGTGTCCTGCAGGTCTGCAAGGTAAAAATCCTATTGGTTAAGTAACTGGATGTTAACACTTATTCCTACAGAAACTGCATTCGCAAGAAAGGACAGAATTAGACTTGAACATCAGGAACCAAGACTTCAGTATTTCACAGAAAGGAATTTCATCTGTTTGTTTGTTCATTCTTAAAGGAAGCAGAAATGCCTTCTTTACGTTGACAATATGAATAATACACTGACCTGAGGAAGGATTTCTTTAGCCAAAGTTAATGCTCTCTGGTAAGCTGCATCTCCCTCCTCATTTTGGGGCACTGTGTGATTTACTAATCCCATTGAGAAGGCTTGTTGTCCATCAATCTGTCTACCCGTGAAAATGAGTTCCTTTGCAAGACCTACTCCAACACATCTGGGCAGGCGCTGGGTTCCACCTTATGACAATAGCAAAAACACCATTTTCCATTTCTGAGAAATGCCCAAAAAAGCAACATTTTTTTGTCTCTTTATATAACAAGGAAGTCTGAAAAATAAAGGGATCACCTATTTCTTTAATAACTACTAGCTGAATATGTCAACATTTTGCAAAGCATCTGAAAGTCTTCAGCATCCTTGTGAGTATTTTGATAAATGGGAAAAGGAGTAAAGGGACTTTGCTAGACTGACAGCAGGTCAGAGACAGGGCTGGGAACAGAACTCTGGATTCAGAGATCTCTTGGGTCACAAGAAGATGTTACTTAATTTAAACTCAAAACCAAAACAGAACACGCTTCAAGTGCTCTAATGGCAAAATATTTATTGTACAGATGAGACAATAAGAGACTGAAGATATAATGAAGGCTACCTGCTCCTGGAAGAAGCCCCCTTGTGGTCTCAATAAGGCCCATTTTAGCTGATGAAGCTATTAAAAAAAAAAAAAGTATGGTGTTTAGTTACTTGTTGATGTATATATAACTACAAATTGTCCATACTGAACTGGACTACATTTCTCTAGGTAGCTATAAAGTCTGAACACTACAGTGCTTAATCAATGTTCATTTCAAGTCAGGTGAGGGATGTATAAAATGGCTGCTTAGCCCTAATGCAGCATTTTCTTATAGAAAAATGATCCCTGGGCCCATAGTAGACGAAATGCAATGGATGGAAGAATGGAAATAGAACAAGTAAGGATTTTGCTCCAAGCTGATTTAAGTATGGGAGGTTAGATCTAACCAGAGTGCTGATCCAATATTACATAAGAACTATTGAATCCCACCAATAGTTTTCCAGAGGAATCCTAATCTTGTCTAAAAATAGGCTTAATTTTTTATGCAAGGAAATTACTTCCCCAATAGGAACTAAATGTCACCATTTCTGGACAAATGCCTACTCATTTCCTGAACTGTGTAAGTTCCTCTATTAGCCTACTGGATTCCAATAACAGTCAGCTATCATGAGGGTAAGCTTTCTTTAAAATACAGTCACCAATTACAAGAAAAATCCTATATTAAGCAACACACAAACCTGCTACTCGAAGGTCACAAGCTAATGCCAGTTCTAGTCCACCACCCAGTGCGTAGCCATCTATTGCAGCAATTGTGGGTATAGGCAAGGCAGCTAGAAAAGGCAATAGAGATTATAAAGTTCTGTTCCTGAAATTCTGTTGCACTTACTTCTGGAATTTTTTCAACACCTAAGTTCTAAAGCATTTAGTACTCCTCTGTTCTGATTGTTCTGCTGTCCTGACTGGTATTTCAGTCAGATTTGACTTTGGTATTTCTCTAGTGAGACCCAAAAAAAAGAGGAAGTGTCAGGTATAAAAACCCTGACATTCAGCAAATACATTCAGAGGTCCAAGTCCCTTGTTCTTAGGTCATCACCGTATCATGAGTGCTTTCGAGCATATATTAAAAGTGGAACAATCAACATCACTTGTTTTGTCTAGCATTGTTTCCCAAGGATTACATGGAATTTTATATAGAATGCCTTGTTAATAGCAGATATTTATATGCATGTCTGTGCACTGCTCTTCATCTTAGAGAAGTTGGTACTGAAACATACCTTGTCCTTGGAACGGCCACAGGATAGCTGGTATTTAATTCTAATCAGATCTTTGTATCAGGCCTAAGCTGGAGCCATGTGAGGAGCCTCTCCTAAATGGATAACCTGCTGGGGCTGGCGTCCTACCCCTCCTGCAGCGTTTCTCGATGTCTCCGTACAGGCAGTCGGGGACAAGTTTTCCAACTGAGATAATCATTTACCTATTTCATCCATGAGATTTCTCAGCCTTTTAACGAAGTGTCCAACTTCCACATCATCCATCTTTGCACGCTCCTTTAAGTCAGCACCTAAGTTGTGGGAGAGAAAAAGGTTAGACTCCAGGAGCAGGGAAGAGACGTCCGAACTGTGTCCTTCCTGCCATCCCACAGGCCAGACCACTACAGAAGTCTTGAAATGCAGTATTCTGGTTAAGTAAGGTCAAGGGAAGCTCTGGAGTGTGGACATTTGGGCTGGAGCAGTGGCTAGGGTATGCCCTGTGAACAGACTTCAGAGGAGCACCAATCTGATGCTAATCCATAAAAATGGAAACAAAGGACTCCAGTACCAGAGGCGCCTGGGCTTGAAGGTGGTTATACATGGAAAACAAATGGCAGCACAGAGAGAAAGGGTGCGAGCCACAGAGCCTGTGTGGCTCACGTCTTCATCACTGAAGCAGAGAGGCAGACAGGCAAAAGAGAGAACGTGTTATTTGCTACACAAAAGCCAACTTGTTTTTCTTTTAGTATGTGTCCAGGTGTTTCTCTGCACAATCTGGTCAGCACGCAGCCCTAGCAGCCATCGATTTTTTAATGGTAGTTTGCAGAGCCTGTTACCTACCAGCACAAAATACACCTTTCACTTCGCTCTTGAACACCACCACACGAACTTTCTCATCAAAGCGGAGCTGTTCCAGAGCGCTGAAAAGCTATGAGGGAGGGAGTACAAACAAAAGAAGAAAAACTTCAAGTGTATGGCTGTATATACAAAAATTATAGCAAGCTTCCAATCCATGCTAAAAGTTTCTTTTTTTTTTTTTTCCCCCTATTTCTCTGCAGGTGCCAGGAATTTCCTGGAAATCATGCATGTGGAACCAGCAGGATCCTTCCATGACAGCCTCAGAATGACAGGTTTCCCCATTTCTTTTTCACCTCCAGTCCAAGATGAACCCTTGCTGTCCCTTAAACTCTCCTGCTTGTCCAGGCATAAGCCAGACTCTCTCTGGAAAGTATCAACCTTGAGCAGATCATCAAAGCTCTGCTAAGGTCTGACAATGAACGTGTTTTTGTCGTAATTACTCAAGTGAAGACATTAACTTGAATCTGAGTGAGCTGACTTAAGTAACTCCAATATCTGTCTGCTCCCCACCTGAAGCTACTGCAATATGGACATATCACAATCTTCTTCTTCCGAATGCAGTTTCCACTGACCTTTAGCAAGAGATTAAGTCTTTGTTTCATATTTCCCACAACTATTCTTATTACATTTAGTTATCGATCATGATTCCAAACACGTTTACAGGCCAGGGCCATACTCACTTCATTTACAAATACTTTTCCCAATGAATTTCTCGCGTGGGGTCGGTTCATTAGGATTTCAGCAATACCTTAGTAATAGGAGACAATTTCAGTTATACTTCATTTAATTCTGACACAGTAATTCAACTGGGAACAATATCTGCAAATGCTGCATCTTCTCTTCCCTGAAAATGCATATAAAGTATATTCTAAAACAATCAGTTATTTTAAAAGTGGAGGTGCCACGAAATCCAGGAAAATTGGTGCCAGGGAATTGTCTATGAAATCCCATTTTGCAGGACAACTGTAAAACTCAGCAGCACTACAAATAATATAAATAAGCTGACGTTTAAAAAATGAACGTGACATCCAAGAATATGTCTGAGAAATACTGCAGTAATGGGGGGAAAAATCCGTATTAGGTTTCTGTTTCACGTTCTACTTAATTCAGTTTTTAACTTACAGTCTTACTGTGCTCAATTATATTCCTTAACGAAAAAAATATCTTCTTGGAATTGCTGTTTGCATGAGACTAGCACAAACTCTCAGTCCATGCTCCAGAACTACTTTGAAATTGCTGCTCCGTTTCACTTAAAGCTCATTAGTGGAAAGGACTTTATTCAAAGCGTGCTGCGGCCATGCAGAAAAATAAGACCACGACATCCACCTACGTCCCCCTCGCACTTGCGAGTTGTAAATTATTACCCTGTACGCTTTGGAGAGAGCTTCCAGCCTAGCAACCATGTTATGGCGATGGACATACAGCGGGGCCGCCTTCCTTACTCACGGGCACTGCCGCGGTGCTCGGCCCGCACGTTCCCACAGGCGAGAACCACGGCGCTGCCCGCGGCCGCGGGAAGCGGGGCTCGGGAGCGGCGCGAGCGCAGGGGAGCGACTGGGGGACCCCGCTCCTGCTGATCTCATCCCCGGCCTGACTTCCAGCCCTGCCGATTTCCCAGCCCTGAAGGTTTTAAGATGCAGCGTAATCTGTCGTGCCACGTCCTGCTGCTCGAGCCCTGTCGCGATAGGCGTAAAGCAAGCGCCGCGGCCCGCCGCCGGCCACCCGCGGCTCTGCTCCCGCAGCACGGCGGGGCCCC
>VXAL01004695.1:170721-182903 GCA_013399475.1 Chauna torquata | reverse complement strand
CGCTGCGCCACGGTGCCCGCCCTGCTGCCGCCCCCTCCGGGGCGAAGGGCAGCGCGCGGGCCGCAGCAGGGCCACGGACGGGCGGCCCCACGCGTGTCTGCACCCGCGCGCTCCGTGGCGGGCACGAAGCGTGCCCGCTGTGGCATGCTGTCAAAGCTGAGCAGCGGCTGGAGGAGCCTTCTCACACGCATACATCTCGGTGGTGGAAGCTTAAGCCGGCTTTGATGTTTGCCAGAGTAGTCAGCAAAAGGCACCTTCTTGAGAACTTTGTTGTTGCTGCATGGGTAGGAGCAATAGTGTGGAAGAGGCAACTAAAACTCGTCAGACACCCTGTTGCCTGTTAAGCATTTTATTATGAAGGCTTTTAGCGTTGTATCCTTCCTCTGTTGTTAGGCTTAAGAGCAATCTCCTAAAAATCAGTATACCTTCTCAAAAAAACGTGGTTCTGATGTGTGGAGCTGTCGGTTCCACAGACCATGCCCTTCATTTTCAGAAATGGATTGTAACAGTTTGGGTGAGAAATTGTCAGTTTTCCCTCTTTGTTAGCTCCAGTAGTGTCATTGTAACAGGTCACTGGTACAGACTTCACAATGGCTCCTACAGCCTTTCAAGGCCAGGTTGGATAGGGTTGTGGGCAACCTGATGTAGTGGAAGGTGTCCCTGCCCATGACAGGGGGGTTGGAACTAGGGGATCATTAAGGTCCCTTACAACCCAAACCATTCTACGAATCTGTTATTCCATGATCAATTCACTGACTGATTTTTCTTATGGCCTTCAGCATGAAGGTTCTCTGTGTAAATTAAGGAAAGGAGGCACTACAGAAAGTACAGCTAAGTGTTGTGAAAGACTGGAGTTGGGGAGGTAAGCGTAAGGAGACGGCGTATTAATTTTTATATACCAACTGTGAACATCAAATAATTTGTAGAGCTATAAGTAGTTGGACAATTTTTTTTGAGCGGTGACACTTTGTTAATGACGTAGAAAGGAAAACAAATATGTTTGTTATTGGCTCCAGTCATGAGGGGTAAAGTACAATATTCCACTCTGTAGCAAAGTGGAATAAGGCTTGGGAAAGGGAGGCTTATGTAGAATTAAGTTCAGTACAAAGAACAAGTATTTTCTTCTTGTGAATAAGAGTAGAGCAAAACAAAGTAGAAGGAAAGTATCAAAGCTTTAGTGAAGGTTACGTATGGTAATGCTTCAGAGAAGACAGCAGTTACCCTATTTCCCACTCACAGGCTGTTGACAGCATTATTGTCCATCCACACACAAGTCATGAATCTTCTTTCAGACTGAGCAAAAATGGTTATCTGCTTCCATAAATTTGCTCTATTTTATTTTTTTTAGCCAGTGCAGGGTCTTGGCAGTTGTACTTGGGAATCATGCAGATTTTGTGCATGTACTTTTGGGTCAATTAAATTGTTTGCACTAGCAGAGAGGGTTTAAGACTGATTGTTCACATACCTATTTCTAAGTTAATTGTATCGCTTTTAAATATACCAATCTGAGCAAAGGATGTATTACATTTCACTGTGTTTTTTCTCTTTTTTTCTCTTTTTTTTTTCCTTGTCAGTTTGCAAAGCCTAATGAGAACAGCATTGATTATCCTGACCTGGCTAAGGAGGCAGGTAATTTAAAAATAAAAAAAACATTTAGTTTGACTGCTGACACTTATTTTAAGTCTGACAGTTAATCTTTTTATTATACATGTGAAGGAACAACTATTCAGTAAACAGATGCATATAAAAAGCAAATCTAAAACTGATAAGAAAGAACGCTTTCACAAAATCCGTAACTGAACTGTTCAACTCGCTGTCTTCCAGTACTAAGGTCAAAAGGATAGCTTAAGATTGAATTGGACACTTAGATCATTTCATATCTGTCTATATTACTGAAACATACTTTCACTGGGACCAACAACAACCTTAGTGCGTGAATACAGAACTGATTGGATGACCTTTTCTGGTACAGGAGCTTGCTTGGAACTCAGAATACTGCCAGGCTGTCCTAATGAGTGTTAAGATGCAGGACTTTAACCATTCACATGGTATAATAAGGAATTTTTACACCTCTATTTTTATGTAGATGCGTGAATCATATGTACTAATCATAACAAGCAAGCCTGGTTTGTGATAGCTGCTTTTTTTTCTAACTTTTTTTTTTCTTTTCCCCTCAACTTCTAAACTTTTGTAGGCCAGAAGGCTTTAGCTGATGCTGGGATTCCTTATTCAGCAGTGGAGCAGGCATGTGTGGGTTATGTTTATGGTGAGTAACATCTTTTTGATTGGGATATGGTCTCTGTGACATTTATAGACGTGGATAAAGCCAAAATTAAAGCAGTCAAAATCAGATACCTGTTATGGGGAAATCTGTTTCCATTCCAAGGAGAGTTTTCCACTTCTTCCATTTTCTTTCCGTTTCTCCATTAATGGCTGTGTTATGGTAATTGAAGTAGGCATACCTGTAATAATCAACTGGGATACCTGTAGCAGCTTCCGAGTCATGCCTCTGAGATCCTGCTGTCCAGTCCAGTTACCTTTGATTTATGACCTGTTACCACAGAAGCAAGACAAACTTCTGTTTTTAAAGTCTGATGATTTTCATCTTGTTTCTAAGGTTCTTGTATTGTGCATGCTTGAGAGATACTCAAGATGACAGTTAAAAAATTCAAGTTTACAGTTTAAACAGTAGCATTGCATGTATGTGGTGGGATTTCATTTTGCTAATGAAGCTTGAGTGTGTACCTTATATTAATGTTATGTCTCTCTATAAAGGTGACTCAACCTCTGGACAACGGGCCATCTATCATAGTTTGGGTTTAACTGGCATTCCTATCATTAATGTTAACAACAACTGTGCTACTGGATCTACTGCTTTGTTCATGTCCAGACAACTGATAGAGGGAGGTGAGTTATTTTGCTCTGGAGCTGAGTAATTCATATTCTTTACTTCTATAAATATAACTTGTTCCTTCTGTTTCTGCAGTTCCTTCCTGGATTTTGATACTTTCTTGCACTTAATTGCTTATGTTTCTATAGTAAAAGCTATAGTAACATTCTGTATGATTATTCTAGTATTTGTGGCAGAAACTTAAGTGCTTGGTCACATAAGATAATTGCTCTCAAACTGTGGAGAACTGTTCAAAAATAAATCCAAACCCTCTAGTGATCTCTTAATCTTCAGTATCAATGTTTTTGTATCAATACCATTCCCACCTCAACTAAACTTTGATTTAGAAATTAAGAAGGGAGGAAGAACAGCTGGTAGATGCTCGTGGATATTTATTGTCATGAGATAGCTGATAGCACATACTGTCATTTATAACGAAATTGTGTTTCAAATAGCCAAAAATTTTATTTTCAGGTTTGGCAGACTGTGTTCTGGCACTTGGCTTTGAGAAAATGACAAAAGGATCTCTTGCTTCAGGTGTAAGTGTCTGAAAATTTTATACATTTCATTGTATTAGTAGGTGAAAATCACCTCCTCATTCTCTGAGACATTCTCATAAATATCAACTGCTTTAACGTGTTGCTGTAGATAATTACAAAATAAATCTTTTAATCTTTTTTTTTTTTGATACCCAGAAACTTGTAATAAGTTTTATGGTTCTGATTGTAGCTCTGATATGCAAATTTTGCATGGAATGTTTTAGAATTAATTTTTAGTCCATCATGCTTTTAGTACTTTGCGAAGAATATATTTAAGGCAGAATTAATAGGGAATAATGAAAATACTAGGTAGAACACTGAAGTGTTGAGCAATTGTTGCATTGTTCTCAAAATGACAGAGCAAATTAAAGAATGAATCTGGGGCTTTTGGCTTTTGGCTTGATGCTTACCCAGTTAACTAGTTAACACGCTTTCCCCAAAACTAAGGACTTCAGTAAACCTTTCTTTCTGTCTCTTCCTTGTTTTTATTGGAGAACTATGGGGTTTGTGTTTTGCCTTATGGCAAGCCTGTATGTCATTAACTACAGAACTGTGAAATCTGATAATCTATATGCAGAGGTTTGGGTGAGAAATATTAAATTTAACAACTGATTGAAATGAGTCAGAGTTACCCTTATCATGCTTTACAGCATTTCCTCTAAGCTTCAATTGAAAATACAGTATTAATTTTATAACTTGGAACTATATTAACGCTAGGGTTTTAAGTTGAGGTGAAAATATCCAAAGTCCTCTTCTGAAAATAGTGATAGAAATCAGATAGAGGCGGTCCTTGCCACAAATCAGTGTAGTGATGACAATGCTAATTGTTTTCTGCTTGTTTTCTCCCGTAGTTGGATATTATGAAAGCTTCAAAACATGTTGCTGATGTGCAACATACAGGCCGGTGGAATTGCTAAAATATCAAAACCCTCTCTACTTTGTTTGAAATACATGGAATTTTTGTGGGGATGTTGTAAAGATAAGGAAATTATGACTTGCTTTACAACTTTCTCTTCTTTTTAGTTTTCAGACAGAACTAATCCAATAGACAAACATTTGGAAATCATGACAAATAAATATGGCTTAGCAAGTGCTCCAGTAGCACCTCAGATGTTTGCAAATGCTGGCAAAGAACATATGGAGAAATATGGTATTGTTAAAATATATTTTGCCATTATCATATTTTAATTAAGTGGTTTTAAAAATATATATACTGCAATTTCATTTTCAGAAAGGATAGCATTCAGTGTTCTTTCTTTTACACGAGTACTACAACCACAACATCTATAGCTAACACATGGGAGTATGTTTGGGTAAAGAGTTGTCTACAGCGAAGTGGGTGAGGTGTAGGCAAACAACAACATTGGGAAATAGAATTAAGGCCGTGATACAGAGTTTCTGTAGTTATGCTAATGATACAGTTTGTGCTTGTGTAAGGCCTGTGCAATAAGATTGCATGATTTCCTGCATTCTTTCCTTTTGTCTTAGGATAGGTAGATGGGCTTGTGACTGAATTTTTTGACAAAAACTTGTGTTAGATTCAATGTATAGTACTAGGCTGTTGGCACACTCTCACCAGAAAAGGGAATTGCCTCCCAGGTAGCATGCCAGTCTGTCAAGCATCTGTTATTTACACATATGTTTAGGCTAGTATATGGAAAAATATTAGGAGTTCAATATTTCACCACAGCTGTTTTGTCCTGCTATGAAAATGAGTATTCAAGCTCCAGTAATATAGTAATACCTCAAATAAAATGCACTCATTTTCTCTATTTTATGCTAGTGAGTGTTAAATATCCAAGTAGGATGTTCTGTTAGCTAAAACTTAATCAGTTTTAGTAGTCCTTATCTACTTTTTAGACCTATGTTGAGTTCTAAAGAAAGTTCTGATATAATGAGTCTCTTGTGAAGATGCTTGTGAAGGTCCAATTCTTATGACAGTAATACAATATTTTAAGTTATATTAGCACTGTGTGTGTAAACCAAGTATTTCAACACAGCTTGCTTTCTGCTTCCAGGGACAAATCCAGAATACTTTGCAAAAATTGCATGGAAGAATCACAGCCATTCAACCAACAACCCGTGAGTAAAGTATTCTATCTATATATTGAGCATATGTTGCTGCTACAAAATTCATGCAAAATTGAATATTATTTTTAGAAACACTTAGCAAAGTATATTCTTTGTTATGGAATGAGAATTATACCCAGCATAAATTCTATATCCAGTGCCTTGTACTTAGTATAAAACAGCTATATAGTTGCCTGGTGGTGCAGTATTAGTATGTATACTCCTAAGGACTAACACTAAAATGGCATCTTTGTTTTTTATAGGTATTCCCAGTTCCAAAAGGAGTATACATTAGATGAAGTTCTGAATTCTCGCAAAATTTTTGATTTCTTGACTGTCTTACAATGTTGGTAAGGAGACGACTTAGCATTGTGAAATAAATCTTGATATTAAGACAAATGTGATAGTATACCTATTTAAATAAAAGTCTGTTTACTTCTAAATTAAAAGTTGCAGATAATTTTAAGTATTTTCTACTTTTTAGACGTCATGCTATTCAAATGTTGTATAAATATTACTGAAATGGGCAGCATTAAGGACTGAAAGTTTCCTGCAAACACTTGTGGAATTCATAGGTTCAGTGGCATCAGCCAAACAAAATGTTTTCAAATGTAATTCTATGGAAGGCTGACACTAATAATTTAGAATGATGACATAATTATTTTTCTTTCAATTAGTCCAACATCAAATGGTGCCGCAGCTGCAGTTTTGGCTAGTGAGGAGTTTGTGAAAAGGCATAAGTTACAGTCTCAAGCTGTGGAAATTCTAGCCCAGGTGATGGCTACTGATTATCCAAGCACATTTGAAGAGAACAGTTGTATGAAGATGGTAGGTTTACAATCCTGTATTCCATGATACTCAGGATTTTTTTTTAATACCTGCAAGTCCTAATGATACTGTAGACGTTTCCATGTCAGTAAGCAAACAAATTATGATGAATGTAAAAAGACTCATTTGGGCATATGGAGCGGGCAAACAATATAGTTATGGAGTAACACTAAGAAATCTATAAATATTAAAAATCTAGTTTTCAACAAATTATTTAAATGCTACTTATTAACAATTTGAACAGGAGGAAATGTAGTTTGTCTCATGTGAACCCATTTTACTTATTTCAGCTCCAGTATTGCATAGACATAACCTGTTACCTAAAGTCATGATTACTTGGTTAAGTATAATGAAGGGAAAGACTTGAACTGCAAAATTTAGATCCTAGTGCAAATTGACCAAAATAATTGGATGTAAGTCAAACCGTTAGAATACCCAGTAGGGTCGGAGTCATGCAAAGGAGCAATTTGGCTAGTAAGCACAGTTGAGAAAATAGAGGAAATGCTCCAGAAAAGCTTCTGCATGCCAACAAGTGATTTAGAATGTGTTATTTCTTTCTATACAATTCATACTGTATGGAAATTAAAGGCTAAGATATGAGATGCATTAAAGTAAATTAGAATGCTACCTCTGAGAGGTTATTTTCACTTACAGAATAAGTAAAAGCATGTTACAAATTAAGCGTAGAAATGAAATCAGTGGCTCTGCTTCTTTAATGATATTTTAATTTATGATTTCTTGTTGCAGGTTGGTTATGATATGACTAAAAAAGCTGCAGAAAAATGTTTTGAGAAAGCAGGCCTAAAACCTACTGATGTTGATGTGATTGAACTCCATGACTGTTTCTCAGTTAATGAGTTCCTTACCTATGAAGCTCTTGGACTCTGTCCAGAAGGTAATAGCATCAGTGAAGATCTTTGTTTTATTAAAATGGAAAGTGTTCAAAATAATTTTTTATCCTCTTCATATAGTTAGAACTTTGAGTTGTATACTGGAGAGATCTTGAACATCTTATTAGCTAACCTCATTATTATTAGGTTCATACTATGAACCTTACTAGCTAACCTAGGAAAAAGCAAGCTACCAATGTAGTAACATAAAGAAGATGTGCAAACTGTAGCCTTTGTTTAACAAATTACTGTGTCACTGTGATTTCTAAAGTAGTACACAAAGCAAATCAGTGTTGGAAAACTATAGGAAATCATATGGCTAGCTTGTGCAGGAGTGGCTCTTCTAAACAAGCAGGGGTAAGGACTCTGATTTTTCTCAGTATTACAACCTTTTTCAGGGATATGTTCTTACTTACCCCAAGATTTCCACCCATCTTCGTATTTCCTTTTAAGGAAGATAAAATCAGACAAGAATTACCTATAGAGGGCCTAAACAAGTTATCTAACTTGTCTTTTTTTAAAATCTTGATACAACTTTGTTTTTGAAAATACAGAAGGTTGTTGGCAAAAGTTTTAAAATCAACTGTGTAACAATGTTCATCTGTCTAAATTAGTGTAATGGAATTTAATTCTATGTATGTAAGTCTAACTATTAAAATTTTCTATTTAAGAGGTTTTTGTTTTCAAATAATGCATTGAGCAGCTACTTCAGTATTTAATATATACAAATGCTAAATTCTTGTGTTGCATAAATAATCATCTGATGCAGTCTTTATTTTTAAGTGATTTTGAGAAAATATCATACTTTTGTCACTAGATGGTGTATTGTATTAAGTCTGAGCATTCTCAGTGAAACAACTACAGATCTGCAGGAAGCTTTCTTTTATGTGCTTGTAGGTCTTCTAATACTTGCCTTTGTTTGCTCTTTACTGCCTTCTTTACGGTGTTTTATGGTATCTGCAGTAATATGGAAAATAATTGACATTATTTAGTATATATGTTAAGCATTTTAGCTTCATTCCTTTAATCAAAGATGCAGTATAATTGTAATGGTTCTTGTCTATTTGACCAAAAAGTATTGTGTATGGTAAGTTGGTAAATATTAGTGCAATTCTCTCCAACTTTCAGTCTGTCTGACATGAAAGTGTGTGAAACTTACAACTTAAGGGCAGACTAATTAGACTTAGAGATTAATGGAATGGCATAAATTACATTGTGGATTTAGATGTGCAAGACTAACCTGGCATTCTCATTTAATGGCAGAAGTGTGTTGTAAATACAGGAAATATAGCAGTTCTTTCTTAGACTGACATTAGTAAAGTAGGCTGAAGAAGCTGGTACAAGGATAAAAAAGTAAGGGACTAGTTAAAGGGGAGAACTGTCTGCTGAAGGGTTGGGAACCAATAGCCTGGAAAGCTAAGCAATTCTAAGCATTAGTCGTATGAGTGATTTTATTTGGTGCATTGATGTCCTAATACAGCCAAGATACTGTTAGCCTTCATGGTGGCAAGTGCACATTGTTGGCTCACGTTCAACTTGGTGTCCAGCAGGATGCTTGGGTGACAAAAGTTGTTGTCAGTTCACTCCAGAATCCTCCTGGATTGCTTATGCACTGCTCTGGTGTCCCTCCAGAGGATACTGGGGTTGTTGAGATCCCCCAAGAGGACCAGAGCCTATGAACATGCGGCTGCTCCTGTCTTTCTGCAGCAGGCCTCATTTACTTGTTGTTCCTGCTCAGGCAGCCTAGGGCAGGCACCCAGTACAATGTCACCCTTATATATGTTAAGATATGTTAAGTTGAGGTAGAGGAAGGAAGAGCAAAGAGCTAAAGTTAGTAAACCAAAATACAAGCTTGCTATAAAGTTAATTTGAAAAGTGTGCCTACCTTTTTTTCCTCAACCAAAATCTAAGAAACAAAGGGTGCCTAGAGTAGAGCTTCCAGGACAGCATTCCAGTAGAATCATTGACCACTTCGAATTTACACTGTATCTTCTTATGATGTAGTTGCCTTTGGTATTACAGGGTTGGACATCGCCCAAGAAATTACTGCTAGACCCCTGTTCTAGCATAGTTTATTTCTGTGTGCCATGCACAATTAAATCTCATGTTCACTCAACTGAGAATTCAAGGAGTGGGTTAGTGGGACGTGGCTTAAACCAGATATGGGGGATTTTGCAAATTTAATTCTAACACTTAATGTTGCGTGAACCCTGATGGCGCCCAGAAGAATCTTTGTAACCATTAGTTCTCCAGTGTTGATGATAATCGTGCAAGTAATCTCTGAGGTAACAAAGCAAAAATATATTAGCAGTGGTCACAAATTACAACTAACCTTTCTTTTAAAAAAACATAATTTTCATTGTAGTTTCATTAATAAAATAGCGAATAGCTTTATTATGTTGATTATATCATAATACTGTGTATCGGTAAAGCAGTTAAACAGCTAATTTAAAAAAAAGCCTTTGTATCAGACACTAGCCATTTTGCATCTTTTCCGTGTTACACTTTGTCCAGCAGGGTAAGCAAGTCTTACTAATGTTGTTTGGCTAATTTCAGTCTGCCCTTTGATTTTCCTCAAAGATTTCTAAAATCTTTGGTGTAGTATTTCTTAGGTTTTGACTGATATAAAGTATTTGCAGTGTCTTTGGTTAGTGCCAGTAGAATTGAAAAATGATTTTTTAAAAATAATGAACATTTTTCTTTTATAAATGCTGTTCTGTAGGAAGAGCATGTGACCTGATTGACAGAGGAGACAATACTTACGGAGGAAAATGGGTTATTAACCCTAGTGGTGGCTTGATTTCAAAGGGACATCCACTTGGTGCTACAGGTAATGCAAAAACATTTCATTTAGTCATGTCATTAAGATATGAGATACAGTTCTTGAGCAGGCAGATGCTTCCCACTTTTATTTGTATGAAACAAATGAGCATTTCGTAAGACTAGGAGGAGCTCTGGAGTTGATTCTCATTTCTGGCTAATGCAAGCATTGGGGCAGGTTGACTGTGCAGGGTTGCTCAAACCAAAAGACTTGGAGTGTGAATTTGATCATTAACACTTGTTTAATTTGATGGTGCTGCATTTTCCTGTTGTTATTAAAACAACCTACAAACCAGCTTAACATTTTTTTAAAATAATTGCTTTGTAGTATGGCTTCTGATTATTGTAGTTTCAATAACTATTTTCATATGTTGTCATCCTTTAAAATTCAGATTTTGGAGATATTTAACATATTTGAATAGCTTGTACCATTGTTAGTTGTAATAAAAGCTATTTCTGTGAATCCTTGGATGTCAAAATATTTCTCATTTTATTACAACAGAAGTTCACTGTTAGTCACTGTTTCCCAGCAACATAGGTTTTCCTTTTTTGTTTTTGTTTTCTTTAAACTGCTATGTTTGCTTCCAAATGAGATGGCTCTTGAATTATCCTCACAAATCCAAACACGTTATTCACCTTCTTTGTTTGGAAGTGAGAAAATGGCAGAAAGCTGGAGAAGAAACCTTGTAAAACAACAAACCTTAGTCTAAATAGCTGTAATGTGTAGATAATCCCCAGTTAATTGGGGCGGGGGGGGGGAAGTATTAGGAAATGTTGGAAGAAAAACTTGGCAGTTAAATGAGAATGTGGGTATCTGTAACAGGATATAAGAATTCCATTGCATTGCTAGGTTTGTGTTAATTTTTTATCAGTTCCACAGTGATAAATGTTAGAGGCAATTACTGGTATTTGTGCTTCTCTCTATTGCAATGGATTGAAGGGAATTGCTCTCGCATTCTCTGAGAGAATGCGTATGGAACCTGCTAACTCTAATACATGACTGGAGTTACGAAACTTCTTACTCATCCTTTCCGTAATGTTTCACTTGGCAATGCATAAAATTCAGTGCATAAAATGGAGATTCTGCTCTGTGTTGCTCAAAGGATTGTGCAGCTGCCTATGGGAAGGGATGGGGTTCTGTGGATTGCAAGAGGGAAGAAATGTGTGTGCAGTGGAACTGGATCATAATTGCAGAAATAGCTGATAGAATGGTAGAGGAAGACAGAGGGTAAATAATCTTAAAGTCAAGGCTACAGTGAAAAGGGATTCATGTTTGTTTGGGACTGCCCAAGAAAATATCTTTCTAGTTATCTGAGCTGTAAAGACTTCATGTTCTCAAATCACATTGCATGTATTTATTTAATATCCTATTAGGGAAGGAAGTTCATGGAGTATACTGTAGTGTGTTCTTTCCTTCTGTTAACGAGCTAGGCCCAGCAGTGATTTTAATTACAATTCAGTTGTGTATTCTAGGACTTTTTCTTCCACTGTAGTATAGTACAAAGTTCTTACGGGCATTTTTAGTAGTAGGCATTTGTATTGCAGGGAGGGAATTCAGAAAATATTGTGGTCACATTTTTGTTAGATTTAGCAAATGAATTCAGATTTCTGCTCTGAGATATATGCCGAGATGGCAAGCTGAGCTCTACACATGCTTCTGAGGTATTTTGGGTAGATATTACAGCTTTGCTATAAAGATGTGCTAGCACACGTATCTTCCTTGAAATGCTCATCGTTGTCATGCATTTACGTCTTGGAGATTCAAAGAGTTGTGTTTGGTAAGGGTCTTTGGTGAGGAATGTTGTGGTGGTGTTGCTGTTAGCTCACACTGACAGTCCAGAAAGGTGACCTCTTAGGCAACAGCTTTATCTGGCTTCTGTCAGCTAAGGTCTTGTAGAAAAGTGAAAGGCACGTAACTTGGATTTTTAAACCGGAGTGTAACCAAGAGCACGCACCGCGTCTGTGCGTGTAAATTGCAGTTTTCCCCCGGCTTCCCCAAAGCGTCTCTGTTGGGCCAGCACCGAAACGCCCATCTTCAGAGCTGGCAGGGAGCGACGCTCGCCCGCTTAGTCTCAAGTCGCCGTCTGGCGCCCGCCCTGACCTCCCGCGAGGGAAGATGGCGGCGCGCGGCCGCCGGCATTCCCG
>VXAL01004695.1:154976-170715 GCA_013399475.1 Chauna torquata | reverse complement strand
GCGGTGGTCACCCTGTACGGCATGGGCTTCCCCGGGACCGCCAGGTGAGCGCGGGGCGGGGCGCGCTGCGGGGCCGCGGGCTGCCCGCCGCCGGCGTCCCCAGGAGGAAGCCGGCGCCGTGCGCGCTGAAGGAGCGGGCAAAATGGTCGGCGTTCGGGCTGTGCCTCAGCGCGGCGCCAGGAGACGCGCTGCCGGGTGCAGATGCGCGCGTAGCATGTGCGTCCGGGTGGCGGCTGGGCTGCCGCGGGCAACTTCCGCTGCGCCCTCGGTGGCGGGGTGTGAATTAGGATCGCCTTGCTGTTGGCTCTTCCCGGGTGTGTGTGTGTTTCAGTACAAAGGTGCGTTTCTCAAAGATTGTTTCTCTCCCCGCAAGGAAGAAATTGCACTGCGAGCTAGAGCTTGGAATTGTTGTGTGCCCGAACCGCTGCAGGTGTGTGCAGAGGTTGTGACTTGCACACCGTCTTATTCCTGATAAGCAATATCAGCACGAGCTTAACTTATGGAACTTTTCTTTGCAGTTGTAGCGTACTCCAGAGCGAGAGGAGGACTCTGCTGTGAAGCTCTCTTGCAATCTGCTCGAATTCTGTGCTGAGAGGGACAGGAATTGAGAGAAAATATTAAAATATACCAACGTTTCAGGAGAGATTTTTTAAGATATATTTCCCTTTGCATTTTCACTTTGCACCTGGTTCAGAAAGATTGAGCTGCTCTTTGTGGGTATTTTGGATTTTAAAGCTCAATACTAATATTTTACACTTGCTTCAAAAACCAGTAAGTGGTAAAATGTATCATGTGGTGGGCTTCCAGAAAGAAATATTCCCCTCCCAATCTGTTTTAGCTAGATGGTTCCTGGGATGTGACAATATAACCTGCGGAATCAGTAATGAGAGCAGCAGCTGAACTTTGAGGGGCTGCAGCAGTAGTTTTTTGTAGTGCAGTGTCAGAAGCTGTCATCCTATCACTCCATTAGTCTGCAAGAGGACAAGCCATAAGAGAAAATGAGTGATAGAAGAAAAACCAGGTCTGCTCATGGGTTCTTTTCAAACATGCTCACAAAATGGGAGTGGGTGTTGGTATACAGTTTTAAATCTGAGGGGAGATGTTAAAGTTCAAAATGGAAAAGTAGGATATTTATCTTTAAAACAAAAAAAGCTTGTAATTTTATAGAACAGGGAATCTGTTGCTATTTGTACATCGTTAACCTTGAGATACTAAAAGAAGTAGCATCTTTGTGTCGGTTAGGAAAAGCTTTGCACGTATAGGTAATGTTTCTCATGAAGAAATTGTCTTATTTACTACAAGTGACTTCACCTTCATTAGTATTGAGAATTTTCTCAACTCTTTCTTAAATGCAGAGAAATCTTAGCAATACCTATTTCTCTTGTATTAAGAGGCTTAAAAATCTTCAGTTCTCCCAAAGGCTTCGTGTGCAGGAGGTACCTGGCACAGGGAGTTGCACTAATGTATAAGAGACTTTGGAATGAACAGCTTATCTGTTCGGATGCCACTTACGTAACTGAACGATGTGTATTGCGTAAGTAAGGGAAAGGTGGTGGTGTTTCATGTTTATGAAGATACTTCATACAATCTTTTCCTACAGCAGTGTGTGTAGACCTAATCATCAGATTCAGATCACCCTGTAATTAGTGGCTTTGGTAGTAATTGCCAAGAATTTATATCAAGGTAAATGATGGCAGAACTTGTTTTTAATTTCAGCACTGGCCGTGTTGTGGCTGTGCCTCTCAGTGCAGCTGTTGATGGATTTAAGTCACATTTGATCTTCAAAGAGATTGAAAAGAAGCTCCAAGAGGTATTTAACTACTTCTTTTACCTATAATACCTTTTTTAATTTATGACAGAACATGTGCAAAACCTGAAGGGAATATGGTAGCATGAATCACGTTCTCAGTACTGCTCGTTGAAACAAATGGTACAGCTGTTACAGCTTTAAACTTCACTGTCAGAAATCTTTCTCTTCTGTACCATGATTATAAAGGATTTTTTTTTTTTTTTTTTCCAAACAGTTCCTAACTGTGTAAGAGTATTTCAGTAACAGCAAGTTTAGGTCATATGTAAGGAGCTTGCTAACTAACACAAGTTTGGCATCTATTGCTTGCTTTGTAAGTACAATTAAAAGAAGAAATCACATTTTGTGGGAATTACAGCAAAACAAGGCTGTTAGGACAGTTGTCTCCAGTTGTCTCTTGTTTTTGTTTTCTTTTTTTGATGGATTTTAATAGAGATAGCCATGGGTGTTTTTTCTTAATGGTCATTTAAATGAATCCTAGCAGAGGGAAACAAGGATTCCTATGTTAGCAGAAAGGGTAAAGATTTTTTTTAAGGTATTTTCTGTTTAACTATTTTAAAATTCTTCTGAAGAAAATGAGTAATGTGTGCATTACATGGTCATTACAGGAAGGGGAGCAATTTGTCAAGAAAATTGGTGGTGTCTTTGCTTTCAAAGTAAAAGATGGTCCTGATGGGAAAGAAGCAACTTGGGTAGTAGACATGAAAAATGGAAAAGGCTCTGTGGCAGTTAATTCAGGTCGGTGCTATTTTATTATGTCATTGCAGAAAACACATAAAATGAATGCAAAGATTGTCAATTCGTATTCAGCTAAAGCTATAGTGACGTTGAACAAAACTGGGGTTAGAGCTACATTAATTTTAAACTTCTCTTATTATGAAACTTTTAATCCATGATGTTTAGGACAAAGATTTAAATCTCTTCTACTGTGAATTCTGTCTGGTTATTAGCATATTTCGTTAGAGGCTCCTGTCACATGTGTCACATGACTCCTGCAGGAACCAGAATACAAAAACAAACAAAAAACTTTTTTTTTCCTCTTTTTTTTTTCCTCATAAAATTTGGGCCAGAAGTGTGGTTTGTAGCTGTTTCTTCAGGTGCTTTGTTGGAGATGCTGGTAGGCAGTAGGCTTGTCTATCTAGTCCAGTTACTTCTCTTCTGCAGCTAGTTAAGCAATAAAACTTGACTGATTTCAGTACTGTACTAGCCAACATAAACTTCAAGTTCCATTTTAAAGAAGGCAGACATAAGTAGGACTGAAGGACTGGGTGGTGATGGTGGGTTTCCAGTAAAAGTATTCGAAACAAAAGGATTTCTACACTTTCCATAAAAGCGTCTTGTCTAGTATCTGCATCCTGTTAATGTAAATAAAAAGCCAAAGATGAGTCTGTCTTCAGAATCTTACATATCCGTGAACGTGCATCATGAAGCTTGTAATTAAAAATGTGAAAGGAGATTTGATTTGGAATTCATTTATTGAAGATATTATAGAAAGGAAGTACTGTTTTCTGTTATGTGGACATTTTATCAAAAACTTCAGTTTAATAATACAGTGACTGTTGGAAAAGGTGTGTGCAATTTTTAGCCTGTTGGTATTAATACTTATAGCTGATCTTCTAAAAATACCTTTTCAAGCTCATTTCTGGTAAGAAGATGCCAGAAGTTTCTGGACTTGAATTAATTCAGATGAGAGCTTTTAGAATGCACATGTTCCCACTGAAGGACAGGGCAGGAAATGCGTGAAATGTCAGTGATAGATAGGTTCAGTGTGTGTCACAGGGGAAAACACATATACTATGAGTTGATCTTAATACTAGCAAATTCAAACTTGATAAAGCTTAAGGTGATTGTGAACACCTGTAATTAACATTCTATCTGGTTACAAGTAGATTTTCTTTTCTTTTTTTTTTTTTTAAGTGAGTAAATTCACTTAGGACCTTTCAGGGAGGTCCGTCTTTTTTCAGTGTTGGGATGGTCTGTGCTACAAGGTGGCACAGATGCCTGTTGGCTATTAGATGGTCTTTTGCTGTTATTTTTTTAGTATCCCTTGCTTGTAAGTACTTCAGGTAGCATTGTGATAAACTGTAGAATCAAGAGATTGTTCACAGAGTTGCAGCTTGTGTTACTGTTTTATTTCTCAGTTTGAATCTTCATAGTCAACTCTGTCTTACAGATAAGAAGGCAGATTGTACAATTACAATGGCTGACACTGATCTGTTAGCTCTGATGACTGGCAAAATGAATCCTCAGACAGTAAGTATAGTGAAGATGAAAGGATGATAGTGCTAATGTTTATGGGGCCTTTTTGAGTGTATTTAAGTTTAAATTATTTAAACAAATCCCCTCCTCCAAAACTGCCATGCCTGATCTGAAAAAAGGAGAGTTCTTGACTTTCTTTGAATAAATCAGTCTTTGCTTCTCTTGGTAAGCCTAACTTCAGCAGTTTTACTCTTCTGAACAGATACTGTCTCAGACATCTTTTATGTAATCCAGAAGGGGATATAATAGTGCTTGGTTTGCAGAGAAAGGGGGAAACTAGCGTTTGCAGTGTGACTTAAGAAAGGAGGAAGTCAGCCCTCTGTTTGGACGGCTTTCTGATAATACAAGAAACGTGCAATGTCAAGTTTATTTTCTTTAGGTATCACAAATATAATAAGTATACTTTCTCAGGTTACTGTTCTGCCTTCTAGTGTCACTCAGAAAATACAATTGTTGATGAATGTGAGGTGTCTGCAAAACTGTTGGAATTATAATACTGCAGGCCAAGACCTGCACATATGTAATAGCCTGTAACTCTTGGGAGGTAATGTGTTGTATTGCAAATTTTTGGGGTAATGTGTTGTATTGCGTTTCATGCAATATTTCCTTTTTTTTTTAGGCTTTCTTTCAAGGCAAATTGAAGGTTTCTGGGAACATGGGCATGGCAATGAAACTTCAGAACCTACAACTTCAGCCAGGCAAAGCTAGACTTTGAGCTTGCTAAAGTAAACAGTAAACAGTCAGTACTTGATACTCTTGACAACAAATTAGAATGAAACTAGGCGTAGATAATAATTTGGCACTGGCTGGGCTTGATTGGACCTCTCTCACCTAAATTCTTTGGTTAGAGACCTTAATTCTCTTAATAAACTCTGTCAGTTTGTATATGGCAAAGATTTTTAAGCTAAGCTTGAGGCACTAATTCTTGCAAATGGTGTGTGGTGGGTGTTATGTAAACAACATTTTTGCTTTAATCTGTAAAAAAAATTTTTATTAAACTTAGAGTTGAATGAGGCTGCTTACTGTTGTTCAGATTAGTTGGGAAGAGAGTGAGGAAAGTTATAAATAGTTTGACAAATCAATTAAAGTTGCATTTTTAAAAGACTAATAGCAGGTCATGCAAATGCTTTCAGACTTCCATTCTAACAAGTTTGCTGCTGCTTAAATTAAAATGGTCGTGTAAAGGGGATCTCTGACAACATTTTTTAGAAGAGGCTTTAGGAATTTGCTATAAAATACTTTTCTTATTACTACTTTGGAATTAAAACTATCCAGAATTAGGTAGCAACTAGAATGTTGCTTTGAAATTCACAGGATTTGATTGTACTTAGCTTTGAAAAAAGATAAAGTTTGCCAGGAGAGCGAAGAGGGAATATAACTGATATTTACCTGTTTTCTCCTGAGAAAATGTGGTGTTGATCATTATGAATTTATTACCAGTAATGTAAAAGCTTTAACTTCTGTTTTGGGAAAATGTATTCCAGTTGGAAGTTTAATAGAAAATTAAATATACTTTTCCTGTTCTACTGTGTATCTCTTTCTTGGATTTGTAAACACAGATTTCGTGTTTGTGCACTAAATAGAGTATTTTGTACAGATCATCACTAAGGGCTCCACTCATCATCCATTTTTTTCCTCCTCAGCTACTGTCAGTAGATGTTCCTTAAAGTGTATCTCAGTCCATTATGTACACCTCACGTATGTGGGCCAGGACTGAGGAACTTTCACTTCCCTCATAATAAAAATGAGCTGGCACAAACCAATCGTTCTGCTTATCTGGTATGGATGGCTAACGGTCAGATTGCTGAACAGTAAGAATGTCTATACCAAATCAGACCGAAGTCCATCTAGCCCACTATTACTTTCTGCCTGCTGATACCTTGGAAGAATATTAAGATGGCACAAACATCTATTTACTCAGAATACACTGCTCACTGCCAGTGATTTTTTTTTTCAGCTCACTGATCTGAGTCAGAAGTGGTGTGTCAGCATGTAAAGTCCTTGGTGGATAGCTCTTTCATGAGTTTGTCCAGTCTCTTTTAAAATCCTTGACAGCTTCTTAGCGTGTGTCAAGAATTTCAGTAGTTTACCTACAGGTCATGTCAAATCAGATTTATTCTTTACCTTTCACATTGTGGTTTTATTTTACAACTCTTAGTGGTTTTTTTTGTTGTTGTTTTTGTTTTTTCTTCCTGGAAGAAGCGGTGAACAGCTTGGTAACCCTCCTGGTGACCTATTCCCTTCAGGCTTCACAGCTTAAAGAAGATAAGTCTGTTTAACTGTGACACGTGGAGAGGCCCTTCTAAACTTTTGGCCATCCATGTTTCCGTTCTGTACATTGCATTCTGATCATCTCATGTTAAAAAAGCATTCAAGATGCAAGAGCAATGATGCTTTTTCTGTTTTTATTTTTCTTCTCCAATTCTTGTCACTGGCTTTTCTGACCACTACTAGTTTTGAGCTGACTTTTTTCCATAGATGTCTTATAAGTAATGTCTCATTTCTTTTATACTTACTCAGTGCTTACTTCTGCACTGTGAAGCTGGGACTTTTTTTTTTTTCCATTCCATGTGCATTTGCTTTATTCAAACTGGATTTCAACTGTTTCTTTTACTGTCCAGGCACTCAGTGTTCAGACCTGTCTGGAGCTCTTGTACTTGGCCCTTGTCTTTAATATGTGAATGAGTCAGCTTGTATCACCCCACTGTTCATCCCCTTTTCCAAGGCATTAGGTTGGTGCCAGATAGGACATATGTGGCCTTTCTCCACTGAAAACTTTTTAAAACCCAGTCAGGTCATATGACTCAAGTTTCCTCTTGTGCGTTTCCTTATTGACTTACCCAAAGGGTTGTAGTAGGTAGGAGGAGTCATGCCTCAAACAGAAACAGTGTTAACTCTCCACAAAATAACATTTGGTAGGGTCCACTGCTTTTCCTAAATTCTAGCCATTTAACTTGTAGGCTAAAATGAAGAGGAATCACAGGATTGCAACACTATTTCCATATTCCAAAGCTTTCATCAGCAAGCTTCGTCTTCTTCAGAAGTCTGTTCGGCTTACACTGCTATGCAAGCTAAGAACCAACTTTTACAAGAATTTTGAGCACTGACATGACTTTTGCCTGTCACTGTTTAATAAAGCTGTCTGAACTACACTGTTTAAGAAACTGCTTCTCCATGCAAAAAACTGAAGTGAGTATCATGGTAAAAAGTATTGTATTATTCATTATAAGTTGCCTTTTAAATTTTATTATTTTGTATAGTGTTTATGATTCTCAGCAAACCATCTTTAATCTGTGAGGTGGTCTATGTCAGTAACTACCTGATGCTGCGGTGAGCTAGTTTATGAAGCTATACCGGCTGAAACTTAATTTTGCAGAAAGGCTTCTATGAGTTCTTAATGGTCTGAGCTCCCTTTGGAATGGGATGAGAGCAACCTTCACCTACAGGTTGAGATAGCTTTTTTGGGGGGGGGCGGGGGGCACGACAAGACAAACTCTGAAGTTATTTCTGCACGTTTTTGTTTGCTACCAAGAGAAAGAGCATCCAAGTCGGAGATTCCAGCCTTCAGAGAAATCTCTAGGTTTGTACAGGCTCAGGATTTTCAGGTTTGGTCACTTGCAGATAGTGTTCTTACAACAGAAAGAGCTCAAATTAGCTGTAAATGTTCAGTTCACTTATCAATTGTAGCTAGAGGGAGTAATGCGGAGGTTAACAGCCTACTTTCTCTGCTTGGGAGTAATTTAACTAGTCAATTCTGTATTTCTCTTTCTGTAATACTTGAGAAGAAGGAGCAAGGGACAGAGGCCTGTATTTACCCCATTAACCAGTTAATATCTCATTTAAACATGTTTCATGTTACTCCTTCACTTGCAGCACCTTCTCTCTATCATAACTTGTAGATAATATTTTGTGTAATGTTTTCTAATTTTCTTTTCTCTATATGTGGGGTTCTTTTCTAAAAATCTCAGATCTCCTACTTATATTCTACAGTCTTAGAATCTGATTACTTTGAATAAAAATTTTGCAGGTGAATGGGAATCATCTGCCACATATGTAAAGATGAGGAAGTAGACAAAGCCCTGTGATGCTATTTGTTGTATAACTCAAATAAGGCATTACTTAAGTTTCTACCATCACAGAAAGCTCTTTACAAAAGCTTTTTCTTCCTCTATTATGCTCTCTTGACCAAGCAGTGCAAGCACCTCTTCTCCATCTAAACTACTATGTAACTTTAGATCAGCCTTTCTTATGAAATGTATGTGCTATTGCAGTTCTATTATGTTGACTTGATTCCTTGAGGGCAGAATTAGAAAGGTAGCTAGAGATACCAAGAAGTGACTAGTAACCGAACATAGCAAAGGCCCATTGTAAAGGAAAACACACATACAATTAGTCTTCTAGTCAGAGGGTTTAGTGTTCTCAGGTTCCCAGTTCACATACGGGAAAATTTCAGCTTTAGACAGAAAAACTCACAAGGGTTGTTAATCCTTCATGGACTCTGGTGGCTGGGTGTTTGTGTGTGTGTGTTTTTTTTGTTGTTGTTTGTTCTTTTAACCAAGTCTGATTGATGTGTTAAACATTAGATAACCAAGGATGGTGTCAGGTTGGCAGTTATATCTCATCTTTATATTCTTTTGTAAAATTCATGCAATTCTTTCAGATACAAGTTTTCACAGTAAACACATGCTTAATTGTTTTAAGAGAATCAAATGGATTTGTCCGAGTTGGAGCCGGAGAACAGAGCAATGCCCGACTCAGCAGATCTGGCTTGCAGGAATGTGAGTGAATGCTTTGGTTTTGGAGCACAGATTTTATTTTTAAACGTCTGCTCCTGCTGTCTATTCAGAAATAGGTATGATGGAGTACCTGAATTTATGCATGTTATACCACATGTGTTTTCAAAAATGATTGCTGCTTGTATTATAATGAATTTGAGTCATTATAAGAATAGCTGGTGGTCAGAAATGGTTCCTTTCCTTAAGAAAACTGCTACTTCATGAAATCTCAGTTCCCATGTTGCTCAGGCTAACAAATAAGAATTTCTTTTTAATTTGGGATATCTGCAAAAGAGCTCTCTGTGGATAACAGGGCATTTCCATGGCCAGGTTAGGTGGTCTAAAGGGGGAAAAAAAAAGTTTCTGTGGCTGTATGTTACTGGATGGGGCTGACCTTACCTCTTCATGGGGCTGTGTGACAGAGTAACTAATACAGGTATTCATACCTGTGCCACTGTTAAAAGGTGAATGGAGAACCTGGCAGGTGGCTCCTTGTGGCTTTATTTGTGTAAAGAAAGCCCTCCTAGTAAGAGGTGACCTGTGATCCCTTTGGTAAGTGGCAGAGAGACTAGTTTGCTCAAGTGAGGAGGTTGTGAATTGCTGAGAATGGTTTGTGGCAGTTGGGTTATGGGGCTACTCTTTTGGGGGATAGATCATTCCAGGATGCAGGAGGATGGGGCAAAGGGGCTTGACCATATCTTCCCTCTCCCAGCAAAAAATTTCAAATAATCACAAGGCTGGATTTGTCCATTCCCCATGCGCCCAATTCATCTGAAGTCAGTTTAAACTGTTACCTCCTTGGAACAGGAACTACTTCCCTTCCTGTTTTATAGAACGCTGAGCTGAATGTCAGCTCTCGTTAAACAGAGAAGAATAAGAATGCAATTAGCCTGGTGGATAAAAGGCAGGAAAAAGTCTCAACTATGAAAAATCAACACTTGAGGAAGCAAAACAGATGTGGAGAGCAAATGCTGGGGAAAAAAAAATAAACCAAACCAAAAAAAAAAAAAAAAAAAAACCTGGGACAAATTCCTTTATTACTTAAATAAACAGCAGTGTAATTTGTTGGAGTGACAGTGTGAGCTGTTCTGTACCATGTATCTGTAAGAAGAATTCATTGCTAAGATAAAGGCAGATGGTTTTATAAGGCCCTGGGTGGGTTCTCTGGGAAATGTTAGTTATTTACTGTTGATACAGGAACAGAAATATCCTGATAATGCTGCAGCAAGCTAAAAGGAACATCTATAGTATAAAGCAAGTACAAAATATGCTGTGTCTGTGTCCCATATTTCAGGTAGATTAAAAGCAGTCATGGGTTTGTTTTTTTTTTTTTTTGAACAGTACGCGTCCTCTGGGAGAACAGACATCTTAAAATTCATTTGGATCAACACACAGATGCCAATGGGCTCATGGCCAGGCTCTGTTGTGCATACTTAGGTTTGAAAAATACTTCCCTTCCTGCCTTGGAGACAAAAAAGCCTTTTACTCTCAGTGTTTTGATTATTCATTTTTTTAAAGCAAATGACAGCAAGTTACTCAAAAATTTTTTAATAGGCTTTGTTCTCTCCTTTTGAATAAAGGCATAGTATCAGAATATAGCAGTGGACCCTTGAGGAATGTGTTTCTGTAGTCTTATTTAAATCAGATAAATAAAGGTGAAAGTAAAGAACATTTTATTACATTTTAAGATACAACTAAAACCTCCTGAATGCCTTATGCCTCACTCCATGCTTATCACAAGTGAGCTGATGTAAAGGTGCCTACCAAACCAGCGTTCTTGTATCTTCCCATGCTCATGCTTCAGTAGATCTGTTCATACCTTTTGTTCTCTTCTCTATCGTTGCTTGACTGGGACATGCTTTATTTGAGTTTAGCGTATCACATCTAAATTTAGCATGCAGTCTCTTCAGGACAGCGACAATAGTTGCAGAGTCAGAGCTGAGAAGGTCTCATGGATTGGAGATACCTCTGTGCTTCCCGACCCTCCATGGTTCCAAAAGGCAGAGGCAGCTTTGGTGTAGCTGAGGTAAGTTGTTCAGTTGTCTCACTTACACTACTGGAGTATCATGTACTGCATACTGCAGCTTAGCCCTGGACATGTCCTTACGCTGAGGTCAGTGAGAGAGACCTTATTTGAAAAACAAGAGTTCGCGTTAGCAAAGTCTTCACCAGTACTGGGATTCTGTTCTGCTGGAGCCAGGGCACAAGGTAAGGGTCTTGCCCAGTGCCCTGTGTGCCAGGCCCGTTAAAAAGGCGTTGTGAGGTGCTGTGGCACAGGCAGTCTGTGATAGCTGCCAGTTGTTCACCAAAGTACCCCAGCAGTTTGTCTAAGGACCTGTTTTTGTGCCGTTCGTGTGATCTAAAGATGTTTGTACCAAAATTTAAACTGAATTTTCAGCTTCAGGTTTTGAACCTGAATGTCTCCTTGTTTAGACTGCAGCTACCGCTGTCACTTGTCAGCAGGGAACATGCAAAGGCACTAAGGCTCTAGTTTTTGTGCAACTATTCCTAAGTTTTGAGAAAGCACCAGAATGATATAGTGACAGAAACAGTGGTTGCCCGAGTCCTTACACCTTACACCATGCTAGGACATAGCCCTTGGCTTAGTGGTGGGTCAGAACACCTTTGGGTACGTTTGGCTCCAGCTCTGGTTTTCCTGGGGGTTTGTGTGGATTCTGATGGTGAAAATGCAGGACTGAGCCCTGAGACAGGAGATCTTCAGTTTGGGATATGTTGATACAAGAGGGTAAGATAGGAGGAAATGGAAGCTTGGAAGAAAACAGCCTATTGACGTAATTTGTAGCATAGTGGAAGGGTGTGTTACCTTTGCACATGGGATATCTGACTTCTAGTACTGGCTCCGTCCTGCTGGAGAACCCAGGGTTGGCTATATCACTTCTCTTTGCCTCTATTTCCGTATCGCTAAAGGAGGGGTAATGCCCCTCTTTTTGTAATGTCCTGCAGTACCTCTAGATGCTGTGATAGCTAAGTACTGTACAGAACAAAAACACAGAAAAATGCACTCTTGGAGAAGAGTGAATCCTGCTCTCTGCCTCTCCTCCTTGGGATGCCCCGGCATCAGTAGTGAGCTGGGTAATGACCCTACTTTTCCTCTTCTCTGTCTGCAGACTGGGCTAAGATGAGTGGTCTCCCAACATAAGCACACTTTTTTTCTCCTCCCTGAAAACACAGTGTTAATTTTGTTGTATGGCTTCAGGGTGCTGTAATAAAGAAAGGGCTGCAGGCAAATGCATTCTGGATCTCTGAATCAATAAGAATAAGCGGCCAGCTTTGCTTTGTTTTTATTTTTGTTTCAGTAAAAATACACTTCCCACACTAACTTTTGAAACTTACACGTGGCACAGAGGGGGATCAGTTCCAGTTGATATGAGCCTGGAAGAACAGAGGGAGGAAATAACTTAATTGCTTTAGACTTTAGTTCAGCTGGAGTCAAGAGGAAAGAATTGGGATGCTTTTTTTTTCTTTTTTTTTTTTTTTTGGAATACAGCAAGAAGGTTGTGTTCTTGGTGAGGAGAGATCCTCTGCAGATTTTGTCAAGGTACTGTACAGCATGCAGGGCATTCACAAAACAGGTGGCTTTATATTTTAAAAAAGTAACTCTGCTGCCAGTGACAAACAGCTGCGTTGCTTTCTTGGAAGTAGTGCTGCACTTAGAGCATACTGTGTTATAAACAGCATGTTCCTTTCTTTTTTACCAAGAGAGGAAAAATAGGAAATGTGAGACTTTAGGGCTAAACATGACTGGAATGGGTTGAAGCAGGGGGGAGTGTTTTGATGTTTAGTGCTGTAATATGGGGCTTAGAAAACACAAAACAGATTGGGAAAATGGGGTAAGTTTTGGGACTTTGCCTCTAAGACTTTTGTCATTTCACAGCCTATCTGTCCCTGGTCTCTGAAGATCAGTTAATGTGTTAAAAACCAGGGGGAGGTAAAGGGGAAGAAGATGAAATACAGGAAAAACTGTTGATCTGTCTGTACCTGGCTAATCTGCACCAGGCCAATAGGGAATGGGAGGACATTCCCACCTGGAATTCAGATTTTGTGTTGAATGCAGCTAAAATGAAAGATCTAGTAACAGATAGTGCAGCTCCAATGTCCTGCAATGAAATGCTAAAGCACACACCGCCTCTGCTTCTGTCAATTCCAGCGTGTTTTCTCTTGGCACCTCTCAAAGATCTTGCAAGCTGTGTTGACAAAAACCAATGAGAGATTGCTTCTTGCCCAAGACTTTATATTCAGATTATAGCTGCTTCCTCTTTCCTACTCACATTTTCCCATATGGTGACTTTGGAAAATTCCTCTCTGATTTCGTTGGAAAGTGCAGGAAACTCGTTGGTAGAGGGTTGCCTTTTACTCTCTCTAATTCTGCTGCTCACATCTGGAAAGGATCTGGCTTGGAAAGGGGAGACTTGCTCTGAGCTCAGCCCATGTAACTGACATGGCATGAGCTGAGGGAGCCTGTGGGGGCAAGAGAAATGTTCTTCTCCATTCATCTGATCTCTGACAGCAAAGGTGAGTTTCTCAGCACTTTATTTTGTTAAAAAGCTGGATCGTCAGACATCATCCAGCAGCCTGCCTTTCAGCTGCAGCTTTCAGAAAGAATATTAAATTTAAGTAACAAATTTGCTTAACCTGTTGATATTGAAAGAGAGGATGCTTTTTCAACTGTGTATGTGTCCTGTAAGAATATGTGTGGAGAACAACAGATACAGAGATGAGATACTTCGAACATGAGCCTGCTGTTTATTGAAGTAGTTGTAATTGCTGAGAAGCTACAATAACTCCTGCAACTTCAGCTTACCTCTTGAGAGGGTGCCTTTTGTAGCACTGCCTCTGGGGCTGCAGCAAAGTGCAGAAATCAGTGGTGGTTCTGTCTGGACTCAGAAAGATGCAACCACAGAAAACCCTGTACTGGCTTTCAGTGTGACTTCAGTCTTTGGGTGGAAGAGCCTGATCCAAAGCCCTCTGACAGCAAGGGAAGAGTGCTCTTTCTAGTGGGTTTTGAGCTACTCCTTTAATAAGGTTTCTTAATAAGGCTTTGGATCAGGCCCGTGGGAATGAGTTTAAATGGAGTGAGTTACTTAAGGCTTTCTTTGAACTAAAAGAAAATCAAAATCATGCCTGGTTTTACTGCCTGTGCTCCAGATGCAAGCAGATGTTTCTGTATCTGAAGTGTCTCCCTGTGGCACCAGAGCAGCATTCCCTTCAAAGGCATTGTAGCAGAAGCATGCATATTGATGACAATGGGGTGAGACTGCCTCGGAGATTCTAGTGTAGAATAGATGTAATATTTCATGCTAGCTTTTTAATATTGTTTCAGCTATAGAAGTGGAAAAGTCAGCATGTTGTGAATGCGTAGAGCCCAGTACCAACCATGATGTAATTGCTGTTGAAACAGTGTTGGCATTGTTACAGCAGGGCTGGTTTTGACCTGTATATTACTTTTTTTCTTCAGTTTTGTTTGTAAATATCTATCTGTAACAGTAAGCTGATATATGGGAAAAATGCTTTGTTAGAGATATTGTTAGAGAAACAGCGTACTTTCTGAGATTATTTGCTGAGATTATTTTCTCTAAGATTTCTGAAATATTTTCTGAGGTTAGGTCACCAAATACTAAAAATTTTACTAATCCCCTGTTGGCATACTCATAAGGCCAATTTTGATCTCATTATTAATATCTAGCTATATTGCCATATAAGGAACACCATCTGATCTCTGGAATGTTTTAAAAGGAGATTAATTTCATTATATTCAGCTTTTACAGATATGGAAGCTGTGGAATAGTGGAGCAGGGGGAAGAGGGATCAAGCAAACTATGTTAAATGCTTAAAAATCACCCAGAATGTTGGTAGTAAAGACCAGGACCAAACCAAAACCATCCATGTCTCAGGACAGTGCTCTGTCCTGTAGTGCCACCTTCTCCCATTTCTTCAAGTGTAAGTCAATGTTTAAAAAATTTAAGGTTTTAAGGACTGTTACAGAGCAGGATCTCCCCAATGCTTCCCAAGCACCCAAAGTCTGTGAGAGCCCCAGAGCGAGTTTCAGCTGGTGCAAAGCAGCAGATCCTGGGGATGCAAATGAAGCTGTGCCAGTTCTGACAGCTGCCAGTCTGGCTCTGGGAGGTTCTCATTTCTCATACAAAGGAACCTGGACTGGCAGAGGTGAATGAGCTATTTATTTCACATTGAGGTCAAGAAGCCATTGTGCTTGTTGACCTTAAAAGATCAGCCTAAATAAGAATTTCTCATCATTGCCGAATACTTTTGCAAAGGATAGTAGAAAGGAGAAAAGCCATTACCAGCTCTTACTGCATCTTACTGCAAATCATGTATGAAAACTGAGAAGGGCAACAAGGGGGGGGTGGGGGGGCGGAAGGCTGGATGAGGGCCAGCTAGCTGATCTGGTAGATACTGTTTGCATTATTTTAACCTGCTGCCAGGAAGATAAAAGCTGAACACCAGCCAGGCCTTTAAAGTTCAGATCAGCACTGTCCAAAATCAATAGGAAGCCCATTTTGTTTTCAGTAGCTGAGGGATTTTGTTATTTGCTGCTCGTGAAGCTACCCCTCTGAGAGGCATCCTGACAGGATGAGTCACTTTCCGAGCACACCTCGGTTACATTAACGAGACTTATTTCCCTGTGCAAAAACTGCGTGGAACAGTGTGACCAGCGGTTACATAGAAATAACATTGCATAACCTCCTGCATAAATCTCGGGGATCATCTGGCGTTTCTCAGTATGAAAAATGCAATAAATAACGTGAGCAGCCCGGGACGGTGCAGGGGACGCTGCCCGGCTGCAGCTGGGGTCCCACCGGTGCCTCAGGCGCAGAAGCCGCGCCGGGGCTGGGGCCCGGGGCTGGGGCCCGGGGCCGGG
>VXAL01004695.1:142828-154852 GCA_013399475.1 Chauna torquata | reverse complement strand
CCCGCCGCCGCCAACGACTTCCCCGAGGGCGCCCCCGAGCGGCGGCGGCCGCCAGGGCCGGCCCCCGGCTGCCCCCGCGACTGCGGCTGCACCCAGGAGGGCGTCGTGGACTGCGGCGGCATCGACCTGAAGGAGTTCCCGCTGCTCCTGCCCGAGCTGACCAACCACCTCTCGCTGCAGGTAGGCCCGGCTCCTCTGCGCGCCTCCGCATCCACCTGAGCCTGGCTCTGTCCTGCTCCCCTCGGTGCCTCCCCGGTTTCGCGGTGGAAGCAGGAGGTGCGGCAGGCCCAGCGCTGTGCTGCGTCCAGTCCACCCCGCCATCGGCTGCGCGGCCTCCTGCGGAGGTCCCTTTCCTGCCCCTCTCAGTGTCTCCTCACCGTTGTCCCACACGGTCCTGGCTCAGAGAGCGGTGACCCGGTCAAGGCAGAGTCGCTGACTACTCAGTGCTGAGCAGTGTCATTTGGAAAAGGCTCGGGTTATCTCCCAGACACGAGGGGAAATTTCACCTTAATTCTCTCCCCACACGTCAAGGGAAGAAAAAAGATTGGATTTTTTTCTCCTTATTCTCTCCCCATCTCTTGGAGCTGGGCAGAATTTTTGCCCAAAGTGCTTTTTCTGGTGAAGGCCTTCAATTCTGAGGTGTCTTTGAAGAGCATGGACTAAACTGCTTCATTAATAAGAAATTTTCTGGCAGCCCTACATATTAGTTAAAATATTGTAAACACAGCGTACCAGTCTAGACACAGACCCAACCAGTGGCCCCCTATGTCCCATCTCCTTCAAGCCCTCTCCCTGCAGCATGTGCCCGCAGCAAGGAGCACCTGAAGCGCGGTTGAAACCATCCGTCACAGGCCTAGCAGCAGTACCGAAGGGAGGGCTGCAACGCTGGGTGACTTTGGCTGTGACGTTCAGACAGCCTGCGTGCAGCGAGGCGATCGTTGTCGTTTCACCCAGGAAGCTGTAACATCATGACTGCAGCCATTGGCAATTCTCCGCAGTGCTTCTTTGGCCCTTAAGCAATTGCTTGTTGTTTATTGCTCCTGTTTGCCAATTCTGATCAATGGATGAAATGCAGATTTTGTTCAGGGCTTTCCATCCAAGTGCTGTGTAGTTAGAAAAACTGTAATGTACGCTGGCACCTTCCTCAGTAGATCTGTTCCAGGCATGTGCTAGCCATGGCTCCCACCTCTACTGCCAAAAGCAGAGATGCTACTTTGGAGCAGCAGCTGTCACTTTCTGTGTATTAGCTCTGCTTCCAGCACAGTGGGTCCTTGACTGTTTTAGTTCCCTAGATGCTAAAACACTAGAATCACTCATTAATGGTCTAAATGTTAGTAAGCCTGTTAATGAAAATCTGATGGCAGTCACTCCCAACAGCAAAGCCAGTGAAAGTGAACGCAGTTTGACTCTACCTGCTCATGACAAGTTTGCAGTGGGACAAAAATTCTTCATTTTAAAAACAACACTTAAATAACAGAAGCAATAAACCTAAAGCTCTACAGTGCCAACCTTGTAGCAAATGCTTTGCTGCAGCTACGGTGTTTGGCTGTGACAGATGGATTATAAGCCTTGCCAGGCATGATGGCGCTCTGTGTGCTACCGGTACATAAGCTGGATATTTATGGAGATGAACACACAACTTGTTTTGGGCCTTCAAATGCTGCTGGATTTGGCTGTCCTGGTTTTGAGATCCAAGACAGGGTCATTGTGGAGAGAAGGCTGTTGACAATGATTTGACATGGTGTGTTCATTTCCAAGTTTTATTGGAGTTCATAGTCTGGGTTTTATTGGGATCCTTCTTGGATTACTGCTGAAGATTAATACTCTCTGTTTTCTTAGAATAACCAGATAGAAGAAATCTTTCCAGAAGAGCTTGCTCGTCTTCACAGACTAGAAACTCTCAATTTGCAAAACAACAGGCTGACTTCAAAAGGTAAGCTGGAAAAGCCGTGAACTGCATAGAGCCAGTGCCTCAGGCAACACCAGCTTGTGCAGTGAGCCCAGTGACAGCTGATAAGGAAAGCCATGAGGAGTGATGGACTGACTCGACTGGAGTGGTTGGCTATAAGCGTCACTCCTTTGGCCATCACACAAATTGTGGAGGCACTTTATCATCCGAAGCATAATACTCAGTGTATAAGAATGCAGCCTCACTGAACGAGTGGAGGAGACCTGGCAGCAGCACTGTGTACTGTGGCGTGAGATCTTTTCATCCAGGAAACTCCCTCCAGTCCCTCAGGCACATCAATGCAATGCACTTGAGAACCAGAAACGTCTACATGCTGAATGATTTCCTTCTGACTGACCTTGTTTCTTAATCCACTTGTTTAGTTCAGTCAGTCAGTGCAGTTTAGTCCAGTTCAGGCCTCGTCGAATTTAATATAAATGCAAATAATATATATTACAAGTAAGGCAACTTCTGCCCTTCTAAAACCATTTTGATTTTTGTGGGCAAGTTTTGCTTGCTAAGTTTAATGTTTATTAGAGAAACTTGACAACTGGTTAGTAAGCAAAGCAGAAGGAATTGGAGTAAATAGTAAGAGAGCAGTATATGCAATACACAAGATGTAATTGTTCTTAACTTGTGTGTCATCCAGTTGCACTGAATGCTCTTGGTATCCTTATTGCAACGATGGTGAACAGCCTTTACTGAGAATGTGGGCATACTATGCATGGGACCCAAAACATACCACTCTTACATAGCACAGGGAAGACTGCTTAACGGATTCAGACCTTGATATTGTTACCTTTTGGGTGTGATGTTTCTTTCATAAGCCTCAGGGCACTCTAAGTTTCACATATGTTTTGACATGGGAAATAGCTTCACCTTTGACTTTTGGTTATCGAAGTGTGAGGTCAAAGTGTCATTTGCACCCTTCCCATTGTGACTGCAGTAGTGCTTAGTAATCAGCTGGATGTGGAGCGATTCAGCTGAAAATTAAAAATTATTGGAGGACGATTAGCTCTGAGCTGGATCAGCTCTGAGCTGGTTACTGCATAGCCATATGGATTGTGGGGAAGCAGAACAAGAGAAGAGTTGCGACGTGCAGCTACTGGTGTTACTTTGGCAACCTCTTGGTCATAGATCAGATTGATCTGATCATTAACAACCTTCTAGAAGACAGTGATGAGGAAAGGGACCTGGGAGTGTTGATCGATGCTAGGCTGAACATGAGCCGGCAGTGTGCTCAGGTGGCCAAGAAGGCCAATGGCATCCTGCCTGTATTAGAAACAGTGTGGCCAGCAGGAGCAGGGAGGTGATCATCCCCCTGTACTCAGCTTTGGTGAGGCCGCATCTCGAGTACTGTGTTCAGTTTTGGGCCCCTCACTACAAGAAAGACATCGATGCCCTGGCACGTGTCCAGAGAAGGGCAATGAAGCTGGTGAGGGGTATGGAACACAAGCCTTATGAGGAGCGGCTGAGGGAGCTGGGATTGTTTAGTCTGGAGAAGAGGAGGCTCAGGGGAGACCTCATTGCACTCTACAACTTCCTGAAGGGAGGTTGTGATGAGGAGGGGGTCGGCCTCTTCTTCCAGATAACTAATGATAGGACTCGAGGTAACGGCCGCAAGTTGCGCAGAGGGAAATTTAGACTAGACATCAGGAAAAACTTTTTCTTTCAGAGAGTGGTCAAGCACTGGAACAGCCTGACCAGGGAGGTGGTGGAGTCACCGACCCTTGCGGTTTTTAAGAGGCGCCTGGACAAGGTGCTACAAGATACGGTTTAGTAGCTTAGTGGGTAGTAATGGTGATAGGATGACGGTTGGACTAGATGATCTTGAAGGTCCTTTCCAACCTTGTGATTCTGTGAACCTCAGATTATGTCTTGCCAAGAAAAGTTATCTGCAGATTCATGAAAAAATGACAAAAGAAACTTCTCAGGTAGTATGGTTGCTGTAAGCACCAATTATCAGCTGTACAGCAAGTCTGTACCAGCTGTGTATGTGACCCCTGTCAGTGGGTTGGCCACAAGCCTTGCATGCTTACATTTTACATTAAAATATTCTCTGAGAGGGAAAATACCCTCTGGTGTTTTCAGTCAGAGAGGCAATAGGGTACTAGTGTTACTGATCAGAGCTATTCCTGTTTCTAAGGGCTGCCAGAGGAAGCATTTGAGCATCTGGAGAACCTGAATTACCTATACCTGGCAAACAATAAGGTAAGAGGCTCACAAGGCTTTCAGAGTTCTTTTCTAGTTGGGTTCTGAAAATTAAACAAGAAAATTTTCAATTCTTTTTAAAATAGATATCCTATGTAAGTAAAATTGTCCAAAAGCGATATTCTAATGAAGGTTCATTTAAGGTCAAGACAACCAGTTAGTATCCTAAAAACTTAGAGGTTACACATGCTGGTATATTTTGAATGCTTATTTCTTTGTCCAGCTTGTGAAAGCTTTCCCTTTTGTGTGTAGGGAGGTATGGAGAGCCTCTGCACCTGTAAATTACTGCTGTATCCAGTAGGCTTTGGATCAGCTGCACATAGAGTGGGTAGCTGCCTGTATGCAGATAAGTTGTGGGGTAATGGTGTAAAATGCTACATATTGCATCGGATGAGGCTGGGTTGAAATATCTGTAAACAAACGCATCCTAATACCTGTATTTGAGCTGTCAAGATCTGCAAAATGCCATCCAGTTTTCCCAGACCCCCAGTCTCATTAGGTTTGTTGTGGGGGATACCCACGCACAGTGAAACTGAGCAGGTAGTGAATTTATTCTTTTAGCTGCAGTGGTAGGAGCTGAATTTCTTTCTATAGTGGAGAAGATCCCAGCAGGGGGATCCAAGTTGGTTGTCATCACAGAAGCACATCTGCCTCCTGGCCAAGGCAAGGAAATGAAATACCTTCTCACATACCCTTATATCTGGGTGGTTCCCATTATGGCTTTCTCTTTCTCCAGTGATCCCCCACAAATATTTGCTACAGAAGGAACTAGGATGCCACAGAAAAATATAAGTTAAAACATCAGGCAGAGCTTCTTTTATCTACAAATACCCTTCCCTTTCCTCCCTTTCTCTCTCTCTATACTTATATGCGTGTCCGTATATATGTTTTGTTATCCTCTTAAAATCTGTGACCCGCTGATGTTTCATTTATATACATGTCGCCACACTGAGGTTTCAGTCAGGCCAAGACATTTCCAGAATCACACCATGGATTTCTGTGTGGAGTGATTGAGAATAGAACCTATTCTTTAGTACAGTAACATTGTGTTCTTTTCTCTCTTTCAAGCACCATTTCCATATAACAATCTTGGCAGTTAATAGCTCCATAAAAAGGAACAAGCCAGACTGTGACTAATATTCCAGAACTTTGCACTCCAGTTTCCCTGTGTGACAAAACAAAGTGTTTGGTTTTTCTGGCTTTACTGCAGAGAGAAAAGGATCCCAAAAGAAAATGCAAACATCAGCGAATGTCAGAACTAGTTATGGTGAGAAGTTGTGGACCCACAAAAATAACACATTTCTTTATAAATCATAAGCCAGGACAAACCAGATTGGCTTCAAACTGCATCCACTCTGCAGTGGGAAATGCTGCAGATCAAGTTACTGTGGTGTGTGGAGGAGAGCAGGGATTTGCTGGTAGTTTGCTCCTTGTTTTATGGGTTATCTTTTATGCTTTATCTTCACTTGTGATCCCACCAGATATTAGCTTTCATTAAATGGGCTTAGTTTGTTGGAGAAAGGAAATATCATAATATACTAAAATCCTGCAATGGGTTATAAGTAGCAAGTACTTTAAGTAAAGAATGGATGCTTTAGTTCCCTTTTGAATTTTTCATCACACTCGTAATATGTTATTAATCACACAGTAGCTACAGTAAGCCTTGCTAGTAACTGAGGTCTCTCCCACCAAACTGTAGACCATGTCCTGAGCTGCCATAATTATTTATTGTAAGCTGGTGATTTTGGTGACAGAAGTTTTTACATTTCCAAGTATTCCCAAAGTGATATGGGATTCACTTGGATCCAGTACTTCTGTTTATACCAAAGCTTATGATAATCAAGAAAATTTGTTTCAAACTGGTAATAACTTTTGTATAATCCTTCTAAGTTCATTAGTTAACTATTTGTTAATAATGGAGAAACAATATCTGCTATATGGAAAGTAAAGCTGCAAGAAAATTGCAGCAGCAGAAATGCAGATTGCTGCTTATTAGGCAATATACTAGTTGAAGCTGTTCAGTCACGTTTGTTTTTGCTAAATTACAACAATCCAGCATTAGTCCTTCAAGCAGTCAACCAGTGGAGGTCAATTAGTCTCATGACTAAGTGCTGAAATGTCAAAGCAGAGTCCTAAGCAAGTGAAAACGCTTTTTGGATGAAACTTCTTTCTTCTTTCTTGAGGTTCTGATGTTTCTCATTTCACATATCTGAGCCATTCCCTTTGTTTTGTATAAAAGTTATGACCTAACAGACTGTGTTTCAGGAGGAGCTTTAATGTGCCACTGTGTATGAAAGTGATTAAGTCTATTTCCTGTGTCTGATATCCCAGTATTATGTAATGGTAGAGACTTAGTTCTTTCTGAGGCACTGTCAGACTTTCCTAGCCAGAGATGACTACCTTTGTCCACTTCCATGAGATCATGTCTCCCAGGTCAGGAGGTGAGAGACTACCAGTAAAGTCAAGGGCAGTGCTGTGGCAACTGTGGTAATATGCAAAATGCCTCTTACTTCCACTGCCTACGTACTATCTGGAAATAACGGTAGAAGGGACTGAAAGATCCTTCTGCTTGTGTTTGTGACCATTAAACACTTAAGATAGCTTAAGGATGGTGGGTTTGGCACAGGTAAAGATGAGAAATAGTAAATAATGTACTTTCATCTTTTAGAAAACAGGACCGTATAGTGAGTCCAGTAAATTACAAGTTCATCATGTTGAGAATTTGTTTTTTGGGGCTTAAATCTTGACGCATACATCTTCTCGGTTCATGCTTTCCACAAAAGTGCCCTACAGCCTGTAAAAACGCAACCTGTATTTTTGGTTTCTAGATAGAATTGTAGAATCATTTAGGCTGGAAAAGACTTCTAAGATCATCTAGTCCAACCATTAACCTAGCACTGCCAAGTCTACCACTAAACCATGTCCCGAAGCACCACATCTACACGTCTTTTGAGTACCTCCAGGGATGGTGACTCAACTACTGCTATTAGCAGCCACTCAGTGAAGCTAGCTATTGTATTACCTGGATGTTCTGTAAACCTGAGCTTTATAAATCATTAGTTTTCACTCCACCAAATTGTGTTCAGATACAGACGTTCCTAGCATTTTTTTTATATCACCGATGAAAATAAAGTAGGCCAAGAGCAAACAGGACCAAATCCTACCTCTCTATGACTAAAAAGTTTTTGGAGACAGGACCTTTCTGCATTTTGTTTCTGATACATCACTTGTTTAATGAACAAAGTATCACCATACAATAGGTCCTAGCTTTGAAGTTCCATTTGATATTCCATCATTTAACTCAGAAACATCCCTGCCCTTTGGGAACCTGGATCCTTTGTTGAAGAGATCATCATAAATGGATGCAATACTGGAACAGACATGAAGTGACAATTCCCCCCGCAACCAACATACTTTCACATGGGAGTAAGTGGTAGGCCAGTGTGAGGTGGGTTGGATTTTTTTGGCACAGCAGACTGAGGAATTATGAACAATAATAAGCAATGTGTTTGCTCTCAGAATAACAACCTCTTGACTTCTTCCACCAAAAAGAGACAGGACTCTTCCAACCAAAACAAACATTCACATATCTTAGAGCAAAAGTCTGTCTCCTTCCTGAAGAGATTAGCGAGTGAGGACAATTTGTTTTTGTTCATGCAATCTGCATTCTGTTTCATTTACTTTTGCCTGTTCAGAGAAAATAAATTTGCAAATGTTTGATTGATGACCTGGTTAAAACATTTGTTGCATTTAATTGGAATTCCTCCGTATATTTCTTTTTCAGCTGACTGTGGCTCCAAAATTCCTACCGAATACCTTGATCAGTGCAGATTTTGCAGCCAATTATCTCACTAAGATATATGGGCTCACGTTTGGACAGAAACCAAACCTGAGGTAAGGGATCGGGAAGTGAAACAAGAATAGTGTTCTACCACTGGTTGAAGGCAGTTGGTGAGTGTAAGAAACTATCTGGCTAAGCCATTTTATTGCCTACTCATATTTTTTGGAAAGAAGCTGACCACATGTTAATCTCAGGATGAAGGATCAAATAACCTCTCAGACAAACACATTCCAAGGGCTTTTACTAGCTGCTGGACACTTTTGCATAGATAAAAATTAAATTGTCTCCATTTTGGTTGTGCTTCAGTTACATGTTGAAGGGAGCAGCTTTAGTTTCTCAAAATGGGCATTAATGGTTAGAAATCCCCAGTTTTTTATAATCCATTCATTAAAAAAAAATTAGAATCATGTGGCATGTACAGTTCTTAATACAGTTGAGTATAACTCAACTATATTGAAGTTAAGCATATTTACCTTCCTTCATAAGTGGTTCAGACCCTCAGGTCTGGTTTCAAAGGTCTCTCTGCTAGTTTCAGGTTGTGGTTTTCTCAGCTGGATCCAGTGCCACGCATTGGTCCATCTCAAATTCAGCTGCGTATGGACACACCTTGTGTGAGATACAGTCTTTTCCAAAGGCATTTTGAGTAATCTATTTGTATGGACACTGCAGTATCTAAATCCTGCAGAGACATCTCAGGCTCTGTTGGTAGCAATTTATGCATCCAAGTTTGGAAGCACTTAATAATAGCTGACCCAGCTGAGCTCCGAGAGCCCAGTCTTGCAATGAACTGAAGAGCTCTCAGTTCCCTCTGATTTAATTGAGAGCAGGAGCTACTCTGTACTTATTAGGCCTTTAGTCTCATAGGCTCCTGAAAAGGCTGAATCAGGCATTGATTTCTGGCAGTATCTCATCATGAAAGAAGCTAGATTTATACATGTTCTTCCTTAATCTGAGTTACATAAGCTGCTGTGTTCTGATTTCATACAAGAACTCTCCCACAACAGCACTCATTTTAATCAGAGTATTAACTCATTGATTTCTGAGATTGCTGATATAAAATCCTAATTCAGTTGTTTCAGCTGGTTTATTTGCCCGCAGCAGAGTTCATGGTCTCAGACTGATTATTTGGAAAACATTTTCAGAAAGGCAAATATTTGCAAGTTAGAAGAACAGCTGACCATGAAGGGTGAGCTCTATTTTCATGTGGCTCTGAACCTCCTGGAGTGTGTGATCACACTATTGTGTTTCCATACTGAGCCTTTCCTTCCTTTCAGAAAGATGTTGCCAAGTTCTCTGCAACTGGTAGAGAGTCCATGAACGAGTTGAAAAAGCACACTTTTACACTGTGCTCTTTTTGCAGTTTTAACCTGTCTCCATGATTTTAGCTGCCTGCTGCATCTCAGGGTACACACAGGGAATGAAGGGGTAATGGAATTCAGTAAAATCCTGTAATTTCTTTTGTTAAAAAGAAGTCAAATGAATTTATTTAGCAGTTAAACCAGTAATAACTCCATAGCTACTTCATAACAACTTCAGTTGTTTTACACAGAATTAAAACCTGTGTAAGGAAGATTAAATCTTTTTTTTTTTCATCTGATTGGAGAAACTCTCAGTGGATATTAAAGGTTAAAAGTAAGAAGGACAAAGGGAAAATAGGAAACCCTCTTTCTCTAGATCCCAAACGGTCATTAAAAAACAGAACTCTCACTGATTGAGTAAACCTGCTCTTTCTGACAGTACTGTATGCCTTTTTGAGTTCTAGGAGTAGAAGGCAAACTTTCCTGAGGTATCTCCAGCTTTCGAGGGAGTTGAAGGAGTGGAGGGGTGTGAAATAGCTCTTCCTCAGGAGATCTACAAATTGATTTTGCAAGCTCAAGAAGCCCAGATTTGTTTCCAAATAGAAGTTAATACTGGGGACATATCTATTAATCCGATATGAGTTCTAACCCTCTCAAGTGAGGCCACTACACTTGGCATGTTTTGTCACTCTTAGCTAAATGCAAAGCTAGGTCCAAATGGCAAAACTGAAATTTAGATTTCAAAGCACGGCGTGATCCCAGATTTGCATTCCATTTCTTGCTAAGAAGATGAGGCTACTTGTGAAATTCATATTCACATCCAGGTTTGGAATTTGAATAGACCTAAATTTTAGAGAGTGTTTGGATCAAATTTTAGAGAGTGTTTGGATCAAATTTTAGAGAGTGTTTGGATCAAATTTTAGAGAGTGTTTGGATCAAATTTTAGAGAGTGTTTGCATATATATGCCTTACTAAATTAAAGGGCATATTTTGAAGACAAATCTAATTATCTCAAGGAAAAAAGAATAGACTGAAACACAGTTTTTAAACAGCTTTCTCTTGGTAAAAAAACAAACACAGGTCTAAATATCTGTTTAACTTCACCTTATTTTTCCTTCTGACAGATCTGTGTATCTTCATAACAACAAGCTTTCAGATGCTGGGTTACCTGATAGTATGTTCAATGGCTCTGATAATGTGGAGATACTCATCATGTCCAGCAATTTCCTGAAATATGTTCCAAAGAATCTCCCTCCAGCATTATACAAATTACACTTAAAGGTAATGACACCAAGGTTCTGTATTCCTTTACAATTGTGACAAAAGTACTATGTTTGTATGGGATTCAAACTGCACAGCCAAGCAATTTTAGTTCACTTGAAAACATTCCCAGGCCCATTGTAAGTCTCATCTGCTATATTCTCAACCATAGCTATTTCCGAAGTCCTTACTTTTTTGTTTGTAAGTAATAGCTTGTTCTTGCAAAACACAAAAATGCTCACAGGGGACAAGAACGTATTTCATTGTTTTCAGGGGAATGAAAGGCAAATGCCCATGTGGTAGCACTGTTGGCCTCTTTCTCGGGTATAATCATATTAATGCCTGTTAGTACAAGAAGGTAGATCCTTCTCCGTGGCCATCCACTAATTGGCTTCCTGCTTAAGTTTGCCACTGATTATGGTGTTTTTCCTGACAGCTGCTTACCCACTCGGTATTGGCTTTGCTCGCTAATTCATATCACATAGACTGCTGTTCCCTATCATCAGTAATTTTTGTTTGCTACTGAACTGGCAATTCAATCAACACAGAGAAAGTTTGGATCAGTGATTCTTCACTGCTACAACTTCTCCAGCAATAGTGTAATAGCAGAAGCTGTAGTATTATCTACTCTCCAGCATTTTTAATTCCATGTCATCTGATTTTGATAAAAACAGTTCATAATGTCTGTGCTAGAGTTCTTAGCTTTGTTAACAATGGGAGAGCTGCAGCGGTGGGGAATCCTGGTTCCGTTTTTTCCTAGTGTTGACAGCTCCTTGGACGTGTGTAGACTGAAGCCTGTTATCAGCCCCTGGACTTATGCAGTTCTGTTTTGCCTCCCAGCTTTCTTTTCCCTTGAAGGTTGCACGGCTAAATCCCATTAAAGTCTTCTAGAAAACAGGCTTCTGTAGCTTGAAGAAGGCAAAGGGTCTGATCCTTTAAATTTCTGGAATTTCTCTGCAAAGTGTGAAGTTACTAAACCCCTGGATTTTATTGCCATTTATAAGTAACCATTATTTCCCAAGGAAGGCTCAGCCTTTGAGGACTGTTCTTTGAACTCATATCCTTTCCTGCTGTCACCAGCTGTGTTAAGGGCAGAGAAGTGGAAGAGAGAAATGAGCATGTTGTTTTCAAGTGCACTGCCTGTTAATAGTAACATTTAACTTGTTATTTTGATTGGGGGAAAAAAAACAGGACAGTGAGAAATGGGAAATAACAAATAGTGGACCAAAACTGATTAAAACTGTAGGTGTGACAGGTCTTTCTTTTTCTTTCACTATTTGTTGAGATACTCAGCCAAATCTGCCTGTGGTGGTATCCACTTTATATTAGTTGGGGCATGTATCTAGTCTGCTCATCACGTTATTGCGTATACCTGAACAATGGGAAGTTTAACAAATTCAGTTCAGTTTCAGCGTTTTATATATCATTTTATAGTTCTAAATTCTTTATAATTATAAATATATAAT